>CM039476.1:10893717-11157477 GCA_022433065.1 Begonia loranthoides | reverse complement strand
AATGTTGTGTGGCGGGTGAGTCCATGAGTGACCACCCCTTTTCACTGACGACGTTTTCAAATTTGAAAACGATGATGGCTTATTTTACGAGGTATAGCTGTCTATGTATACAACAAGATTTTTAATAAAAGCCTCATCAACGGCCCTTGGGTCGGTTTGGTAAAATGATAAAGAGTTTTAAAGTGATTTTAAAAATCCATGTACGGTAGAATAAGACATAACCTTGTTCTCGAAAAATGTACAAAACCAGTTTTGCATAAGGTGCATTTAGTATAGCCATACTTTACTGAGTTAGTCACTCACCCCAAACGACTCCTCCCCCAAAACTTCAGGTAAAGGCAAGAGCAGCTGAGGATCAGGAGTTGAAGAGTTTTGTTATTTCTACTTGAGCGATTTATCGTTATTTGGTGAGGACATTTATGTTTCCATTTGGGTCTGTAAACCTTAACACAGTTGGTTTTGGATTTGTTGCACAATGCTTGGATTGTATTTTTAATTTATGCACTGTTATCTTCTCGTGATCCCTACTCGGACCTAGGCCCATATTACCTTGGGCCGAATTAAATATTATAAGTCTTCCGCAAAACTCACGCCTTGGGCTGGGTGATCGGGTTCTCTATGAGGATCGGGTCGCCTGACCCGGCGGTTCTGTTAGGCCCGTCTTCGGGTCGTGACAGAAACTGTGAGAGTGCATGGCTATGAAGGTTTGGGGATGAGTCTGTCTATAATAAATAGGAAGTTTTCTTTGGGAGAAACTGTGAGGATGTGTGCTAAGTTTTGAGACAGAAAGAGAAGTTGTACCATTTTGGAGAGTGAAAGAGTGAACTGTTACGGTGAAGAAGTTATGGAAGAAACATTATGTGAAGTTTTTTGTTTTGAAGGGAGAGAGAATACAGAAAAAAAAACTGTGAGTTATAAAGTTTGAGAAAGAGACTGTGAAGGAGGAATTCACGTTGTCTCTGGTGATTCAGGTAACAAATGCTTTTCCATAAATTCTTGTTGGAGTTTGAAGGTTTTGTTTCTGTTATGCTCTCTGTTGATTATAGAGTTTGGTTCTGTCTACTGGTTACTGCCCGTGAGGTTTATAGATATGGGTTTTATTCAATAAGCACGCTAAAATATGGCTTTTGTTGGTTATATTTTTGTTTGCAAATATTTGGATGGTTGTTAGATAGAGATTGTTGTGGTTGGAAATTAAGTAATGATGGGTATGGATGAACGTATGCTACTATTTTTATATGGACGTAATTAGGACTATGTTCTGTTATTGGATTTCTATTATTAGTTTGGTTATTGCTATCCGTTGGGTTTTATTGCTAAGGACTGTCAAGTGGACTAGAGGTTCTAATTGTTGGAAGTATTAAGAATGTTAGTTGAAGCTAGGGGACTCTATTATTGGAAATTAATTATTAATACGTATATGTGTTAATTATGAATAGATTTCGTGAAGAACAACTTTCAGTGGTAACTCATTAAAGGCTAAGGATTCTAGGTAAGTGGTACTGCATGTGTTTTGTCCGAAAGGGCCTACATCACGGGAATTAGAATTGTTTGATTGTTTGGTGTAAATTATATGTTTATTAATATAGATTATGCTATGTTTGGGAGATGTACTGCTGAATTATTGCTTATGTGAATTGTATATTTATTAGATTTAAGTTCAATTCCTTAGTTAAGAAAAACATGTTTTGAGAATATGGTAGATGAACATGTTAGATAGAATTGTATGCTTGCATCATTGTTCCTAATGAACACAAAAATACAAACGTAATTGAATTAAACAGAACAGAATGAATAAATGTAAATGGGTGCTTTCTTCGTGAGTTTGGATACTAAAGAGGTTGCTCTCACACAATGGGCGGGCGAGTTCGGATACTGAAGAGGTTGCTCTCACCTAACATGTCACCCAAAAATAGAAACAGAAACAGTTTAAGTTCATCATCATGGAATAAGTTCACCATCATGATACAAGTTCACTGTTACGATATAAGTTCACACAGAAACAGTTTAAGTTCATCATGATGGAATAAGTTCACCATCATGATACAAGTTCACCATAGCGATATAAGTTCACAAAGAAACAGAAACGGTTTAAGTTCATCATGATGGAATAAGTTCACCATCATGATACAAGTTCACCAGTTAGGTACAAGTTCACCGCCAAAATATAAATTCACTATTATAGTATAAAGTTCATCATTGTTTTATAAAGAGTAATGGAATAATGAATATTGAGAAAACTGTATGTGTTTTAAAAAACATTGTATGCACACTTTTATTTTTATACTGCTTACTGAGCGTTAGGTTCATAGTTAAATCCTATGATGTAGGTATGCATAGGATCGAGGATAGAAACAGTTGATGAGACATTTCTATATTGCGGGCTTGGCGGCTGGTTAGGCTAAAAGCTTAAAGAGGAAATGCAATGATTGGTAATAATAATTTTAAAGAAAGTGAACCATAATTATAGTAATTGTTTTATTAAGAAGGTTTTTCAGTTGTATTCCAATTCTTTTGATTTTGTAAATGCAAGTCTTCTGATCTTGTAAAGGTTTTTAAATTATAAAGTTTTAATTCATGACATGTTCTTAAGTAATAAAAGGTTTAACGAAAAGAAGTTTATTTATGTACTTCTTATTAAAGATAGTTTTCAAATGAAAAATCTTCCACTGTAATTTAAAAAAAAAGTCTTCAAAATCTTAAGTTTTAAATTGTAAGAAAAACTAGGATATTACACTAAAAGTCCTTTACAAATTCATATATATGAAATCCAACAGTGAACCAAAATGTCAAATTACTAGCAGAAACATCATTAAAGAAACCCTTTCAAAAACTTGGTAGTCACCTCCAACTATAAACCATGAAAGCATACCCAACAACCAAGTCTTCATCATGAGCAAGCTCCCTCAATGTGAACTCACATTTTCCATTTCAACTGTATTATCCACACCTACAATGCAAGATTCACTATAAGCCTAAGACTTAGCAAGTAATGCATGTGACCATGAACATAACATGTCGTTACATTGGTTTTTCTCTCTTTTCTTTTCTTTCTTTCTTTTCTTTGTTTATTTTATTTCTCTTTTCTTTTCTTTCTTTTCTCTTTTCTTTCTTTTCTATTTTCTTTCTTTTCTTTCTCTTTCCTATATGAGTAGGCCCAGCAATGGAGGCTCACACCACTTTTCTCCACCCTTTAGCTTCCATGTCATTTAAGGCATGACGGCCTAGCACCCTTTTATACCAGCCAACATTAACCTCATCATAGAGAACTAATGGGCTAATGCCCCCACCGGTCCACCCTTTTGGGATAGCTTGTCCTTCGTACCATTTACGTACATTTTATCATCTTTTACCTCTTATCTTTATCTTTCGGGTATGAGTAGGCCTGACAATGGGACACACATCATATTCCTCCACCCTTTTATGAGATCTCCACCCTTTTGAGAGATAGACTCCACCCTTTTGGGAGTCCTCCATTAGTTGTCATGCCATTTCAGGCATGATGACCTAACAACCCTTTGTGTCAGCCAACTTTAACCTCATTGTAGCAAGCTAATAGACTAATGTTCCACAAGTCCACCCTTTTGGGACAATCTGTCCTTCTTAGCCATTTACATACACTTTATTAACATTTTTATCTTTCTTAAATGCATACTCATGCATGAACATACAAAAAAAAATACCAAGGATCACATCCTCATCAATTGACCATCAATAAAGTGTACAATATTTAAACAAACAGCAATTCAGATCCTCGAGTGCATATTTCATCATAAACAAAACCATCTAGCAGCTATAACAAATCCTCAACATATATAATAATTAAAGAAAGCATCAACAACAAATCATCAAAAACAAATCATCACCCATCAACTATAAACTAAACTTCAACAGCATGAATAATAGTGAGTAGAACAAGGCATTATCAAGACAATAACTGATCCTCAACTTACATAAATGAATTGTAAATAACCTAACATCTAACATGACAAACAAAACCCTAGAATCAATCTTCACCTCAATGAACATAAAAATAATCACAGTGAATAAGGCACCACATCCTCAAGAATCCATTAGAAAATAGCAAGCATCACATCCTTGAAAAAATAGACATTAAACCGTAATATAATCATCAAGTCCTCGAGAGTTTCTAAATGACAGTATCAAGATAGAACCCAAAACAGTTTAATCCTAATTAGTAGAATTTCTTATCCTTAGACTACCAAGCACAAAATAAATACAACAAAAAGGCAGCATTTCCTCGAGCCATAAAAAAACAAAGAGGTGATCATGAAATAAATACAACCAATAGATCATAAATCCTCAAGAGTTAACATCAACAACACCAAAATGGAACCCAAAACAGTAGTGACAAACCGAACTCCCTAACACCTTGCATTGTAGGTCATGAGGCCACCCACAAGAAAGCATTTCTTATAATGAACTTTCCAACAGGAGAAATAGTTCGGCCATGGCAGAACATCCTTCCCCAGCTCGTCTCTCAGCCGCAAGCTCCATCTCCAAGCTGCGGCCATGGGCAGCACACCTTCGCCGTCAACCCACCTCCCTCTATTGTCCAAGAATGCTCTGTCTCTGCAAAATGCTTCAAGATGAAGTAACCATAGCAGCTGTGACAAAACAATGATGTGTTCCTCAAATTTTGTGTTTTTATACCTTCTGTTAGGTTGTGGTAAATTCTCTAATTGAAGAAGCTTTGGCATCTGCAAATAGGTACGTTTCCACGGTTTTCCCTCACAATTCGATGAGAGCTTAAGTCAAACGACGACGTTTGACTCACGTGAAAATGTTTTTCCCCCACGTGGAATAAATCCGAGGTGCAGGAGCATCTTCCCCTCGTCATCCAACGGTCCACATGTGCCATACCATTCCATCTGATGCCCAAGCTTCCTCCCACTACGAAATCTTTTCGTGTCATGGGAGCATCTTTACCATCATCCAACAGTTAGCATTTCATCTCACTTCTCTATCTGATGACCAGTGTTTTTCTCCGCATAATCAAAATATTTTCGCGGTCACTGTTCCTTCCACGGTCACCATCCAACGGCCCACATGCCATCTGCCCTCCTATCCGATAGTGGCCATCTCCCTCCTCCTTCCAAGTTGTCGCGGCCCCTTTTTCCCCCAGCAAACAGTCCCTTAGGACATTTTCTCCTCCTTCCCGGCCAATCCTGCATTGTTCCAATAACCAACACACACACACACACACACACACACACACACACACACACACATACACATATATATATACATATCTTCTCCAATAAAACTCTTGCATCCCATCACCAAACCTCCATTTTCAGAATTCACTAAATACATCAACAATCCCAACATTATTCCAACAATATGCCTATACGACTATTCATTCTCAACCATAAGATTACAAGTTAAAATTCATCTATCACCTCAAATTACCAGACTTGAACTTTCATCACAATAAAAATCCATCATTCATTAACAAAATGCACCACACTATCATTAACCGTGCAAGTAAATTTTCCACAAATAAAATTTACAATAATTACATATAACAAATTTCTAGTCATTATAGTATAGAATGTTATTTGTTCATGAATCTGTCTCAGAATGTATATTGCATGTACAGTCATGGTCTGCATCGACATGCATCACGAAAAATAAATTTTAGAAAAGGAAATGTTACTAACTTATGCATGAGTTTTCATTAAGAAAGACATAATCAAAGAATAATGAAAAGATACATAAAGAATTGTAAGGGTGAAGTTGAGTTGAATGTACCGAGAGGCAGACCAAATGATATCAACTATCCCTGTGGCTGTCTCGAGAGGCAAACCATAAAGTTGAGTAAGTTGTCCCGAGAGGTGGACCAAATGGGGCTTACTCCCTCCAACGGTACTCTTTCAATCAAAGGAAAAAGGAAAAGAAAGGAAAGGAAAGGAAATGATAGTTTTTACAAGTTTCATTTTTCTAAAATTTGTATATGATTTTTATAGACCAAATGCATGGAACAGTTTAGAGGTCTTATGTTTTCTTGTATGATTATGCCTCTTTCTACTATTTTGATGATGGAAAATTAAAGTCAATGATAGTTTGATTATTTCATATTCTTAAAAGAAATATAGGTCTGCATGTACGGATATGTTATGTAAATGGTAAGAAAAATGGAATTGGTCACTTACTAAGCTTTAGACTTATAAATGAGTTTTATGATGTAGGAGAAGCACAAAATGAGATATTATATAACGATTGATGTGGTCAATACTGGAATTGATAAAGTATTGTGATGGGTGGAAGCGTGGCTTGATGCAATTGCATTAACGGGAGGAGAATGGCATGTAAAAGGGGTTTTTAATTCAAGGATTGAAATTAATATTTGGGTATATAATTAAATGGTTGTTTACTGTGATGGATAGTGAATTGAATTGGTGACAGTTTCTATTGTTAAAGAAAAATAGTTTTCTCTTTGTAAATGGACTTTATTAAACAGTGAATGATTTGAATTAAATGTTAATTGGATTATGTTTGGTGAAATGTTAAGTTACTTTTGAGTTTAAAATGCTCCTGTTTTTATAACGAGTTAGATGATTTTAAAAGTTAAGTTGAATTTATAAACCTTATGATTGAAATAAAAAGGGATTTGACATGAAATTGTGAAATGTATATTTCCAAAGGTAAAAATGAGAAAGTCTTCCCCTGTAGATATAGAAAAGTATTTCCAAAGGTAAAAATGAAAAATTTTTCCGCTGTTTAGATAGAAATGTGAAATATATTTCAAATGAGCAAGGACAAAGTCTTTCGCTATAAAATGTATATACAAAAAAAATGTAAAATGTAAAAGAAAGAGAGTCACACTTGGGGTGTGACAGTCACTCACCAAGTGTAGGGCAAACCATGACAGTGCTTCAAATTTGCGCATATACTTCATAATTGTTTCAACCTGACATAGCTAAGTAAATTCTACAAACTTACTTGTTCTTAAAGTATGGTTAAAATATTTATCATAAAAGATTCTCTTGAATTCTTCTCAGGTCATTGTTGTCACATCTCTAGTTATCTTAATCGAGTCCCACTAAAACCTTGCATCCTTGACCATCTATCCTTTCCAGCGTAGGCTATCCTTTTCCTCTTCCTCTATCTTGGCATATTAAAACATATCTTCTACAGTTCGGATCTATTTTTCGGCATTGGTTGGATCAGTGATATTACCATCAAATTGAGGTGGTCACAATAGTTGAAATTTCTCCAAACTGACATCTGGTTGCATTATCAATCTCAAATATTCTTGTTCTTCTCTTTCCAAAAATTGTCGTTCCACTAAATTATTTTGCTTATTAATGGCCTCATCCATATCAATCACAACTCTTCTTCATCCTCTTGCCATGTTATCTTCTTAACAACTAACCTACTTCAAATGAAACACATAAATAAGAACAAAATATCTGATAACATACTTACAATCGATGAAGCATTTCCATGATAAGACTTGAGATGTTATGCAATCTACATAACTGATTTTAAAATACGAGTGCTCTAATACCATATTGTAACACACCATAATTTCTTATCTTAAAACATATACTTTGAAATACCTTTTTCTTTAAAATGTGCAACAAAAGACTTTTCTTTCTTTTCAAATAAAATTTGTAAAATAATAAAGGCAATTTATTTAGAAATCGTATTCATAAAATTTTTCCCATTTCGTGTTCACATGCAATTTCTTTACAAAATCTAATTCACATGGTCAATCTTGCAATAACAACACAAGTCGTCTTCCCAGAGATACTTCCTCAACTGCGCCATCCCTTTTTTATCTTTCTTTCTTTAGTGCTATAGTCTGATTTGTACCTACATCACCAGACTCATCCATAAGCCTATTTCTTAGTAAGTAATGTAAAACTAAACATATCATCACATCCTATGGAAACATACTGCATAAATAAACATGATATGCATTTTTATAAAACCATGTTGTTTTCTGTTTTCTTTTCTTTCTTTCTTTCCATAATCTGTATAATCAGCTTCAACATTAATTGAAAGCTTTACTAACAGTTGTACACATCATTATACAACTATCTATTCATACATCAATTGAAGACTCACTAGTTGTTATGCACATCAATGCATAACATCTCTTGATAGACTTGACATCAATTGAGTTGCCCATTAGCTGCCGTACACATCAATACACGACTATTAGTTCCTACATCTCACTAGCGGTCATGCACATCAATGAATAATGACCTCACACCATTGGTCAATCCGTCTTGACATCAATCAAGATCAAACTAATGAACTCAAGCATATTCCTTAATCCTTTTTATCTTTCTTACTTGAAAAATGTATGCATAGAAAGTCATTTCCATTCTTTTTCTTTAAAACATGATGCATGAAAAATATGCATTATCAACACATATCATATCCTCGAAGATTAATATAATGTAAAATTACATCAAACAACACATCCTCAAATATGACATGTACGAACAATCTAACCTAATAGGTAAACAAATAACATATCCTCAAGTCAATGGTATCACCATATAATATAGCACAACATATATCAATATCAACAAAGTATCTATGTCATAACATAATAACTATCACGATCCGGAGGTGGGCCTAACAGAAACGGCAAGTCAGTCTGTAATACCCGACAATGTTTTCCCCGTATACGCGATGTAATCAATTTTTGAGATAGTTAATATATTACATTGCGTATCGATACATGTTAAATTATTATGTGTATTTATGGGAAAAATATTATGGGATAAAAATTTAGTATGAAAATGTGAGGAAAAGTTGGAATTGGTGAATTCGGATGTAGACCGACGACATGGGATGAGCAATGTCGTCCGAAAACACATGGAA
This sequence comes from Begonia loranthoides, assembly GCA_022433065.1. Taxonomy (NCBI): domain Eukaryota; kingdom Viridiplantae; phylum Streptophyta; class Magnoliopsida; order Cucurbitales; family Begoniaceae; genus Begonia; species Begonia loranthoides. The sequence continues at coordinate 11,148,612 of CM039476.1, read as the reverse complement.
CTTCATCCCAGTGTTTTGGGACAATGCAGAACGGAGCCCACCGATCCTAATTCATCCTCTGTCTCTAACTCGACTTTGCAGACGCATGCAGACGAATGTGGCTGCATGCGGATGCTGTGATTTTGAATCTGTCCAATTTATGGATAGTTTCAGATGCACGTGGACGCTTGATTCAGACGTCTTCCTTCGTCCGAATGGCAGATTGGGATGAATGCGGATGAAGGCAAGGATGCCATCCTTCATCCAAAAATGCGATTCTGTTAGGAAGAATGGTGATTTTGGACGCACGCGGACGATGCCAGGACACACTCCCTCGTCTAAAATCTCCCAGGCCTGCGAAAAATTATGGATTTAATAATAGAGCTTCTTGTCATTTTGCCATTTATTACGCACCCAGGAGACAAGGAGACAAAGACCATGCTTGGACCACGCCCTCTCCACGTCGACGAACGCCTCTCCCTCTCCGGTTGGTGTATGTGTGTCCCCCTCCAGGTAAGGCTTCACCTTTTAATCACCAAATTAGCCTCCCTCTGCATTCATTTTCTTACTGCGTGAGAGAGAGCCTCCTGTGAGCGTGAGAAACCCTTCTCGTAGAAATTGTGTGTCCTGTGTGAAATCGTGAGATAGTTTGACTTCTTCAGTGTGTTATGTGGGTGAAGCAAGGCTCTGTAAGTTGAGGACTAAGCTGGGATTTTTGCTGTCCGTGATTAATTTCTTCATCAAGGGTAAGGATTGGGTAGAGTCTTGGCCTGTGGAGGCCCTACCCACAAGTAATGTGCGTGAGTGATGTTAATTTCGCTGCTATTAATTTCCTGTAAATTCCCTTTTTGTAATGAAATGCTTTATGTTAATAGAAAAGTGATGAATGTTTACTGCTTGAATGAAAATTCCTAACATTAAGCCTTATAGTGTAGAACGATGAACTGAAGATTTCACTATGGTATGATAAGCATGAATGAGCTATGATTTCATTGATGATGATTCCCTTCTATGAATACATGTTATTGTTTTACTTGCTGTAACAATAGGTTAATATTGTCCTGCTATTAATAGTGTTAAAAGCTCTGGATAATTAGAAGTCATTACTCCTTTAATTTAAGCATGTTTAACCAACTAGGTTAATAACAATAGAAATTTGAGCATGTTTCACCAACTAGGTTAATAACGATAGTCATTACTCCTTTAATTTGAGCATGTTTAATCAACTAGGTTAATAACGATAACAAAGTTAACTAGGATAATATTTGTAACGATTAAGCATGTTAAATAAGTTAATAATGGTAACATTGAACTAAGTTATTAATTCAGTTAAAGTTATGCCATTAGACCATATTTTACTCTAAATGAATACTATCCCTAATGCTTAGAATTTATTTATGCCATAAATGCGTAGTAAGTTATCGAGTATGTTTCCGCTTAATTGCTACATCAATGTTTATGTAATAGAAGCATGCTAGTCCATGGTCATGTTAATCGCTTTACTCGTTATTTAAAAGCATGATATTTCGCTGCTATGTTCGCTGCTATAATTAGTCATTTTAATTTATGTTATTCATTATTCTGCTCTATTTATTTATCTTTATTTTAGAATATATCAACATGCATCATGATAATAGAAACAAGTAGGAAGTGTCGTCTTAGGGTGGTACTCATATGCATTACGTGAGGAAAAGAATGAATGAAATGAATGAAAGAAAAAGATGATGGGGAGTTGGGGGGTGGATAGGTAGTTTGGATCTAGTCTGTAGCTAAGCTACACCCCTACCTTGTCACGAATGGGACTAGCCACACACAGGAGGTTAGAAGCCGATCAAACTATACCAACACACATGGGTTCCTCCAATCTCCCGCTCAAAGTATGAGTAATGAATGAACGAACGAACAAACGTAATGAAAAGATTGGTTTGGAGTGACATCCATTCCAAAAGAACTAAAGAGAGGCATAGCATACTACATAACCCCAATTCCTTACTAGACCTTTAGGCTCACGTATTACTTATGGTGTAGGTACATGTACGAGAAAACAATGAACAGATCAAGAAGTAGGGATGAAGGATTTGCACGGCGGGACTCGTGGCTGGCTAAACTAAAGAAAGTCAAAGAAAGTGTTTTGTAATTAATATGTAATATTTTGTCTAGTATTTCTTAAATGAGTTATTTACGTTTCTGCTATGTTTTAATAAATGATTTTATAGCTATAGCTTTCCAATACTTATAACGATTTTCATAACGAGTATAACGAAAGGGTTTTGACGGTCCGGCTTTTTGAAAGAACTCTTATTTAATTAAGAAGGTTTTAATAAAGATTTTAGTTGTTTTATAAAAGTTTTAAATTTAATGCATTTTTAGAAGGTATGAAAAAAAAAAAAACAGGGTCGTCACATTTGGTATGAGAGCAGTAGGTATCAAAGCAACTGCATTTTTAAAACTGATTCTCTAACAGCCTACCAGCACAAGTCTCAACGTGGAAAATACTTCATCCACTATAAATATACACCTGACTACTTTACTTACTCATGATTCATTATCCTATTTCGGTAAATGAATTGTTAGGAGATAACATGGAAGGAGAAGCAAAGAACGAGAATGAGATAGTTAACCAGTTGATGGATTACATGGAGAGTCAGTTCTGACTCATTAAGATCCTGGTGGAAGGATTTATGACATTCAATAAGAAGTTCGTGGAAGACATGTTGTCATTGTCAAGAGAGGAAGGAGAACCAAGCACCATAAGAAACAAGAGACCCTTGGAGGATGGTGAGCAACAAGAGGATTGGAAGCGCCTTCATGTAAACGCTATTGCTGAGGAGACCACGATTGTGACACCACGAAGGGAACTATATCTGCAGTGTGCCAAGTGTCACTCTGGGATATGCTTGTCGGGGGTCGAGGTATTGTTACAGATGCAAAAGGTCTGGACACATCGCCCAACATTGTCCGATCTTATCTGATGAAAGGAGGAAGGATTTCGAGAATGTCTTCGACCTGTAGAAAACAATGAGGGGACTAGTGGACTAGGGGTGACTAAGTAAATTTTTTGTATTTTGAAATGGTAGATTCGGGGGTGTACCCCGATATATATATTTGGATTTTGAAATGTGTTCGCAGAACTAGTCTGAGAAAGATAAGTGAATGGTTTATGTTAATAAATAATGAAATTTTCTGGGATTGTTTGGGATTTTATGCAAGATGTATGCAATATAGCTTTGGGAGAGTGTAAAAATAGAGGAGACTCTACCCAAAATTTTTGAAATAGGAAAGAGAAAATAAGTGGAAAGAAAATCCCGCATGAACTAGACCAACTAGATAGTTAAACGAAGTCACCTAGGTTGCAACGGACTAGATAAAGGATAGATTTGTTATGGAAAGGAAGAACATTAAAGACTAAGCTGAAGTAAGAGAAAAAGATTTAACTAGCCAAGTATTTGCCCACTCGGTCTTGACCCTTGAGAATGAAGTAAGAGTGTTTTGGACCTTTATTGAAGGGTAGTTGAATACTCGGTGACTTGGTCATTGTCCGCGTTACAAAGCTAAGAATACACTTTTATATGAGGATGAGAAACCTGTTTGATTTTGGGAAAAGCTGATTCTTACATAGGTTAGATTTCTTACACGAACAAGATAAGACTTATGTCGGACTTAGTTTATGTTCTCCATCATGGTCCGGATTCAATCGAGATAACCAAGGACGCGACTGCGACAACAAGGGCCAGGGCAATCGGTTAAGCTTATGTGGGAACGAGTATAGACATAGAGAAGGAAATAAAAACTAAGACGGATACGGAAACAGATACAGAAACAGATGCGAAAATGGAAACGGAGATGGATACGGAAACAAATACAAAAACGAAAACGGAAACATAAACAGATACAGATACAGATATAGATATGGATACAGATACAGATATGGAAACAGAAATGGAAACGAACACGAATTTCTAGGAATGAATTTTTGGAAATGGATACAGATACATATATGGATACGGAAACGGAAACGGAAATGAAAACGGAAATGATCACGGATACGGGAACAAATACAAAAAAGAAAACCAAAATGAAAAAGGATACGGATACAAAAACAGGAACAGATACAGAAACGAGAACAAATATGGAAATAGAAACTAAAACAGAAATGGAACGGGTACACATATGAAAAGAGAAGCAAGACGGAACAAGGATCTAAGAGGCCGAATGGATAGTAGATTGAGGGGAGTATGATAGCGTCTGACTCAGCCATGGAGCAGTGTAATCTTATAAGCTTGGAAGGAAGAATTGGATAGTGGAGAGCACGTTTGAGCATGCTGAAGTCATGGAGTGAGAGAGAAAAGTTACATGTGCTAGGTCTCAAGTCATGAAGTGCAAAAGACCAGAGGAGAAGAACCATATAGGAGATTTGAGATCAACGTCAGGTAGTGAGTCAACTAGCGGTAAGAAGATCAAAGAGACTCGTCCTTGGGGTTGAATCACAGGGAAGCAATGACAAAATTTGTTAAGGCACGTCAAATTAAGGAGAAAATACTGCAGATTTGAAAGTTAAGTGACAACGATGCAGTGTTTACTGAACTGAAGTAGAAGAATAGTCATCATAGAGGGGTTTTCTACCGAAAATGATGTGGAAATAATGCAATCGAAGAGTGAGTTTGAAGGTTGGATCGACTTTTTAGGCAGTAGTTGGACAAATTGTTAGAAAAAGGGAATTGGTATGCTTGACAAAATGAAGTCTAAGGACAACAAGGAAACTATGTCATCAAATGGGATAGCTAAAGAAGAGATTGGATGCGTGGTTAGCATTTGTTAAGATAAGGGAGCGTAATTCGCTAAGCAAACTTCGAGGATGAAATTTATATGAGGGAGGTATGTAATACCACAATAATGTTTTTCCCTTATATGCGATGTAATTAATTTTTGGGATAATTAATATATTACAATGCGTATCACTACGTATTAAATTATTATACGTATTTATAGGAAAAATATTATGGGATAAAAATTTGTATGAAAATGTGAGGAAAAGTTGGAATTGGCAAATTTGGACACAGGCGGATGACACAGTGACGAGGAATGTCGTCCAAAAATGCATGGTACATCGTCCAAGCATTTTGGCACGATGCAGGATGGAGCCCTCGCGTCCTAATTCGACCCTTGTCTCTAACTCGACTTTTTTGACTCATGTGGATGAATGTGGATGCATGCGGACGTTGTGAATTTGAAAACACCAATTCAGACAAAGGCAAGGATACCATCCTTCGTTCGAAAACGCGATTCTGTCAGGAAGAATGGTGATTTCAGACGCAAGCAAACGATGCCAGGACATACTCCCTCGTCCAAAATATCCCAAACCTGCGAAAAATTATGGATTTAATAATAGAGCTTATTGTCGTTTTGCCATTTATTACGCACCTAGGAGACAAGGAGACAAAGCCCAAACCTAGACAATGCCCTCTCCACGTCGATGAATGCCTCTCCCTCTCCTGTTGGTGTACTTGTGTCCCCCTCCAGGTAAGGCTTCACCTTTTAATCACCAGATTAGCCTGCCTCTGCATTCATTTTCTTCCTGCGTGAGAGAGAGCCTCCTGCAAGTATGAGAAACCCTTCCCATAGAAATTTTGCATCCTATGTGAAATCATAAGATAGTATGACTTCTTCAGTGTGTTATGTGGGAGAAGCCAGGCTCTATAAGCTAAGGAGTAAGCTGGGATTTTTGTTGTCCGTGATTGATTTCTTCATCAAGGGTAAGGATTGGGTCGAGTCTTGGCCTGTGGAGGCCCTACCCACAAGTAGTGTTCGTGGGTGGTGTTAATTTCGTTGCTATTAATTTCTTGTAAATTCCCTTATTGCAATGAAATGCTTTATGTTGATAGAAAAGTGATGAATGTTTACTACTTGAATGAAAATCCCTAATGTTAAGCCTTGTAGTGTAGAACGATGAACTGAAGATTTCACTACGGTATGATAAGCATGAATTCTTTAATGATGATTCCCTTCTATGAATACATGTTATTGTTTTACTTGCTGTAACAATAGGTTAAGATTGTCCTACTATTAATAGTGTTGAAATCTCTAGATAATTAGAAGTCATTACTCCTTTAATTTGAGCATGTTTAACTAACTAGGTTAATAACGATAGAAATTTGAGCATGTTTAACCCACTAGGTTAATAACGATAGTCATTACTCCTTTAATTTGAGCATGTTTAATCAACTAGGTTAATAACGATAACAAAGTTAACTAGGATAATATTTGTAATGATTGAGCATGTTAAATAGTTAATAATGGTAACAATGAACTAAGTTATTAACTCAGTTAAAGTTATGCCATTAAACCATATTTTACTCTGAACGAATACTATCCCTAATACTTAGAATTTATTTATGCCATAAAAGCCATTAAAAAGGTGGATGATCGTCGGATCAAAATAGCTGAAGCATAGATAGCTGATGATTTATGAAGTGAATATCTGAAATGAATAGTGGGTTTGCGAAAAGAAAATGCGGAGTATTAAGTATTTTAACATGTTATAAGTATTTTCACTTTATTTTTGTTCAAATAAAATAAAAAAAAAAGTTCACTACGTGATATTTTTAAACAATAAGAACATACAATGTTATTGAAATATAGACGACATTACATAAATATATAATTAACATACAAAAGTTATATTTATTTAATATAATTATTATTTATGAAATTGAATTAAAGTATATTTTAATTTGGATAGTAAAGAATAGAGGGTAATAAGATAGAAGAGAGGTGGAATTATAAATTAAGAAAGTTGAAGGAGCAAACAAAAAATTAAAAAATTAAAAGAGAGGAGATGGAATCCCAAATCTAAAAATGACGAAAAAGTTTTTCAAGAGTTGTCCTATAAATAGAGATTGGTGGGTAAAGGTGAGGGTATAAAGAAATTCTAAAAAAAAGGGTATTAAATATTGATTATTTTGTATATGAATAAAAATTTGAAATATTTTGATTTTCTGGGAGGCAAGCTGGCCTGGCGGGCTGGCCTGCCAGGCTCGTGAGCTGGCTCGTTATCTCGCTCATCGAGCCTGGGACTAGCGAGCTAGCGAGCTTGGCGATTCAGGCCCAGCTCGGCTCATAATCTTAGCCCGAGCCTGACCCGCTCGATACTGTAGCGGGCTTGGGCTTGGCCCGCTTGGTTACTGTAGTGGGCTGAGATCGGCTCGGCTCACTACAGTAACGGTCTTGCCAACCCGCCCGTTAGCCATCTCTACTTTATGCTCACGTATTACTTGTGGTGTAAGTACATGTACGAGAAAACGATGAACAGATCAAGAAGTAGGGATGAAAGATTTGTATACGCGCGACTCGTGGCTGGCTAAGCTAAAGAAAGTAAAAGAAAGTGTTTTGTAATTAATATGTAATACTTTGTCTAGTATTTTTTAAATGAGTTATTTACGCTTCCGCTATATTTTGATAAATGATTTTATAACTATAGTTTTTCAATACTTATAACGATTTTCATAACGAGTATAACGAAAGAGGTTTGACGGTCCAACATTTTGAAAGAACTCTGATTTAATTAAGAAGATTTTAATAAAGATTTTAGTTATTCAATAAAAGTTTTAAATTTAATGCGTTTTTAAAAGGTATGAAAAAAAACTAGGTCGTCACACAGTCGACTTGATCCTCAAAGAGAACCCGATCACCTAGCTCAAGGCTAGGTTGAAGTGGAAGTCTTAATGTGAAATTAAGCCCAAAACCAAAAATGTATGGGTTAAGGTCTACAGAGTAATCAGCAAGAGTCAGAGATAGCATAAATATCAAAGAAAAAAAATACTATGCAGGAAATGAAATCATTCAACATCAAGAAAAAACAAACAATTTTATACAAGAAACGGTAAATCCTCACCTCCGAGGAGGACAGGGAGACACCACTAGGAGTCCAAATCTGAGGTAACCACACGCCGGGCACATCACCATACCATCACAACTAAACCTAAAAATAAATAGGTCATGGGATAAATGACCAACTCAGTAAGAAGATCTATGCTATATGCAATACATCAAGAAACTGGTTTTACCTCTCTTTTAGAAAACCATGGTTTAATGCTTCTTTTACCATACATGGATTTTTAATTCACTTTGCATTCTCTTCATCCTTTTATCAAACGGGCCTGTGGCCATCGATGAGGCTTTGATCAAACTATGTTGTATACATAGACAGTTATATCACAAAAATAGGCCTACATTGTTTTTCCTTAAAAACGTCATTAGTGTAAAGGGAAGGTTACGCAAGGAATCATCTAGCACAAATCATAAAAAGGCAGCAATCCATCAATTGGCAACACCTCATGAGTCAGAAGAAAAAGGTTCCTGTGGTCCGTAGACCAGGCGGTGAAACCATATGTGATATCAACTAAAGAATAAGATTGTTAGTGACTGATTGCTCCTTAACTAGCTACCTACTAGATCTAAATTGGCAAGAGTTGTCGGCGAGCAGAGCTCCGAGTCGTCATGCCACCCATCAAATGGAAATGTACTAGGTGAGCAAAACTCAGTGACTAACAATGTTCCAATCTGTGTGACTAAAACTCTATCCAGCTTCTGGGATTCGAAACCCAAAGAGCATTTCATCACCGCTCTATTACCCATTTCTACTTACAGAATTCGAAACCTGAGGACATATCATCAATGCCCTATTACCCATTTTGCACGTACAAACAAACAATTTTCACACAACAGAAGATTGTATAAGATAGTCTCATGATGCTCTAGTGCAAGACTGCCCAAAGCTTCAAAAGGATTCATCCTCCCAATATATATACACAGAATACCATGTACAATAAAGTAAACGTGAGAAAATATATATACGTATACGTAAAAACAGATGTGATGTCAAAACAGTCCCCGTCAGATTTTTATATGTGGAAACCCACAAAATATTAGTTAGAAAATCATGATGTAATGCAGTTCATAAAGTATAAAAATTACTACCTCATAGACGACCTTGAAAACCTTACCAACTAGCCAGCTCCATGCAGTAATGGAAGCGAGAGTCGAAACCAATTACATCTCTGAAACCTATGACAAGGCTGATGTCAAAATCTCAATAATCACATAAGGAATAAGGAATAGGTCCTGAACCTTGACTAGGAAACCCAAACAGACACAAAAGACAAAATATAATTCTCCAAACCAAAAATCAAAATAGATCGAAAAGATTTGCACAAGACTTCCTGGTTAAACACAAGGGGTGACAAAACCTCCATCTTGAACTAAGAATCTACACGATTGGAAACAAGACATGGCTTATGAAGTCGAGTGAAATTCAATAAACCTCAAACTTCATGAAACAATAGTGTGATTGACCAAGCACAACTGCAATTAACAAGAAAGACCCCCTGGTTGACAAGACAGAATTGTGGTAAAAAAAAACACAAAACTTAGGAACCGAGCAACTCAGCAGTTGGGGAGACATAGCTAGAGTCGACCCAACATGACTATGGTCAGCCAGGACCCCGCAACGTCAATGAGACAAACCAATGGTCAACCAAGATCCCTCAACAGTTGACAATGCACCCTATGGCTTTTAAGAACCACGAAGGCCAAACAGAAAGACTGTGTGAAGAAACAAAGTGAGAGGGCGCTCTCGGGTGCATATCAGTGCATTAGCAGACGCAAAATAGTTCATCCATGGATGCAGTACAGTGCATTCGTAGATGCATGATAATGCATCTGAGGGGACCTTTGCGCGAAACTAGAAATGGGCAATAGTGCCCTTGTGGAAGGTTTCCCTTCCGTGACACTGTACACTGCGAAAAGTCCTTGGCAAATCTTATTGTTCAGCGAACACTTGCAGAACATGTGGGTCACTTAAACTTATTCCGCTATAGAATGAGATCCTTCTGGATCGTTCGCCCATGAAATGAGATCCTTTCGAATTGTTCTTCCATGGGACAAAGTCTGCTGTGTTTGCTCCCCGCTAAACGAAGGGCTCTCTACTGAGGAGCAAGCATTCATCATTATATGGTCTAACTCTTCAGCGGGCTATCCCTTGATCATCCACCATGGACTCTCGACTCAACACCCAGACCACATTGTGAGGAAGAAGGGAATCTTTCCTCTACTGTGTCTCTACCTCCATAGCTTTAACCCTAGACCAGACACTACGGATTTTTGAGCTTAAAATCTTAGATCTTGACCTAACATTCAACACGACACACAACTTGAATAAATACCTTAAAAATGAATTTGCCTGTGAAATCCCTTCACAAGAGATATATATCGAGACTACAACAACATGGATAAGGTGAAGAAACGACCAGGTTGGCTCACCGGTTCTCTAACCCTCTCCTTTGCTCCTCTCCCTCGCGCGGGGTAAATGTAGGATGGATATACGCCTATAGAGGGGGGGGGGGGGGGTGAATATAGCGTTTCTAATATTTTGTGCGATATTTCGATCTCTAATAACCCTAAGTGATTTAACGCATATATTAAAATATCAATAACAAATATATGCAATAATGCAAAGAGTAAGGGTTTGAGAATTGCACACAATATTTGTTTACGCGATTCGGCAAACTCGTCTACGTCCACGCTCCAAGTTCCACTTGGAGATACATTAAGAAATTGGTTTACAGATGCCAATAAAATCGTTTACAAATTGACTCTTAATTGGGGCGTCACCTTTGACTAATTCTAAGGTCGTCAACCTTTGACTCTTATGGGGTGTCACCCTAAATTTGACTATTGTGGGGCGTCACCCAATATTTGACTCTTGCAGGGCGTCACCCAATGATTGAACTTACGGGCGTTCAATCTAACCTACGAATATTTCAAGTGTTTAGGGTTGTCACCCTAGTGTGATGAATTCTTATAGAATCACCATTTACAATCAAGCACAATAATAATGGAGTATGAAAATTAACGCGCAATCTATCTAATCTGAATTATCCCCAATATTACTCGCAAGTTTATGTGTTGGGGAGAATTAGATTTACAATATTAATAGCTCACAGTGATTGAATCGTGTTTTAAAATCGGCAGGGCTTCGCCACGATTCTCGGTTCGTTGCAGAGAGCTTGGAGTGAACTATTATTTATAGGCAATGAGTTTTTGGACGACCTTAATCTATTTTCGGACGTCCGCACGTAGCCGTTGGAAAATAGCCATTGGAAAATAGCCGTTGAAATCCGTCCGCTGAAAATCTGTCCGTTGGAAAAATCTAGAGATTTCGGATGTGGATTCTTCATCCGAAAAGTCACCTAAAAAAACATATTCAAAATTGGATCGTCATCGGCGTTTGCATCGTCTGCGTGCGTCCGAAAACTTTAGACTGAGTTTTCGGATGAAGTCCTGTGTCCTGACTGTCATCCTCATCGTCCAAAATCTCTGGACTGCACTGTGATAGAATTGACCCTGAACTTTCAGTGACAAATTTGACCCAGAACTTTTAGTGATGAATTTGACCCTGAACTTTTAGTTGGGTTAGACAGTTTTCAAAAGACTCTCCCCTTGTCCGTGTTCGTCCAAAAAGTCCAGAAACCAGTTTTGGGATGCCTCTCCTCATCCTTGATCCGTCAAGCCTCACTCTAAAATAAATACTGAACTATGCTAAGTCCCAAAATGATATGCTACACTACATGGACTCAAGTAAACTTGTTACCACATTAATAATACCCATTTTGAGGGTATTTTCATTAAACACGGATATAAATATAATTATAAACTGATACGAATAATATCTTATAAATACAAAGTATAATACAAATTCAACTTATTGATTTATTAAATTAACCAATATTTTAGTCATCATCAAGATACAACTTAGCCTAACAAAAAGGCTAACAGTAAACACTCCCCGAAGAAAAAGGAACGAGACAACCCATTAAGAAAATGAATTAAAATTTAATTACTTTATTTAATATATATGATATTAGTTAATATATCATAAATATTAAATAAAATCCTTAAATTCAAATACGACAATATCCGACAAGAACAAGGAACTAGATCAAAGAGACACGAACTCACGCTACGGTTGAATAAACTTATCGGCATAATCCCACAACTTCAAGCCACAAGGGAATACAAAATGCACCAATTGACCATTGACTAGATCTTTTCGCACGTGGCAGAAGACCCATGACATATGGCAAGGACCTGATCAATACAAGAAAATTTAACTTGATCAAAAAGAAAAATTTATCCATAAAAAATATAAAATCCACAAATTTTGGATTTTACAATAACAATCAAACCTAACCTAGTAGCTTATGGTGTAGGCTAAAAGGCCAAAAACATATAATCATTACTTACCTTAATGTCTTAGCACAATATCCAGCAAGTGTACTCACTTATCTCCTTGATCTTCAACACCTTAAACATGTCAATTTCCATATTAACATCCATTCATGTGCTAATAACTTAAATCATGCATAACTTTTATCATAATTAACCAAACTCCTTAAAAATTCCATAAAACCATAAAGGAGACTCAACATATCTTCAATTAATTGAGAGAAAATCATAGCTCTTAAAGAACTTCTTCCTTCTAATGAAATTCTCATGGTTAAAGCTTTTGCCTTCAGTCAAGGGTAATTCTTTATATAATCTTCCGAATCCAAGCCTGAGGAGTCATCCCCTTTAGCATTTTAATGCAGAGTAATCAATTTTCTCTGTTCTTAAATTGTGACATATAATCTATTTTTAGGTGACTTTTCATATTCTCGATCAATCGCACCTCACTTTTTGTTGATCGCTCCCTCACATTTCAAAGAAAATCTCTCTATCGTGGATGCCTTGCCAGTCACGGATGCCTAGCTTTCCACTGCGGAAAATTATTTAACACTATTGCGGATGACCACAACCTCATGCCTAGTCAACCGTATATTTACCCAAGAGCAAAGTATTCTTCACTGTATTTGGGCCAACTGACTGCATACTCAACACCAGTTGATCGCGATTCAACCCGAGAGCTTTTAAACATTCTTCTGCAGTCATCCATGCTTCCACAAATACTTGGAAGTGCCTTAGATCCTGGTTGCCTGCACATTTATTTTGGTCGATCGCAGTCTTATTCCACTTGACCGAAAACCTACCTGAGAGCTCCCATATGTGAAATCTAGATGTCCACGCTTCAACGAATACTCAATTTTATCTTTAACTAGTTAACCACACTCCAACCCCGATTGACCACAAATCTAATCGAGAGCAATTTAACTAAGTCCTTGTGCACTTATTCATCACCCTTCCATTAACATCCATTTATTCATAATACCAAGATACTTCAACAACTACAATTCAACCATACCAACACCAAAATGAATAAATCTTGACATTGTACAACGTATACCTAATACAGGAAAATTCGGGGTACTATGGCATGTTTTGACATATAATATGATTGATAAAGTATTTATTACATGCAATGGCTTAGTGTTAGTTATGATGATGGAAAATATGTTTATTTGATTATATTAAACCATGATTAAAATGTTGGTCAGATTCTAGTATGAAAGTATGCTTGAAATGTGAACAAATGAAGAGCATTAATGGAAAATAATGTTTATGTTGTCTTAATAGATTAAGGAGTCTAATAAGAGGATTATATAATGTGGCAATGATTTGGTGTTGAGTTGATATGAGTTTGATGTATTAAATTGAGGGAAATTGAGAGGTGGAAATGGTTGCGGACAACCGGGCTTTGGAGGGACAGATGACCGCAAGTGAAATATGTTGTAGGGACAAGTATCTATGGGAGGGTGCAAACATCCTCAAGAGTTGGGTGTGGATGACCATATATGTAAAGTTGAAACTGTGTAAAATGTGGTCAATCGATATTAGGGAGCGGTCAACCGTAACATGGTGTTGCATAAACAGATATTTGCATATGGGTAGAAAACCACAAATAAATATAGGTAGTTGCGGATATGTGCGGATAGCCGCACACAAATGAACGGACGACCGGTATTAAGGAGTGGCCGACCAAAACTTAGTAAAATGCTTCAGAGCAAACGACCAATCTTTGGGGGCAGCCGTCTAGAAAATGAACAAAGTCTCTAGTTTTGAAACCATAGACATGAGCGATCAACTGCTGCTAAGGGGTGGACGACTGGGACTCTATGTGTTTGTCATGAAAATGTGTAGGAGCAAACGATCGAGATTGAGGTGCGAATGTCCAAAAAATGGACAGAGTCTTTGGTTTTAAAACCATAGACGTGAGAGGTCAACCACTGCTAAGGGGCAGACGATTGAAACTCTCTATGTTTGTCTTGAAAATATGTAGGAGCGGACGACCGCGACTGAGGTGTGGACGTATAAAAACCTATGATTTAAGGATGTTTTCCTTAGATTTTTAAACCATTGTTTAACCATTGCATAAATCCTTTAAGAGAGAGAATTGAGACATAGATAGAACATGTCTAGATAGATATATAAGACCATTGCATGCATCATTCGTGTATGCTTAATAAAAAGATTTGCATGATTTATATTATATGCATTATTAGTATATATTATATGCATTCAATCTATACATAGTGAGGATGTCAAATCATGCACCATAAACATATTTATATGTACAAAAATATTATCTAGGTGGTATTATTGGTCATAGAAGAACTCAATATACCTCACCAGACTATGTATTGTGTAACGTATGTAAACTGGGAAATAGAAGGGAAGTGACTATGGGTCCCCCTTGGTTGCAAGTCCCTAGCCCTCCGGAGGTTATTATATTCATGGACAAACCTATTGGAGATAATGGCCATTATGGTGGTGTTTTATGATCGTATGCGACTTTACATATGATGATGTATGATCATTCATGTTGATAGTCACATAAATGTTGACATTCACATACATATTATTAAAACGGTACTTGTTAAATAATATGACAATTTAATAATAAATAGAACATTGCACTGATTCACAGTATCACTGCATCATTGTGAAATGAGAGTCATGATATTCATTTCATATATATATATTTCATAATTATAGGTCATGGGATGACATAGTTATATGGTTATGAGAAATGAAGTGTTAAAGAATTTATTATAAAATAAGTCTAAGAATTGATATATACACCATGTTGAGGAATTCTTTCATATAGAGTGATCGTTTGTGATAAATATTAAATATAAATGTCTAGATAGTTTATGATAGACATATATTACAAATATTTATAGTGTAGTAATCGAAATTTCTTTTAGAAGGATTTAGAAATATTTATCGATCAATTTATTGGTGAAATATACTATTTCATGGTTTATTTGATTAAGATAGTAATTTAAGACTTCACGGCCTTAAAATTGAGAATAATGTTTAGGATATCTCATGGCCATTTGGAGTTAATTTATGATTCAAGATAAGTGTAGGTCCTAGAATAATGGAAAGGTAAGGGAGACGACATCAAAGGGGCAAATGCTCCCACAGAGAGGAGAGATTCCGTTTGGGAGAGAATGATCGTTGGATTAAGCGTTAGGACAAAATGTAGGTCATCAGATTAAGAAAAAGATGCTCCTACGAACGAAAAATATTCCTCGCGAAAAGAGAAGAGGCTCTGGGAGGGTGTTAAACGTGTCATTCAACTAAAAGAAACGCGGAAAGATGTTAAGTGATGGAAGATAAACGTCATTATTCCGCATTGAGAAACGTATTTGTGGTAGCGAATACATCCTTGATAAGATCTAACTAAGAGAAGAATGACGATGTTTGGACTAAAGGAACCTGTCAAATAGTAAAAGTTACAGAAGTGTAGACATCCGCGAAGGGAACACGTTTGGAATGACGATGAGGCAGCCGATGAATGGTTGATTTACACCTAAGGAAGTAGATATTCACTGAGAATATTCTCTGAGGATACAAACGTGGTTTTCGCAAAAGCATAGGCTTCAGCAACAGAAAACCATCATTATGGAAATTGCTTCTAGACGATGAATGAAGTTTGCAATGGATGAGGCCCTATCATTTAGAGGCTAACGAAGGCCTCTGGGCCATGCTTTAGCCATGGGAAGATCAGTACTAAAAGGATGAATAGTTCAAATTGGAAAGGTTACAAAGAAAAATGTTTTTGGCCATTGAGGAGTGAGAATTATCATTAATAAATCAAAGGAGGCCACTACTTGGATAAAAATGGAATGATTTACAAAGTAGCTGATGGTGAATGTAGATGTTGTAATACCCCGACTTTTTAAGTGGGTTGACTATCGGGGTATTACCAAGAATGTACTAGTTAAATTATATATTATGAAAATTAATGAAAAATTAACGTAATCAAAAATAAAATAAATATTAATTTAATAAATTAAAATATATAATAAATTAAGATTTAAAAGGTAACGGAGTTAAATTAATAAAAATTAAGGAGATGTAATAAATTAATTAATTGGAGATTAAATTAATTAAAGTGATTGAATTAAATGAGGGAATTTAAAAATGGAAAGCATGAACCGGTTCACGCCTCTTAAGTAGCTCGCTAGGCGAATCAGTTAAGTGAAGAAATAGAATGGCCGAAGGGAGAGAACGGGAAAGAGGGAGTGATAGGGAGATGGAGACCCCGTGCTAGTGAGCGGCGAGCGACGAGGGTGGTTGCATCGTGGGCGAGCTCTAGCGTGCGGCAATGATTGAAGCGTCGAGATTCGTGAGCGAGGCGGCTACGGTGGCGATGCCCTGTCGTTCCAGGTGATGTCGTCGTGGTTGGATTGGCAACTGGCGATGCTCAGCGATGGAATGCGACGGCGACGGTAAGGCGGACGGCGACGTCAATGCTCGGCGATGCTTGGTGTTGTGTGGCCTTGGGTCGTTGGTCGATTTGGCGATGCAAGCTTGATCGGCCGAAGGCCCTGGTCCAGCTTGTGGTCCTATTTCTTCCCTTGGTGATTGCTCGACAAGAATCGACGGGGGGACAGCGTAGACCTCATAGCTATGGATGGCAGGGTAGTGTGTGGAGTGCCTCTACTCCATAGGGTGGCAGTGGAGGTATAATTGAGGTGTCTCTCCTTCCTTGCTGGTGAAGCCGATTGTAGGGGAGGAATGGGAGTGCTATCTGGAGAAGCTGGACCGAGAGTTAGAGGATGACAGTGGAAGAAGGAGGGAGGAGGGAGCTGGAGGTTGGCCGAGAGTCCATGGATGACAGGGCTTCCCTGTTTGGTAAAATTTTCTCTACTGTTAAGTATAATTTTGAGAATCTCTATTGATTAGTTCATTCTGTTGGGTTGTTTTCTGCCAGTTTGGATGCTGAGTTTCCTTCCCTAGTTGTTGATAGTGTAATCTGTTGGTTGGTTATTCTGATTTGAAGCATGTAAGTCTCTGTTGGTTGGTTACTCGACAAGGTGTTCAACCTGTTATGTTGAAGTGTGACTCTGTGTGGAGTGTTTCATGTTATGTCCTGTAATTGAATTTACTGCCACTGCCTTTATGCCATGAATAGTTTGTTACGTATGTTTTTGGTTGGTTTAATACTCTTGGTCGACCCCTGTTATCGAATTGAAGAATAGTGGATGGATAGGTGCTAGTTGATTTATGTTACCGAATGGTGAAGTATTGTCTTGATGATTAGATAAATACTTTAAGTTTAGTTTGTATTCGATCATAATTGGTTATGCTTTGAGAATGTTATCTTGATTGTTTTGACCATTGGAGGAATGACCTGTTAGTGTTGAAATTTCTTGGTTGCTATTGTGATGATGCCTCAGTTGGATTTCAATTCTTGGTTCTGTGAATTGAATTGCTAGAATCGATATGCTTTTGTTGATTATGTGAGGGAGTTCAATTATGTGTTGGTTGTCGGGTTGGATTATGTTATGTTCCTGTGATAAATTGATTTTGGAGAATGATAGAGACATAGGTTTGATACACTGTTTTGGTAATTGGTTATATTTGGATGTTGTCATCAAGAAATCATGTTATGCAATTGACCGTTATTGGCTGAATATTTCCTTGGATGTTACTGCCTTGTTGACTTTATTGGAAGCAATGATCGTTGGTTGTTTTCATATTTGATGTTGTTTCTATCAATTAGAATAAATTGTTAAGATGGAAATATGCTCTGTTACGTAGTGTTAGTTGGTGTTGTGATCGTTACAAACTAATATGGGTTGAGACTTTTAATTGATTATTGAATTTGAACTCGTTGTATGAATGTCTATATTGAGATATAAGGAAAGTGCTATGTGATGTTTATTCGTGAATTATCGAATGCTATTAAATAGCAATTTAATTATAGCTTAATGTTCGTTGTACTGTTGTAATGGAATATTGATATGCTGGAATTAGTTAGTTAATCGTCTCCATTGGATGATCTATTGGTCTAATGTTTACATTGGTTAATATCAAGTATAATGTATTGTGGGAATACTGTGAGATTTAAATGAGTGTTATGCACCTTGATAAATGCATTAAACGTTTGGACAATTCAACTGTTGTATGGTTAAAATAAAAGATATTGGAATGGGTTGGTTGTTGTTGTTGGCTGTTTACGGTTATCTTGATTTGGTTTATGGGTAATACTCTCCGTTTGACAATATATTATTGTTGGGTTAGATTAATATATTTGGAATATAAAAAGTTAAGTCGTACGTTGATTGATGGTTGCTAACATTGGTTCCATACCCTTCTTAGATATTAGTGTCAGTCGTTGGCTTTGTTTGGGTACTTATTGTGTGAGTGGTATTAGGTACAAAGAAGAAGAGAAAAAGGATAACAACTAACCGCCATTCACATTAAAGCTTCGAGGTAAGGGAAATGAGTGAGTCTTGGCCATTTGGAGGCCCTACCCACAAGTAGTGTGCGTGAGTTGAAGTTTATTCTTGGGTGATTTTACTGTCGTTAGCTTTCTTAATTCCTGTAGTTTATTACTGCAATATTCTTAGTTCTGCCATTAGTTTTCTTAGTTCTCATAGTTTATTTACTGCAATTATAAGAATGAAAATGTTTAGCGAATGCTTAGATAGTAAAGGTTGAATGAGAAATGAAGAACAATGTGATAGGTACGAATGAACTATTAATTTTGTTGATAATGCCTCTGCCCTATAATTCATTTTCTTACTCTCTTGCTGTATGCTCTTCGTTATTGTCCTACCATCATTTGTTCATTTTACTTCCTTCATCTAGCATGCATACTTGTTAGCCAATTTAGTTAAAAGTTAATCAATAGATGTAATCCATTGAGCATGCTAGCCACCTTAGTTAAATGATAATCAATTGAGCCTATTAACCAGCATGTTTAATAACTAATTAACTAGTACGTTTAATTAACTTGAGCATGAAATTGATTAGAATAATTAACTATAATAATTGACTAGAAACATTAACCCGTTTAATTAACCAATAAGCCTGTTAATTAACTAACTGGTTGATTATGTTAATTAACTAAGTTATGTCATAATTAGTTAGCTAATAAATATGGTTAGCATGATAATTAACTAAGCATGCAAATCGACTAAGAAATTAACTAGGCTAAAGAACTAGAACATCATCTTATCTTTTTGAACATGTAAATCAAATAGGATAATTGACTAATCAGTGGAGCATGTTAACTAACTAATTAGTTGTGCATGTCAATCAATTTACTAGTTGAGCATGTTAGTTACCTAATTGAGCATGTAAACTAACTAGGATAACTAATTAGAACAATCACCTAGAATAATAAAAATAGGAAGCATGTAAACGGACTAGGAAACTAATTAAGATATTTAATTAGAATAATAAACGTAATTACTTAACTTGAGCATGCAATTGATTATAATAAAATAAGCATTTTTAAACCGTCTAGGATAAAAGCATGTAATTCACTTTAAGCATGTAATTGATTACGATAGTCAACTAGATCATTAATTAAAGGATAGTCAACAAAGCGTGTTAATCAACCAGCGTAATTAACTAATGCAATTAACTAAGCTTGTTAATTCACTAGAACAGTTAACTGAAGTAATCAATTGGAGCATGTAAATCACCTAGGGCAACTAAGTAGAATAATCACTAGAATGACAAATCTAGGAAGTATGTAAATAGACTAAGAAGATAATAAATGTAATTAATCCTTAAGCACGTAAATTAGTTAGGATAACCAACTAGATTAACAATCGTAACTCGAAATGAGCATGATACCTAATTAGGAAATTAATTTAGCATAATAAATGTAGTTAATTGTTAAGTATGATAGTTTAAATAAATTACTTGTAGGTTTACCGTACTTGTATGCATTCATTGTTTCAAGTCATGATTGCACTTGTTTTCTGTTGTGTGTAGTTCTTTTCTTCTATTAACACGCTTACTTTCCTTATATGTGCCTTCAATTCCAGTGGCTCTATTATATGCTTTATTTTCTGTAGATGCGCTTTCAATTACAATTGCTTTCAATTACCTTGAATGTGCACTTCAATTCCAATAAATGTTATGTTATAACGCATCATGCATCACGTTAGGTTGAGAATGTATGAGCATGCATCATGTTAATAGAAATTAATAGGGACACATGCATGAGTGAGGTTAAATGGCGAAAATGGGTAAAAACATATAGATAATAAAGGTTTCTGTGGGACCGGTAGCTTAGCCTGGCACAGGAACTGGGAAACATTAAAACAATAAAGCTTTCTGTGGTACCGATAGCTTAGATCGGCACAGAAACTGAGAAAGAAAACAATAAGAAACCATGAAACGATAAAGGTTTCTGTGGTACCGGTAGCTTAGCCCGGGACAGGAACTGGAAAAGTAAATAATAAACGGGTAAATGGCTTAATGAAAGGATTGGTTTGGGAAACCCCATTCCAAATGGACTAAAGAGTGGCATTCATGTTGCATTAAACCCTTTTTTCTTACTAAGTCTTTAGGCTTACAGTTTACTTGTGGTGTAAGTATTGGTACGTGCACGTGAAAAGAAATGCACAAGCTTAGGAGGAAATACGAAAGACAATCAGATAATAAAGCAGAGATGAAGGATCTGCACACGCGAGGGAGTTCATGGCTGGCCAGGCATAAAGATGGTAAGAAGATGAATAGATTTAATTAAATTAAGTTGTAATAAATCGTATTTAAATGTTTCGTTTTCTTCAGTTAAATTGTATTTACGCTTCTGCAACGTTTTACATTAATGGTTTTTATTTAATGCTTCCGTATAAGTTTTACTAAATGAGATTTTATATCGAGTTTTACGAATGGTCAGTAGCGATCCAGACTTAGGCCCTCTGATTTGTTTTAAAAACGAAATTTCAAATTTTCATGTCTTTTCAAGGATTTACGAAAATCAGGGTTGTTACAGGTGTGATGTTTTTAGAGAAACGACAACCCTTGACTTTGAAGGGTATCAAATGTTGACTTTTCTTAGAGATATGTCGAGAGCTTTCTAACGTTTATATGTTAAGACTCTTGGGTTACAGAATACCAGATACCAAAGTTTAATTTGATGAACAATGTGTTTAAATGAGGACTTACTTACGTGAAAATGATTGGGACAACAGTCACTAGATGAGAACAATAAATAGCTAAGATCAAGGATGGAGAAAGTTGTAGAGGATGGAGGATTAAAAACTCATGCAAAGCACGTGTTCTTTTAAGAGTAACGTGGGAGAAAGGAGGGTCGTTGGATTGGAAGGGTAGACAAGGCAAGAACCGTTGGATCAAGGGAAGATGCTCTCGCGGACGGGAAAGATTCCATTTCAGAAAGAAGGGATGTCACGCAGATGTGTTTAAGTAAGATAAACATCGTCGTTTTGGTTAAAGGTGTGCATTGTACAGTGGGAGTTCCGAGAACGTAGGCATCCGCAAAGAAGAATGCATCCACGAATCAAATGAAAATGATTTCATTTGTGTTACGGTCGCAGAGGAAATGTGTGTGGCATGAGAGCATATCTATCTGCAGAAGGGAACACAGCCACGACACATATGAAACGTAGTCTTTTAGGTCTGAAAGTAACAAAGGAAGTGCACAACCTAGAAGCATGGGCGTCCATGAAGGGCAACCCCTCCAAGAGATCAAGGGATGGTGTCGTCTAGAAATAATGGGCTTATTTCCACACTCTAAGTCGTGGGTATAAAGGAGAGTAGTTGGAGCCACACTATTTTATTAGTATCGATGACGAGGAGCATTGTCTGAAGCTCCTACTAGAAGGCAAAACCTTAAAAAGAGGAGGCGAGCTAGGGGAATGTCTTGGTTATGGTTCGACAGTTTTCTTCCATTAATGAGATCGAGGTAAGTAGTGCTTGCATGTTTATGGCCTCATAGTCTACATCGCAAGGTGCTAGGCAGGTTTTGGTTAGTTTTGCTTACTGTTTTACTGATGTCTCTTGAGGATTTGATGTTATCCTTACTGTGTTTATTTTATGTTTAATGAATTGAGGATGTGAAGCTCTGTAATGCATGATGGTAGATGCTATCTTTATTTCCAGCTTATATTTATGTTGACGACTATTATTTACGATGATGAGGTTTGTATTATAGTTATATGATGATAATGGTTCTGTATACATTGATAAATGCATTCAAGGATGTGTTACTGTTAATTGCTATATCATGCTCTCTGTTTTGGTGATCAATTATGAGGATATGTTTCTATTACACTTTGATGATATGTTCATGCATGAGTTTGCATTTAAGAAAGATGAATGATGATAAAATGTATCTAAAGGGGAGCTGAGGACAGGCTGTCCCAAAAGGGTGGATTGGTGGGTCATTAGCCTGTTAGCTTCCTTCCGATGAAACCCGGGGCTGACTAGCACAAGGTTCGCTAGGTTGTTGTGCATTAAATTGCATGGCAAGTAACGAATGACTCCCTAAAAGGTGGAGACCTCCCAAAATGGTAGAGAAATGTAGTAGGTGTCTCACTACCGGGCCTACTCATATCAAAAAGTGAAAAAGAAAGAAAAAGTCAATGAAGAAAGAAGAAAGATGAATTAATGTCGTGAAATGCTATCTATGTTCACGGTCTCATCCATTACTTGCTAAGTTTTAGACATATAGATGAACCTTGTGTTGTATGAGAGGAAGATTTGGAGAAAAAAGTCATGGATGATGTACAGATTGAGAAAGCTTCCCCATGATGAAGACTTGGGCGTTGTTGGCTTGAGGCTTAATACTCTTATCTCATGCTGGTTTTCTTACTGTGACAGGTTTTGTTTTCAAAAGATGGAATGCTTTTAGTGATGGGTCTTATATAAGTTGTAAAGGACTTTAACTTGAGTTTTATACGAATTATGTTTGATTTGGAAAGTCTTTCGCTATATATACATTTTTCAAGGCATGGTTTAATAATTGATTTTAAGTTATAATTTTATTTTAAATAGTAATAAAGCGAAAAGTGCTAGTTGTGAGATTTTAAAAAATAATAATAATAAAAGAAATTTATAAAAAAGATTAAGGTTTACAAAAAAATTGGTCGTTACATAGATAGTGTGGGATAAACATTAATTAGAAATATCTAAAGATGATTCAGCGTTAGACATACCTAATAAATATCTAGATAGCTTGAGATTAGACACATTAGAGATATCTAGTATTGGTAATAGATAAACCATAGAAGTACTTAAGAGATGATTTGGGAATTCGACACTAATTGGAAATGTCTAAATAGCGATGGTGACGGATAGACCTTAATAGAACGTGTGATCCATAATATGAGAAATCATGTTGGAAGATAGAATAGAAATTATAGATTAAATATTCTATTGAGTTTAAAGTTACTTAAAGGATATAGCACATGAGATTGATGATGGAAGTTGTTTGCATATAAACACATATGAGAATAAGTTGTGTGATGCGGATCAAAATGCAACCAACCTCAAGTCCAAAAACAATGATCCATTGCAAGGCATAGAAGGTTCAATGACAAGATCAAGAACCAAGAAAATGCAAAAAGTATTACATGGCTTAATTGTGGAGATCCAAGAGAAAGAATCAACTCAACACATATTAAAACCAATAAATATGCTAAGTGTTGATGATGAAGCAATGGTGGAAGAATGTGCAAAGGACAACAAAAATGAAGGGATTCATTATTCTAAATGGGCCAACTAGAAGGACAAAAGCTATAAAGTTTAAATAATCATTAAATGGTTGAGATTCAGTCTAGATTTTCTGTGCACCAAAATGGATATGAAGATTTGGGCTGATCAAGATTTCAAATGGATGCATGATCTTTATAAAAATTAAAGTATACATCTAAAACTTTCCATAGATCTAAAGATCGTAAGATTCGAGGAGATTTGGTCATTCAAACAATATCCCAAATTTTCCCAAGATTCAACTCTTATTTAGGCAGCCAACATACCACTTCCAAGTTTCCTATTTTTCCTAATTTTATTTATTAAGTTTCCAAAGTTGTTTTTGTTAACTTTTAAACTTCCAAATCACTAGGATTCGGAATAATATATTTTTATGATTATTTGTTATAATTTTTAGGGATATTTTCTAATTTATTTAGGTATGTTTGTAGCCTATTTAAACTCAAGCTTGTACTTTTTTTTGGGAGGATGAATATACATGAATTTTGAGAGTTCTTGTGAAGATTTTCTCTTTGGTTCTTTGTGAAAAACTAGATCTTCTTCAAGCTTAAACTTGGAAAAACAACTCAATAACTTTGGTTCTAATGAACAAATTTGGTTAGGGTCAAGTTCCTCAACTTGATAACTTATGTTCTAATCAACAAATTTAGTTAGGGTCAAGTTCCTCAATTTGATAGTTTTGGTTTTTATCTCTTTATAGGTAATGGATCAAACTCTTATACTTGTTTTAAGGGCGATCCTAATTTTAGTTTCTGCATTGTTTAAAGTGACTCAGATTTGATATATTTGTGGTTCTCTCATCATTTGGTATCAGAGCAAAGGATCCAAGATTCAAGATTCTATCTTTGTTCTTTTGTTTCCTTCTTGTGCTTCATGTTTTTCTTGTTGTTCTTCTTGTTCTCTTTTTGTTGATTATTGATTTCTTCTTTTTCTTCTAGTTCTTGTTCTTGCAATACAAAAAAAAGGTAGAAAGATTCGTACTTTCTAGTAAAAAGTATATTAAAATTATATTTGGAATGAGAAAGAAAATTTAAGCAAGTTTTTTATTGCCATAATTACACCGAGGAGAAAAAGTCAAATTAGCCTCAATGGAAATTCACGGATAATGCAAGTGTTTGGTGGGCACAATTGGTAAGAAACCGAAAGAGGTATGGTGAAAAACCTATACTCACATGGGAAGATATGAAGGTAATTATGCATAAAAGATTTATTCCTAACCATTATTATGGAGACTTGTGTAGGAAATTGCAAGGTTTGACTCAAGGCTCTAAGAGTGTGGAGGTACACTACAAAGAGATGGAAGTGGCCATGATTAGGGCTAACGTAGAAGAAGACATTGAGGATACAATGGCATGGTTTATTGGTGGGTTAAATAGAGAGATCTCGGACATTATGGATTTGTAATACTATGTGGATCTAGACGAGTTGTTGCACAAGGCCATAAAGATCAAGTGGCAATTGAAGTCAAAGGGGAATCCAAAGTTTGGATCAATCTCTGGCTCATCATGAAAGTCTAATTGGAAGAATGATAAAACAACTTCAAAACCAAAGGAGGAGATCAAAGGAAATACTACGACTTCAAACTCTAACCCTATTAAAGGTAAGACTGAAAATTCTACACCTATTAAGTCTCGAGAGGTTAAATGTTTTAGATGTCAAGGTTTTGGTCATATTGCTTCTAATTGTCTGAATAAAAGAGCTATGATTGTTTTGGAAAATGGTGATATAGAAAGTATTAGTTCAAGTGATAATGAAATGTCGCCTTTAGAAGATTGTAGTGTTGTAGATGTGGAAGAACCCATGAGGGGTGAGCTATTGGTTATTAGAAGAGCACTCAACATTTACTCTAAAGAAAATGGCAATCAGGAGCAAAGAGAGTAGATTTTTCATACTAGATGTCATGTGAAAAATAAAGTATGTAGTTTGATTATTGATCATGGAAGTTGCACTAATGTTTCTAGTACTTTGTTGGTAGGAAAGTTGGGCCTAGAAATTGAGAAGCATCCAAGGCCGTACAAACTACAATGGTTAAGTGATTGTGGAGAAGTAAAAGTGACTAAACAAGTTAAGGTTGCACTCTCAATTGGTAAGTGTAAAGATGAAGTTCTTTGTGACGTGGTGCCTATGCAAGCAACACATTCTTTTGGGAAGACCTTGGCAATTCGATAGAAAAGTCAAGCACAATGGAGTTAAGAATGAGTACTTCTTTATTCAAGATGGAAGGACAGTAATCCGAACACCACTTAAACCATGGGAGGCTGGTGAGGAGCAAGAGAGAATACCAAAAGAATTCAAAAAAAGAGAAAAGCCAATGAGTGAAAAAAAAAAAAGAGGCAATAAAAAAGAAAGAGAAGAAAAAAAGAGAAAAATCGAGAGTGAGGGGAATAAAAAGGCAAATGAGAGTGAGAGAAAAAAAGAGGAGAGTGGAAAAATGAGTGGAATAGCAAGGAAAAGTGAGGTGAAAAGTGTGATGTTGGCAAGGCAACAAGTACTTGTACTTTTGTACAATGATGTTTATCTTTCAATTAACAATCTAACTGGTTCACTTCCAAATGTTGTTTCTTCTCTTTTGCAGAAATTTGAAGATATAATTCCTAATGAGTTGTCGAAGGGATTACCTCCTCTAAGTGGGATTGAACATCAAATTTATTTCATATCGGGAGCTTTAATTCCTAATCGACCAACATATTGTGCTAATCTCAAAGAAATTAAGGAGATTCAAAAGCAAGTGGATGAACTAGTGGATAAGTGATTCGTGAGGGAGAGCCTTAGTTCATGTTCGGTTCCCATAATCTTTGTACCAAAGAAAGATGAAACTTGGCGAATGTGTGTGGATTGTCGAGCTATCAAAAAAATTATGGTAAAGTATTTCACCCTATTTCTAGATTGGATGATATGCTTGATGAATTACTTGAAGCCTGTCTATTTTCAAAAATTGATTTAAAAAATGGATAGTACCAAATTCGCATGAAAGAAGGTGATGAGTAGAAAACCATTTTTAAAACTAAGTATGGTCTTTATGAGTGGTTAGCAATGTCATTTGGTTTATCTAATGCACCTAGCACTTTTATGATATTAATGAATCATGTGCTTAGATCTTTTATTGAGAAGTTTGTTATTGTATACTTTGATGATATTTTGGTTTATAGCAAAACTATAAAAGCAAATGTTGAACACTTGAATTCAGTTTTCATTGCTTTAAGAGAGAATCAATTATATGTTAATTTTAAGAAGTGCATATTTTGCACGAATCGGTTGTGTTTCTTGGTTTTGTAGTTAGTTCAAGTGGCGTTTCAGTTGATGAGGAAAAGGTGAAAGCAATAAGAGATTGGTCGAAACCTAAAAATGCCAATGAGGTAAGAAGCTTTCATGGATTAGCAAGTTTTTTTAGAAGATTTGTTGAAGATTTTAGTACCATTGCGGCTCCTTTGAATGAACTTGTTAAAAAGAATGTAGAATTTAAATGGACCAACGTGCATGAGAATGCATTTAATCTACTAATGGATAAACTAACATATGCACCACTACTTATTTTGCCTAATTTTGACAAAGTTTTTGAAATTGAATGTGGTGCGTCGGGAAAAGGAATTGATGGAGTTTTGATGCAGGATTCCAAGCCTATTGCTTACTTTTGCGAAAATCTTAAAGGTGCAGCATTGAACTACCCCACCTATGACAAGGATTTGTATCCTCTAGTTCAAGCTTTACAAACATGGCAATACTACTTGTGACCAAAAGAATTCATCATTCACTCCAATCATGAAAGTTTGAAGTACTTGAAGTTGCAAGGAAAGTTAAACAAGAGGCATGCAAAGTTGATGGAGTTCATTGAAACTTTTCCATATGTGATCAAATATAAACAAAGTAAAGAAAATGTCATAGCCGATGCATTATCCCAAAGGTATATACTTTTAACTTCCTTACAATATAAATTGCTTGGTTTTGAATTCATTAAGGAATTATATGAAGTAGATTCAGACTTTGATCAAGTTTGGAAATCTTGTGATAAAGTTGCGTTTAATGATTATTATAGACATGATGGATACTTGTTTAGAAAAAATAAGCTTTATATTCCTAAGTGTTCATTAAGAGAGTTACTTGTTAGAGAGACCCATGGTGGTGGATTGATGGGTCACTTTGGAATAAAGAAAACTTTAGATGTATTATGTTAGCATTTCTATTGGCCTAAAATGAGGGTTGATGTGCCATTAATTTGAGACAATAGTATTGAGTGTAGTAAAGCTAAATCAAAGTTAAAACCACATGGACATTATATTCCTTTACCTATACCTAGCCAACCTTGGATTGATGTTTCTATGGATTTTTTTTTAGGGTTGCCGAAGACTCCAAGTGGTAAGGATAGTATTTTTGTTGTTGTTGATAGGTTTAGCAAAATGGCACACTTTATTACATGTTCAAAAATTAATGATGCTACACATATTACGGATTTATCTTTTAGAGAAATTGTGCAGTTACATGGATTGCCTAGAACTATAGTGAGTGATAGAGATGTTAAATTTTTTAGTCACTTTTGGAGGACTTTATGGAATAGACTAAGTACAAAACTTTTATTCTCCACCGTAGCTCACCCTCAAACGAATGGACAAAAAGAGTTAGTTAATAGGATACTTTCTACCTTGTTACGAGCTATAATTTCTAAAAGCATAAAACGGTGGGAGAAGTATTTACCGCATGTTGAGTTTGCTTATAATAGAGTTGTTCACTCTACTACATCTTATTTACCATTTGAAATTGTTTACAACTTTAATCATTTAACTCCGTTAGAAATTTTACATTGACCTACTAATGAGTTTGCTAATCTTGATGGAAATAAAAATGCCGAATTTGTTAGGGACTTACATGCAAAGATAAGGGAGAACATAGAGAAAAAGAATGAACACTATGCATGGTAAGCAAACAAAGGTCGAGTGAGAGTTATCTTCCAGCCCAAAGATTGGGTGTGGATTCACTAAGGAAAGAAAGATTTGTCAATCAATGAAAGATCAAGTTGCAACCTCGAGGAGACAGTCCCTTCCAAGTCTTGGAGTGCATCAATGACAATTCTTATAAAATTGAACTACCTAGTGAATATGGTAATGTAAGTGCCACCTTTAATGTTAGTGACTTATCTTTTTATGGCAAGAGATTCGAGGATGAATCTTTTCAAGAAGGGAGGGAATGATGCGGATCAAAGTTCAACAAAGCTCAAAGCCAAAGACAATGATCCATTGCAAGGCATAGGAGGTCCAGTGACAAGATCAAGAACTAAGAAAATGCACAAAGTATTGTATGGCTTAATTGTGGAGATCCAAGAGAAAGAATCAACTCAACACATATTATAACCAATAAATAAGCTAAGTATTAATAAAGAAACAAGGTGGAAGAATGTGCAAAGGACAATAAAAAGGAAAGGATTCATTATTCCAAATGGGCTAGCTAGAAGAACAAAAGCTATAAAGTTTAAGTAATCATTACATAGTTGAGATTAGGTCTAGGTTTTCTGCGCACTAGAATTGATATGAAGATTTTGGCTAGATCAAGATTTCAAAGGGATATGTGATTTTCATATAAATTAAAGTAGACATCGTAAGCTTTCCATAGACTTAAAAATCATAAGATTCGGAGGAGATTTGGTCATTCAAATAGATTCTTGAATTCTGTCAAGATTCAACTCTTATTTAGGCAGCCAGCATACCAGTTCCAAATTTCCTATTTTTCCTAATTTTATTTATTAAGTTTCCAAAGTTGTTTCTGTTAACTTTTAATCTTCCAAATCACTAGGATTTGGAATAATATATCTTTAGGATTATTTTTTATTATTTTTAGAGATATTTTCTAATTTATTTAGGTATGTTTGTAGTCTATTTAAACACAAGTTTGTACCTTTTTTTGGGAGGATGAATATACACAAATTTTGAGGGTTCTCGTAAGAATTTTCTCTTTGGTTCTTTGTGAAGAACTAAATCTTCTTCAAGTTTAAAATTGGAAGATAAACTTGATATCTTTGGTTCTAATCAACAAGTTTGGTTAAGGTCAAGTTCCTCAACTTGATGACTTTGGTTCTAATCAACAAGTTTGGTTATGGTCAAGTTCCTCAATTTGATAGCTTTGGTTCTTATCTCTTTATAGATAACAAGTCAAGCTCCTATACTTGTTTCAAGGGTGATCCTAATTCTAGTTTCCTCATTGTTTAGGGACTCAGATTTGATATAGCTATGGTTCTGTCATCATTGTGCATAAAGATTAAGTAATTGCACATGAGAACGAGAAAAAGTAGGTTATGGCTATCTAAATCATGAACCTAAGTATTTATATACATACACTGAACGTTTCTTACATAAAAAAACACATCACATAGTTGAAATATTAATTAGAATATCTAAATATCTAGATAAAGCATAGATCCTAGGATGTGTGATCATGAGAGTTGATAAAAATGTTAAATGTTGAAAGTTAAGGATATGAGGACTAATCATGTTATGCTTAATACATGATTAGTTATAACATTTGTATGGTTTATTATATTCTTATATTAAGATTCTTACTGAGCTCATAAAGTTCACGGTTCTTTATCATGTTTTTCAGGAATAAGTGCTAGTATCTCAAAGACAAAAAGGGAAAGATCAGTTGGTTATCAGAGTTTGCAGAGCATAGGCCTAGTAATATAGTTTGAGTTTTTATTTTGATTTGTTTAGTTTAATTCAATCAATGTTTGTAAAATAAGTTTGGATAGAGTTTTGTAGACAAATAATAGTGTACAACTTTCATGTTTGGGATTGGAAATTTTATTTATGTGGCCCAATTGCGCGAGTGCATGTGTGTCATGGTGAACTTCCACTGCGAGTTGAGAGTTTGTGATCATTCTTTGGGCAGAGAACCTAGTTTGTAGCACGATTCATGAGGGAATCGAGGACCGAGTCGCGACAGGATGGACGGCCAGGATGGAGGATGGGCATCATTCAAAGATGCTAGTAGATGAAAGTTCATGCCTGTTGGATGAAGGACTGAATGGTCTTCAATAAGGATGGACGACAAAGATTGGGGATGGGCATTCTCTAAAGGAGCTGGCAGAGGTTAAGTTCATACCGATTGGATGAAGGGGCAAACGTCCTTCAATGAGGATGGATGGTCAGGATGGAGGATTGGCATTCGTCAAAGGCGTTGGAGGATGATGGCTTCTTCCCTTTGGATGAAGGGACAGAGGCCTTTCAATAAGGATGGACGATCAGAATGGAGGATGGGTATCCTCTCAAGGCATTGGCAGACAAAGATTTCTACCTATTGGATGAAGGGACGGACGTCCTCAATGTGGATGGACGGCAAGGATGGAGGATGAGCATCCTCCAAAGGTGTTGGCAGATGTTATGTTGAAGGGGTCACGTGCAAGGCACATGTTTTTTTTAAATGAGAGCAGCCAAAGGTTGTTAGCCTTTGGATGAAGGGGTCGGACATCCTTTAGAGATGAAGGACGTCTGTCGCTAGAAATGGACATTTATAATAGGATTATTGAAAGACGAAATTGTTTAACATTGAGGAACGTCTATGGATGCTTTGGGACGTCCATTAATGTTGAGAGACGACATTGTTTATATTGAGGAACGTCCCTCAAGTTACCACAAATGCCTGTTAATGCCACCCTAAATAATAAAAGACGAAATTGTTTAACAACTACTTTCAATAACTTATATTACAACAATTGGATAAATTTCATAATTGTTTTCAATATTGACGGCTATGAGTAACTGGTCTGGGCACATCTCTCAAAGTTAAATGTCGTTATCTTTTAGTATTGAGGGACATCCATGGCATTGAGGAACGTCCATGGTAAGTTGAGGAACATCCTTCAATATTAAACGACATTGTCTCTCAACATCAATGGACGTTCCACAGCATCCACAGACATCCTTCAATGTTAAATAGCTTCATCTTTCAATAATCTCATCTAGAACGTCTATTTCCAGCGACGGACATCTGACCCCTTCATCCCATGGCCAACAACTTTTGTTTTCTTACATTTAAAAAAGTGTATTCCTTGCACGTGACCCCCTTCAACATAACATCTGTCAGCACCTTTGGAGGATGTCCATCTCCATCTTGGCAATTCATCCACATTGAAGGACGTTTGTCCCTTCATTCAACGGGCAGAGACCTTTGTCCTCCAACACCTTTGGAGGATGCTCATACTCCATCCTGGCAGTCCATTCTCATAGAAGGACATCCATCTCTTAATTCAATGGGTAGAAACTTTCGTTCACTAGTACCTTTAGAGGATGCTCCTCCTCCATCCAGGTCGCCCATCCTCATTGAAGAACGTATGTCTCTTCATCCAACGAGCATGAACATAACGTCCACTAGCGCCTTTGGAAGACGCTCATCCCCCATCTTAGCCATCCATCCTCATTGAAGATTATCCATCCCTACATTCAACTGGCAAGAACCTTTGTCTACCAACACTTTTGGAGGAT
The DNA here is from genome assembly GCA_022433065.1 of Begonia loranthoides. NCBI lineage: Eukaryota > Viridiplantae > Streptophyta > Magnoliopsida > Cucurbitales > Begoniaceae > Begonia > Begonia loranthoides. Next base: position 11,116,186 of record CM039476.1, on the reverse strand, counting down.
GCCCATCTTTCATCCTTGTCGTCCTTCATCATTGAAAGGCGTTCGTCCCTTCATCCAATGGACATAAACCTTCGTCCACTAATGCCCCTCCTCTCATCCTAGACGTTCATCCTCATTGCAAGACATCTGTCAGACCATCTAGCGGCCAACATGGATGTCCCTTAGACATCCCTCGACCTTATGATGTCCCTAAATCTAGTCTTTGGATGCCCCTCCTTGTGGATAAGTCTTAGATGTTCCTCATCGTTGAAGGACATTCGTGGTTGATCATTGGAAGTCTGTTGGACATCTATGTGACGTCCTTGGACGTTTTTATACAAAAAACATGACTGTAATGTTTGCCTCAATATTTTTTTTTTTACAAGAAACGTGACTGCAATATTTATCTTCTTCATTTTCCATAATTTAAAGTTTTAGTTATCCACAAAATTTTTATAAAGTTTAGTTTATCACATATTCAAAAATCAAAATTTGTTTCCCCAAAATTTAGGGAAAATGACAAATCAACCATCGTACTTTGCGATGACAAGTCAACAACTAAACTATTTTTGCTAACAAATTAACCACTAAACTATGGAAAAAAGTTACCGCAAACATCGCTGTCACATTTTCTGTTAAACGTATTGATTTCATTCCGCTGTCGATCGATCATGTATTATTTTCAATTCGCCGCGGAATGATATTTTAAAAAATAACGTTATAATATCAATGTTGCTGTAGATCAGGACATTTTCCACCACGGATTGACCACAATCCGCCGCGGATTGATAAGAAGCAAATTTCTTTCTTTCATCTAGAGAAATGGCAAATTTTTGCATATAGATAATTCTCTCCATTTTCAATGGTTTTGGATGCTTGAGGACTCATTTTCCATCATCTTTTCGTGATACACAGGTAGGAAACATCTATTTTTTCATTCGGTGCTTATCAAAGCAGATTCGGCAGGAAAAAATGACATCATTTACTCGAAAACTTCAGAAGGCCATAACTTTGTGCTCAGTTGACTGATTATGACGAATTTTTTTTATTTCACCTAACTTTTTGAGATCTACGCGCTGGCAAGTTGCCAGAGGCAGCTTGTCCCACTTTCAAGGGCTAAAAATTCTTTATGCCCTCCAATTTCTCTTACACAATTCAAAATCGTGAAGCTCCGCACATTCACACGACGGTTTCTCCCTGCTGCGACTAGCTTTTTTTGCACAAGTCACGTTGATCTTCTCCCAATACACATGCATGACACATCTCAAAAATGGCACAGTACCATGGTGTCTGCAGATAGCATTTCCATGGCACAATAATGTGTTGAAAAATCTGGGGAAATGGGAGAGGAAGGAAGAGGTAAACATATTATTTTATATACTGAGATTGCATTTCTTCTATAAAAAATTTCTATTTCTCAATTGGTTTTTATATGCCAACTTAGGCAACAGGTTCAAGGTTTGATCCCTTTTGATTCACTTTTATTTCTTTTTCATTCATGAAAATTTTTTATTCTGCATGCATGAATTTTACGTCTTTATTTCCATTGCAAATAGAGAAATTTCAACAATTTTCAATTCCATTTGCATGGCAATAAAAATATTGTACACCATTACTCGTCGAAAATAAGGAAATTTTCCTAGAATGAGGTATGATAATTTGCAGTAGATTGTGGTCAATCCCCCACAGATCGTGGTCAATCTACGGAGGAAAATGTCCCGATCCGCAGCAGAATTTTGATATTATAACGTTATTTTTTAAAATATCATTCCACAATAGATTGAAATCAATATATGTTCGATCTGTCACGAAATTAAATCAATACATTTAACAATAAATATGATAATGATATTTACAGTGATTTTTTTTTACAGTTCAATAATTAATTTATTAATAAAAAATAATTCAGTAATTATAAAAATAAATTAGTTGATTTGTTATTTATCTTAAAATTTATGAGTGCGAGGAAAGTAAATTTTAAAGTAATGAAATTTATCAAAATTATCATAAAAATTAGTTAATGGACATTATTTTTTATTCTTTTATTCAGATTGGGAACTTCGATAGTACAGTTAGCTTGGATCTGAAGGGGCAGTTAGTGTGTATTTGTATTGTCATGGCGGTCAATCTACCTGATTTGATGTTAAACGTCTGATCAGAGTTATTCTCTGAATTTACAATTGAGTGTTAAGCTAAGAACCCTATTTCCATTTAAACTTGCACTCTCCTGTCCCCTTCGGCCCTTCCCTGCATTGCTACTTCTAAGAAAACCCACCTGAGCCAGTAGGCTTATTATTTTTTATTATAATAATATTTAAACGTGGAAAAGTTGACATTAAAAGCTTAAACCAGAGACAAGCGGTGTATAATTAGATCCTTTCCATCTGCAAAAGTTAGACCAATCATAGCCATCCAACCCAACTAACACTCGAGATCCAAAGTCTTTTTCCAGTTGAGTTAATGGCTTGTAATCAATCTAAGATCAGAAATATTAAATTATTTTATTGTAATTATTAGAGTTACAACAGCTATGGTATAATTGAGGAGCTAAATTATTGATATTTTCATAAAAAAAAAAAAAAAAATTTATAAGAGAGTGATTACACATGAAAAACTTTGTGCAGCAAATTCTTCTGATATTTGGTTAGTTTTGTATGAAAATATCAATAATTTAGCTGCTCAATTAAACTATAGCTGTGGTCACTCTAACAATTACAATAAATGCGTCCAGTTTGATCATTTTCATATTCCCAAAATATTGATAAATTTGAATGACAAATGTAAAGGAATTTTTTTTTTAATTGCAATAGCTTAAACCTATTACAATACAGGTACAGGTTCAATGATCTTCCTCGGCTGAAGCTTTTAGGGTTTCTCACACAACAAAAACAGTCATTACCCGTAATAATTTTTAAGTGCAAAAAAAACATAATCTAGATAGGATTTTATTTGCTGAGTGTGATCCAGAAGAGTCCTCCCTGTGCTTATCTCATCGAAATTTGTGATCTTTAGCTGACGCGAGAACGCCTCAAATAATAGTTTCTACAAATTTAGGAGGATTTAGACCCAACCCTGAAAATCAGATCTGGTCAAAAATAAGTCTAAGCTCTCGTAGCAATGGCGCTTTGCTTACATCACCAACTTGGCCACAGAGACCTACTCACAGGGTCCATAACCCAAAAATTCGTAGGCTAACGAGGCATTACAGTAGCCAAGAGGCAGCCAAAGATGATGGTTGAGCTATGGAGTTTGAAAAATAGATGTGAGGACAATCGAACGGCTGTTACTTAATCAGAAGGTACTTAACCAAACTTAAGATCACGCTATAAGCAGGCCAGTAGGGTTCTTGTTAGATGGATAAAATTCAAGAATTTGTTTGTCGACATATCAATAAGTTGGACGATGGTACAGTTTCTGAGATACTTTCACGCAACTGATGACGACGCCACAGTGGTATGATTTTCCTAACTTTATTCTGTTCTTTCTCCTGAGTAAATCCAATTAGATAGTGATATTTTCTGTTTGGAATGTGTTTATCTGTAAAGGAGGAAAGAGAAACAAAGAGGGAGAATGATTGCGGTGGACATTTGATTGCTTAGCAGGAAGCTGTAAGGACGTATGCTACGAAAGTTCTAGTTTTGTTGGGAAAATAATATTGGCACAAAAACAAATTCCACGAAAAACTATCAATAACTTTTTACACTACTAAAATATTATTTTAACTCCGCAAGAAGGAATGTTAAACGAATTGGTTAAGCAGAGCCGAGCTCAGCCGAGCAAAGTTTTGACTCACCGAGCCTAGCAAGCTTAACGAACTAACCTTAAAAAATTTTCATCATAAGTCGGGTCAACTAAATTAATAAGACTAATATACATAAATAAAATTGTTTTATATAAAAAAAAAAAATATATATATATATATATATATATTTTTTTTTTTTAATTTTAGTTATTAAAAATATAAAAAATATTTATTATTGTAATGTTAAAATATGATAGACGATAGAGATGTACAAACCGAACCAAAACCGATAAAACGAACCAGAACTGATCAACTCGGTTCGGTTTGGATTGGTTTTGTACATTGTAGAACCGAGTTTCAGTTTAATTTGGTCAGAACCGAAAATGTCAGTTCAGTTTTCGGTTTATATTTTGCAAAACCGAACAAAATCGAATTTGACTAGACGTCCGTCATAGATTGAGGGACGTCCATTTTAAGAGAGGAACGTCCCTCAACCTATGATGAACATCCCTTGCTTAACATAGACGTCCTTCAACCTATGGCCTCAGGTTTAATCCATTTGACTCAAGCAAATAAATGCTTCAAAACTCAAAACCTAGTGGAACTGATCGATCACTTGATCGACCGGTCCAACAGACCACAAATTCCCTCGAAAAACTACTTTTGTCATTTTCTACCTCATGGGATCAGTCAATTCTATGCTCAACCGGTCCAATGCAAAATTCAAGGGTCGATCAGTTGCTCGACCCCTCCCACTTTGCCAATCCTTCATTGCCAACAATTGATTTGCCTTTGTAATTTTTGCAGTCAACCCAGACTTTGTTTCGCCACTGTGAGTTTAACAGTCGACCTTTGGTTTGACCGTTTCCTTCTGCCATTGTTAGGGTCGATCATTTGATGGACTGTTTTCTGCTTCCAAATCTAAACTACTTTCCCTTAACAATTTATACTTAAATCCTTAACAAAAATTCTCACTTAACCAATTCCAATATCATTGGAACTAACTCTAAAAATCGTCACTACTTCTACCAAATTTACTTCGCTTACCAAACTTATTTTCGAGGTATTACACGATAGTTAGTCATATAAAAAATAAAATTATTTAACTAATACAAAAATGACATATAATAAATAATTACAAAAAAATTATTTGAGACAAATATATAAAAAACAATATATCATTCATTATCAATTTAACATTTGCACCTACAAATTAGATACATTCCAACTAGGTTGGCACCCATCTAATTGTCAATCATGTGCAAAATGTCAAAAAAATTACAAATTAAAAAAAAACTTAAATAATGAAATAAAAGCAACAGTAATGAACAGCTAATAAAATAAAATAAAAGGAGCTTTAAACAATTAACTACAATAGCAGTATTTATAATGGACAACAATAATTAAGCATGCAATGAAGATAATACTATTGATAATTTAAATTAGCAAGAGCATGCTTGATTTGTATAACTCACGTCAAGGAATGAACTATATAAAAATTAAATCCTAATAGCAAAATATAGAATTATCTAACTCATTAATCATGCTTTCAACTTTAACTAAAACATGTGAGATATTAGTTCACAGAAACGTGTGTCTATCAGCGAATTGAAAACATATTGACTATATAAACAGACATGTGGACAAACATATTGACTATATAAACAGACATGTGGACAGGTAATTATCATTTAGGTGAACAACAAGCTATTAATACAACTAGAAACTTAATAACAAATTTATGCGAATTATTAGGTAATCCTACTTGACTAAATATTCATTAAACGTTTTTATCAACACACTAAACAATTAATGAATGAGACATGCTTGCCACTTAATGCAATTGAGAAACGAATTAGTTAACTAAAATATGCTGGTAGTATTGTCAAAAGTAAGTATCCGAAACGTGTCAATTACTCATGTTCAGAAATTTATTCATTGAATGTATGCTCGATAATTTGAAATGATAAGAGACATGCTAATTAAGTTTATACCAATTAAAATTAGAATATTTATATCACCTAACCAGAACCAAGAAGTACCATGTGGACAATTAAATCCTCTTGCACAAGACAGTAAATCACAACACATAAAGAAGTTGCAATAATGATAGGAACTAAGGAAACTAAATCAAATAAACAATTGATGCATGCAGAACAGAATCAATTCTAAAAAAGGAAATCTTGAATTCATCATTTCATACTAGGTACTTAACATAAATCATTCATCTATTCGGCATTTATCACATCATTGAACTTCATCTAGGTAGGGCAATTACAAGAAATAAAATTGCAGGAATTCAAAAGCAAGAAGATCACAGGAATTAATCAACCAATATTTTCAAACAATCGATATTCAACTCACACACACTTGTGGTGTAGGGCCTCCACATGGCCACGACACGCCCAATTTCTTACCTAGGTTGAAGAACAATTAACATGGACAGCACTCCACAACTCACCACTTCGAATCTCCTTCATAAGCTCTTCACGATTTCCCTTTGTCTCTCACTCACTCACTCTCCCTTTCTCTTTTTCGCTAGAATAAAAAGGCTGAAACAGAGTGAAGGAAATCGGAGTTTAAAAAGGTGAAAGGTTACCCGTAGAAATTCATGTGCACCAATTAGAGGGAAGAAACATGCGGAAATGGGGGAAACGTGAATCGTGGAGGGAGATTCGCCCTCTTCCAGAGTCGACTCATGGTTGAAGTCTCAATTTTTATCCCTAAAAATCTGTTGTTTAAATTTTAAATCATGCTGAACTGGGCACTTTCGGACGCGATTTTGCATCCGCACTGAGTCTGAAATGACATTGTGCAGCCAGAAATGGGGATTGGGATGAGGAGCTTCATCCTGAATCTTTTGGAAATCCGTCCACAAAAGCAATTCGGACGCCAAACCCCGTCTGCACACATCGTCCGCATCTCGTCCGAATGCATCCCAATTTTGTACAGATTCAAATCAGACGCCTCTTTGGCTCGTCCACAGTAGTCCGCACTCGTCCGCAAATGCAGGGCTAGCTTCAGGACGTGAGGACTCGTCCCAACCTTCATCCCCAATCATTTAGTGATGGTGCGGACGCCGAATCTCGTCCGCATTCGTCTAAAAGACTGTGGACAGCTTTTCCTTCAATTTTTCTTAACTTAATTTTTGTCCCGTAAAATAATCCATGATTAATGTGTCATAAAATAACATGTAATGGCACAAAATGGACTACATTAATTATTCCAAATTGATTACATCGAAAGAATGGGAAAAACGATATCGAGGTGTTACAGGAGGGGTGAGGGAAGAGAGAGGAGAGAGACAATCGATCAATACCACTTTAGTTACAAACCTGTAACATTTCACGCCTTCACGATTGACCATCACTCCTCAGGATCAACTATCGCGTTATTTCTTCTTCTTCAAACCAATATATTCCCAATTATATATATATTTCCATAGTAAAACATACTATTCCAAATCATCCAAACTATCCTTAATTTATCCTTTTATACTTAAAGGTTTATGATCCACAATTCCTCCTTCATCTTATTCTTTACTAAACCCAAAATACCATTAAATATTAACAACCTTAATATTCTCAACATTACTATCTCCAAATATATTTTCTCTTACCAATACCTTAAATAAAAACTTTCATCCATCACCTCCAAATTTCACTGACTGTCACTCACTAGTCTAGTTCTAATACCATCGTATTTAATTCCAAATATCATCAAACAATTCTCCAATAACCTTAATCTTTCCATTAAACTAACTATGAATATAATCTGGGGTATCATAATTCACTTCTTCCAAATACGTTTCTCTTGACCAATATCTTAAATTATCCAAGCGTATTCCAATAAATCATTAATCATCCTCCTAGGCTTAATATGAACATAATTCAGGGTATCATAATTCACTTCTTCCAAATACGTTTCTCTTTACCAATATCATAATTGTCTATTTCAGCTCCTAATACCTCTAAAATCATTACTTAAGTCGTATGCTTAGCATTACGAAAATCTGAGGTATTACAACCAAAGCCAAAGCCTAAATAATAACAAATTCAAGAAGTTTAAATCTTGCGTCAAATCTTGGAACTTATTATTAGATACATCTATCAGTATGTTTTTCTACACCTTCAAAATTTTGTTAGATCTCATAACTGGGATAAAAACCAACTTGAAATTTTTTTGAAACAATCTCACAAAAAATCAACTACAAACACGTCCAAGTAAATCCAAGAACTATTCTATCATCCAAACCGATGGACCAAAAAAATTGTCTCGTTGCTGGTCCGAACGCTCGCATTGAAATAAGGGCTCCTGCTCCTTCATTTCTGAACATCCGAACAAATGATTCGGAAGTTTGGTTTGACCAGCTGATCCACCGGTCGCCCAAGAGTAAGCTTTGAGCATCTACTTCATCAAAAAATTGTCCTAAAACTTCAAAAAACTGTGAATTTCTCCTTTATTCTTACTAAAACACAATTTAGACTCATACGAAATCATGAGTTAACTTGATATCTCGCATTAATGTGACATTTTAAGTATAAATTTCCAAACTTTAAAAAATAAAAACCAAAATCTCCAATCCACTAACAAAACTCAAATTCGAATATAAAGATGAATGTTAGGATGGAATCGAAATTTACCTCTTGAAGACACAAATTTTTGAGCCATGGAAGACAAATAAACCATGGAAACAAACATGTCATTTTTATATGAGAACATGTCTAAATAAATTGTCTTCGAAAGCAAAGTAATGTTGAATATAAAAATAAATCGAATCTACCAAAGTCAAAGTTCAAGTAACCAAGAATTCAAGGAAGTTCAAATCTCGTGTCAAGTCTAGGAATCTATCATTATATACTTTTATAGACCTTTAAAAGTTTTTTGAAACCTATAACTAAGATAGAAACCAACTCAGGGATTTTAAGAAACAAATTCACAAAAAAAAAAGGCTAAAAAACACATCCTGCTTCATTAGGAAACTGTAGAACGACCAAACAAATTATCATAATTGCTGGTCTGAATGCCCACACCGACATGAAGGCGTCTGCTTCATATCTGGACATCAGAACTATGGCTTGGAAGTCCAGTTCGACCTGCTAATAGATTGGTCACTCAAGCCTAAGGTCCAGGCGTCCGTTGTGTTAAAAAATCATCTAGAAACTTCGAAAAACTTCGACTTTCTTCGATAATTCCTCTCAAAACAACTCAAACTCATGTGAAATCACGATTTAACTTGATATCTTGCATCAATGTGATATTTTGAGTGTAATTTTCCTAACTTTAAAGGCCAAAATCTTTAATTCACAAGCAAAACTCAAATTTGAATATAACGTTAAAAGGAAATTGAGATTTATCTTTTGAAGACACGTAAATTTTCTAAACTTTCAAATCCCAAAATTTACCGATTCAACTAGTTTGATAAAACGCAAACCTAAATCGAGTTTAATTGTTTAAATTTTTTATTTTTACTCAAAAACCTTCATTATGACATAGAAAATTTTCACTTGCATGAAACTTACCACATAAATCCAAATTTCTAGCAAAATCTCATTCTTTCAATAGTCGTTCACTCTCCGCATATGTTTTCTAAAACTTTTGAATGCCGCAACCTCAGGAAACGGTAATGTAATGTTACATCTGAGGAATTAAATTGGTAACTCCCATTAAATAATTAATTATTTAATTAAAAATAAATTTTCTTTTATTTTGAAGTGGCAGACGTTACAATATTTTAATACTGTGAAAAACTATTCTTAAAATTTTTTATGAACCATAATTTTTTTTGGGAAAAAGACAAATCAACCATCATCCTTTATTGTTAGTGACAAAATAACCATCATCTTTTTTTTTTCTAACAACTTAATCATTGAACTATGGAAAAATGTCTCGGCAACCATCGTTATTACGTTTACCGTCAATGTCTGTCGATGACCACTCAATCACGTTTCCTGGCAACATTATCTTCGCAGTCACGTTTCCTAGCGACATCATTGGTGAACTTTTGATTCTAATTATGATTTCGTCAATGAACATTGACGATAACCGAGAAGATGATGTCGTGAAAGCTCTGACATAGTTCGGTCCACATTTTTCACGTTTTTAGTTTTTCGATCATCTTCTCATCATCGAAATGAGTTTTCATCGTCATCACCGTCGTCTAGTAACTCAATTCTGCAGCAGAACGCTCATCCCTGTGACTACATTGTTATAGGCAGAACGACGTACTCGCAACACCGCCGCGGTCTAAGAAATACCGCCGCGATTTGAGGATGATTCATCGCTGATCATCGTGTGTCGTTCTACCTATATAAGAATCGACTATACGCTCCATCGAGTACCACAAATCCTCCGTAAACTATGTTCAATGAATTATATGGATGTTCATTTTATATTCGAGGGGAGTTCTTCACGATTATAGGCAGATTTAACGTTCAGGCTCAGCCAGTCACCTCGGCCTAGGCTAAGCCCGGCTCGTCATTGTGGTTGCGTCCCTATAATTCATTGAACTTAGTTCACAGAGGATTTCTTATTTCGCGTTACTCGACGGAGCGTACAGTCAATTCTTATATAGGCAGAATGACGCACGATGATCAAAGGCGGATCATCCTTAGACCGTAGCAGTCTTTCTTAGACCGCAGTGGTGTTGCGAGTACGTCGTTCTACCCATAACATCGTAGTCACAGGGATGAGCCTTCCGCAATAGAATTGAGATACTAGACGATGACAACGGCGATGAAAACTCATTTCGAATATGAGAAGATGATCGAAAAACTAAAAACGTGAAAAATGTGAACCGAACTTTGTCAGAGCTTCCTGACATCATCTTACGGTTACCGTCAATGTCCGTCGATGAAATCATAATCATAATCAAAAGTTCACCCATAATATCGCTAGGAAACGTGACTACGAAGATAATGTTGTCGGGGAACATGACTGCGAGGTAGTCGACGGACATTAACGGTAAACGTAACAGTGATGGTTGCCGAGACATTTTTCCATAGTTCAATGATTAAGTTGTTAACAAAAAAAGGATGATGGTTGTTTTGTCACTAACAATAAAGGATGATGGTTGATTTGTAATTTTCCCAAAAACATTTATGGTGCACAAAAAATTTTAAGAATAGTTTCTCACACTATTAAATATTGTAACATCCGCCACTTCAAAATAAAAGATAAGTTATTTTTTAATTAAATAATTAATTATTTAATGGGAATTACCAATTTAATTCCTCAGATGTAACATTACATTGTCGTTTCCTGAGGTTGCGCCATTCAAAAGTTATAACATCTGCGGAGAGAGTACGACTATTGAAAGAATGAGATTTTGCTAGAAATTTGGATTTATGTGGTAAGTTTCATGCAAGTGAAAATTTTCTATGTTATAATGAAGATTTTTGAGTAAAAATAAAAAATTTAAACGATTAAACTCGATTTAGGTTTGCGTTTTGTAAAACTAGTTAAATCAGTAAATTTTGGGATTTGAAAGTTTAGAAAATTTACGTAAACTTCAAAGGATAAATCTCGATTTCATTTTAACGTTACATTCAAATTTGAGTTTTGCTTGTGAATTAAAGATTTTGGCCTTTAAAGTTAGGAAAATTATACTCAAAATATCACATTGATGCAAAATATCAAGTTAAATCATGATTTCACATGAGTTTGAGTTGTTTTAAGAGGAATTATCGAAAAAAGTTGAAGTTTTTCAAAGTTTCTAGATGATTTTTTGACACAACAGATCTCTAGAACTTAGGCTTGAGTGACCAATCTATTAGTAGGTCGAACTGGACTTCCGAGCCATAGTTCTGATGTCCAGAAATGAAGCAGATGCCTTCATGTCGGTGCGGGCATTTAGACTAGCAATTACGATAATTTGTTTGGTCATCCCATAGTTTCCTAATCAAGCGGGATGTGTTTTTTAGCCATTTTTTTTGTGAATTTGTTTCTTAAAATCCCTGAGTTGGTTTTTATCTTAGTTATAGGTTTCAAAAAAATTTTAAAGGTCTATAAAAGTATATAATGATAGATTCCAAGACATTACACGAGATTTGAACTTCCTTGAATTCTTGGTTTCTTGAACTTTGACTTTGGTAAACTCGTTTGAGGTAGAGATTTATTTTTATACTCAACATTACTTTACTTTCGAAGACAATTTTTTTAGACATGTTCTCATATAAAAATAACATGTTTGTTTCCATGGCTTATTTGCCTTCCATTAGTTTGTGTCTTCAAGAGGTAAATCTCGATTCCATCCTAACGTTCATCTTTATATTCGAATTTGAGTTTTGTTAGTGGATTGGAGATCTTGGTTTTTATTTTATAAAGTTTGGAAATTTATACTTAAAATGTCACATTAATGCGAGATATCAAGTTAAATCATGATTTCGCATGAGTCTAAATTGTGTTTTAGTAAGAAAAAAGGAGAAAGTCAAAGTTTTTTCAAGTTTTAGGATAATTTTTTGATGAAGCAGATGCTCAAAGCTTAGTCTTGGGTGACCGGTGGATCAGCTAGTCAAACCGAACTTCAAAATCATCTATTCGGATGTTCAGAAATGAAGGAGCATGAGCCCTTATTTCGATGTGAGTGTTCGGACCAGCAACGAGACAATTTTTTTGGTCCATCGGTTTGGATGGTAGAATAGTTCTTGGGTTTACCTGGACGTGTTTGTAGCTGATTTTTTATGAGATTGTTTCAAAACATTTTCAAGTTGGTTTTTATCCCAGTAATGAGATCTAACAAAATTTTGAAGGTGTAGAAAAACATACTGATGGATGTATATAATAATAAGTTCCAAGACTTGATGCAATTTAAACTTCTTGAATTTTTTATTATTTAGGCTTTGCCTTTGGTTGTAATACCTCGGATCTTCGTAATGCTAATCATACGCTTAAGCAATGATTTTAGAGGTATTAGGAGTTGAAATAGACAATTAAGACATTGGTAAAGAGAAATGTATTTGGATGAAGTTGATACCCTGAATTATGTTCATATTAAGTATAGGAGGATGATTAAGGATTTATTGGAATTCGCTTGGATAATTTAAGATATTGGTCAAAAGAAACATATTTGGAAGAAGTGAATTATGATACCCCAGATTATATTCATAATTAGTTTAATGGAAAGATTAAGGTTATTGGAGAATTTTTTGATGATATTTGAAGTTAAATAGGATGATATTAGAACTGGACTAGTGATTGATAGTCAGTGAAATTTGGAGGTGATGGATGAAAGTTTTTGTTTAAAGTATTGGTAAGAGAAAATATATTTGGAGATAGTAATGTTGAGAATATTAAGGTTGTTAATATTTAATTGTATATTGGGTTTAGTAAAGAATAAGATGAAGGAGAAATTGTGGATCATATACCTTTAAGTATATGAGGATAAATTAAGGATAGTTTGGATGATTTGGAATAGTGTGTTTTACTATGAAAATGAATATATATATATATATATTTGGGAATATACTGGTTTGGAGAAGAAGAAATAGCGTGGCAATTGATCCTGAGGAGTGATGGCCAATAATGAAGGCGTGAAATGTTATAGGTTTGTAACTAAAGTGGTATTGGTTGATTGCCCAAAGGGAATTGATCGACCATTAATTCATTGAATAGTGACAATTGCATAATAGCGGTCGATCACTGATCGACAGGTGTTGAAGGAAAGTTGTATTCTAGAACTTTGACAGTCGATCACCTAAAAGAGATTGATCGACCGGCGAAATGGAAAGTCTCTAGTAATGGATAAACTGTCGCCTAGAAAATGAATGGAATGTTGTTGACGCTTCGTGGGATCCTCAAGTGTCCCTCCCTTGGCCTTCTATCTTTTGTTGGACACTAAAGGGGTTATGGATATGGCCTATAAATAGAGATGATGGGGAGTGGAGTTTTGCAGAATGCGAGAAACAAACAGCGAGAGAGAGGGTGGTTGTGGAGTTTAGAGAGAGAGGGTCTCAGAGAAAGTTTGATAGAAAGAGTGCTAAGGGAGAGTCAAGAAAGTCTGTATAAAGGAGAGTGAGGTCGTGAGGTTATGGAGTTTTTCAGAAAGTGACCGAGGGTGAGAACTACTGGCTGAGATTTTAGAAACTGTGAAGGAAGTCTCTGGAGTTCAGGTTCCAAGTTCTCGGGTGCTTCAGGTAAGCTGAACTTCCTTATGTTTTTCTCAAAAAATGGTTATGTCATTATTGGATGATGTTGGTTGACAATAGAGTTTGGTTACTGCCTGTGAAATCTATGACATGTTGAATTGCTCTCTGCATAATTGAATGAGTTGAACTTGTTGATGATATTGGACGGCTTTTTTCCCACTTTAATTGTTGCACTCTGTTAGATTGAATATAGTTCATTAAGTTGGAGTCATTTTCACGCCTCGCCACCTGAATTCAAAGCACATGCCCAGCCCCAGCTGTTTATTCGATTCAATTACAGCGCGGAGCATGAGATGCTGACTTATAGTGGTGATCGCTATGAAGCATAGGCCAATCAAAATCAAGCACAAAAATGAGATAAAAAGTATATGGTTCCCGATAATTAGTTGGAAGGTTTCGTTTAGTTGAGGCATTCTTGATTGAGAAAAAATGATTCCGACTTCACCTACTCAAAAGAAGCAATAGATGGATATATTTTACCATGTATTGGAAACTGCTTTGATAAAAACATGCCACTATGAATATTCTATGGGTTTAAGTTCTGTTGGTTATTATCAAATTAGAATAAGTTGTTGAATTGCATTATATTGAAGAAGTTGTTTATGCTCTCTGATTTGGAGTTGGAAATCGATAAAGCTACCTATTGTTTTGTACTCTGTGAGTAGTATGGAATTTGATTACTGCATATAAATGAGTATATTCTAGAAATCTGGGTATACTGCTAGGTTGCTATGCTTATATACTACTACTTTAAAACATTGGAAATAGGTTGAGTAGTTGGATAAAGTTGGAAATTGTACTTGTTGGTTGTTAGTATTATTATCATTCTCTGTTGCATATCTATAAGGAGTGGGTAAAAAGTAACCTGATTTGTTTAAGATAATGCTATGGTGAGAATTATGCTCTATTTAAGTAGTGATTTTGGGATAATATTCCTTGAGGTGTTTGAGATATGTAACTTATTGATAAATAATAATTTTGGGAAAATTATTATTGATAAGTAAATATTTATTTGATTGTGAATAGGTTTTGGAGAAGGATAACTTTAAGTGCTAAAACTCGCTAAGGACTTCAGGTAAGTGATATTGCATATGTTTTGTCTGAAAAGACCTACATCATGGGAATTAGGATTTGTTTGATGCTTGCATTTACTAGACATAGGATGTATTGTTTATTGCTTGGTGTTAATTGTGTGCTTACTAGATTTAAGTTCAGTTCCTTAGTTAAAAATCGATCATGTTTTGAGGATAAGGTAGATGGACATGTAGATAGAATTGTGTGCTTGCATTCATGCATTATTGTTTCCTAAAGTATATGAAAATAGTTTTCTACATCATTTTGAAATGTAACTGAACAAAGTGAATAAACATAAATAGGTGTATAGAGATGTGGGTTGTTGAGTTGGTCGCTTAGGTGTGTGTCACGGAATGGCCGTCTTGTGCATAAGCCGCTCTACCTTGTCAAGTTGACATCTATAACACTTGGATGCGTAACTAGAACTAAATAAAAATATAACACACGTGAATAAAAGAAAATGATGTTGTGAGATGTGAGTTTTACCTTGTCAAGTTGACATCTCCAACATCAGTAAAGGTAATAGTAAAAGAAATAGTAATAGAATAATAAACATTGAAAACTATATGTGTTTTAAAAAAGCATTGCATGAGTATTTTTATATTTATATCGCTTACTGAGCTTTATGCTCATAGTTAATTTCTATGATGTAGGTAAGGAGCATATGATTGGATAAAGCTTGTTAAGGACGCAACTTATGGGGTGTTGCCGTGTTCAGCTGTTTATACTGTTGGTGATATTGACCTTGGAGGGTTATGACTCCTGATGTTTTTAATATGTTAAGTATTAGTAATGTTATATTTGGATAAATGTTTTAAGTAATTGTTAAGTTTTAACATTGACTATTTTAAATGGCTTTTACTTAAAGTGGTGATTTGATGTGATTTTATTAAATAAAGACTTCGCATTTCGTTCACTCTGGGTTTTATACGATTAAGACTTCCATTGTTTGTTTACTCTGGTTTTTCCCTCCTAAGTGTTTTAAAATATCAAAAAAAAATTATACGGTAAAAAGGATACGAGATGTTACATTGGTAGGTCCGTTTAAAGTAGATATTTATTTTTATGTACAGTATTACATTGTTTTCAAATATAATTATTTTGAAACATGTTCTCATATAAAATAAACTTGTCTGTTTCCATATCATTTTTTTTTTCACTAGACATTTTTTTATTCGAGCTTACACATTTATTTTTATTGATCATCTTGGTTGTGTGAATTGAGTTTGATCGACCCATGTAAGGATTCTGTTTTGTTACACAAATTAAAGTGTTGGAAAATATGTTTGTTTGTTTGTTAACTAGAGTAATGAGACAACTGTATATACTGTATTCCTAAGTGCAAAATCTTAAACCTAACCGAGGTTGTTCGTGGTTTCGTGATCGCCGAATATTGCCGCTATTATTTATACCTATGGCATAGTGTGTGAGAAATTTGTGAGTGACTCCATTTTCACTGAAACTTTATGTTATTCAATATGAGCCTATATTTATGTATCTTCCACACTATAGGGAAATGTTTTTAACACTTGCCCTACTGTATGTTTTATACTAAGTTTTTATAAAATGTTTTATATTGTCATGCTAATACATTTTTTTTAGTTTAACGTTGAATGTAAAATTTTATCACTACTAAGTTTAGTCGACTCACCTTAATGACTCATCCCTCTCAGATCTTAGTCAGATAGATCATCAGTTGTTGCCACATGAGTAAATTCAACTATTTACATTCTTACTTTTATTATTTTTTTAGAGTTTATTTTTGTAAGATTATACTTTATTAGATATTACTTTTGTTAAATTTTTAATTTTTATTTCATTTCTAACACATTTATTTTAGATTTATAATATCACTTTATCTTTGATGTCACTGTAATCATTTGGTTTAGTTTAGATGTTTTAAGCACTAACATTTATTCTAATTTAAGAATTCTGATGTTATTTGAGATAATTAAAGTTAGGAAAATTAGCACCACATATTCTATAGTTTGGAATCAGTCACACTGCAAATCCTATAGAAAATTTGCAGACAATTAAAACCCTAAACTATGAAAAAAGAAAGACATCGACCTCGCAGTCACGTTTCCCATCAAGGCAACAACAACGGACGTCCCTCAGCTTACAACAGACGTCCCTCAGTTAACAACAGACGTCCTTCAGTCTACAATGGACGTTTCTCGTCCAAATTTGGACGACCCTCGTCCAAAACAGATGTTCCTCTTTCCAGTTTAGACGTTCCTCGTCCCAAAATGGACGTCACTCGACTAAGAATGGATGTCCCTCGGTCCACAACGAACATCCCTAGTCCAAATTTGGACGACCTTCGTCCGTCCCTCGGGACGTCCCTCGAGACGTCCCTCAACTTGAGATTACGACGTTCTGTCCATAACAAACGTCTTTAGTCTCACAATGGACGTCCCTCAACTTAAGACTATGTCATTCAGGCCGAAATGAACGTCCGTCTTTGGTCGAGGGATGTCCATATTTAGGGGATGCCCTAAATCCATCCTTGATTTCTATTCGGATCGAGGGACGTCCGTCCCTCGATCAAACGAGTAGGAAGAACGTCTCTCATGTGTTGTTACTGCTTTGGACATCTCCATTTGACAGGAAACGTGACTGCGAGGTCAGCATCGGTTTTTTTCATAGTTCAGGGTTTTAACTATCCACAAATTTTCTTCAAGATTTGACTTTTCATTGATCCTAAACTATAGGGTCTGTGGTGTTAATTTCCCATAAAGTTAAAAGTTGGACAATTCGATTTATTTTCAAGCTAGGTCATCTCTTATGTTTTTGGTTTTTCCCGAGCATGACAAAAATAAAAAAATTAGTAAATAAAAGGAAAATTAACACCACAGACCCTATAATTTGCAATCAATGATGAGTCAAACCCTGAAAAAATTTTACTAACAACTAAAATGTTGAACTATGGGAAATTCTCGCCGACGACCTCACAGTCACGTTTCCTGTCCAAATCCATCGACTTTAACGCCTCGGTTTTGTCTCCGCAAAGAACAGTCAAACGGAGACGAATGATGTCAATTATCGGGGCCAAGGGACGTACCTCCTACCTGTTGAAAGATGAAGGACAATTATCAGGCGATGGCGGACGTCCCTCTTGGCAGTTGGATTGCAGAAGGACGTCCCCCGCTCAAGATTGACAGCTAGGATTGAATCTATTAGTTCCTAACGGCGATGGCGGACAATTGTCCAAGGCCGTTGGATCAAGGGAGGGACATCCCTTATAGGGATTGACGGCCAAGATTGAATCTAGCATTTTCCAAAGGTGATGGAGGACGACATTCCAAGGCCGTTAGATCGGGAGAGGGACATCATTTATCTGGCAAATACTGTACGTCCATCTTAATGCAAGGGACATCCATTTCATACCAAATGTCATTATCTGCATGCTAAACAACAGTGTTTCTCCTCTCGACGGACGACCCAAATATTCCTTATAATCTCGAAAGACGTCCTGTGCCGTAGATATTGCAAAGATAAATTTTTTCTTCCCCCAACCAATCCCTGAACACAATCAAACAAACAATGAAGTTTTTTTAGTGTTGCACATTGCATGGAGTCAAGGAGTATTACACCATCTATTGTTAAAGAATCCATTGACTACGGAGTAGAGGTGGATCCTATTTTAGTAGTCGAGACTGATGAGTATCGTTTGTTCTATCACGAACCTTGTATAGAGGTCCATTCAATCTCGGCATCTCTAGACTTGGAGCTTCGTTCAATACGTGACTCAGATGATGATGATTGGGCTGGGAGTATGCATCCTTAACTAGAATGTTCGTCCTCGAAGCATTGTCTGGGGAAGAAGTATAGTTCGTTGAATGAAATTAGAGAACAAGTGGTTGATTATGCTTTGAAGAATGGGCACGGGATAAAGTTCGTCAAAAGTGAACGTCATCATTTGACTTCTATGTGCAATGATGGATGCAGTTGGCGGCTTCACACTTCAAAAATGAAAGGTGAACTTACCTTTCCAACTAAGAGCAATAATGAGGCGCACGCATGTGCACGATAAATGGAAAGTCGACACAATTTTTACAAATGAGTGGCAAATCAATATTTGGATAGGTTCAAAAGTCAACCCATATGGGACCTTCCTTCCATTATCAAGACTGTCAGGAAGAATTTTAATATCAACATTACCCTTTGTCTTGCCAGAAGGGCCATGAATTTATCCCTGAACCTGAACAAAGGGGATGGTGACGAACAATACAAGCTAGTGTGGTCGTATGCAGAAGAGATTCAAAGATCTAATCCCGGGTGCACATTCGTGGTGGTGGTAGATATGCCTAAGCTTACACCCCGTCCAAGTCCAAGATTTAAAATGATGTACATGTGTTTGGATGCATGCAGGAGAGGTTTGAGGGAGTTTGGTAGACCTGTCATTTGCTTGGGTGGCTATCACCTGAAGAGGTTGTGCCCAGGCCAGTTGCTCACAGCCGTTAGCATTGACCGCCAATGAAGGAATTTATCCAGTTGTTATGACACTTGTTGAATCAGAATGCAGAAACTCATGGACCTGGTTTTTCTATTGCTTACTTTTAGACATAGACAGTGACATAGGCAGGGGATAATCATTTATTTCCAATCGACAGAAGTTGTTGGTGCCAGCTATCGAACAATATGCACCAGCATCTGAGCATCGTTTCTGCCTCAGACACTTGTATGCCAATTTCAAAAAAAAATTTCCAAGCAATTTGTACAAAGATATCATGTGGAAGGCAGTTAAAGCCACAACATCATCACAATTTTAGAAAGAGATGAATAAACTACTTGCACTCGACCAGATAGCACACGCATATTTGCAGAAAATTAACCCGAGGTGTTGGTCAAAACATGCTTTCAGTTTTGTCCCAAAATAGATTTTTCTTTAAAAAAAGTTGTGATTGAATTTAGTCACTGGAACAATATTTGGACATTTACCTCTATCAAAATGAAGGAACTAAATCAAACCAAACTCAAAAATCTCAATCAAGTGATTGAACGAGTCCTTAAGCTAACCAAGCCTAATCACACTGGGGTAGTAGGTTCATCGTGCTCGTTTAAAAGCAAGTTTGTCGAGCCCAAAAGTTGAGTTTGACCTGACTTGGCTATTAAGTTCTGGTTATTCACAACTGCACTGAGTCAAACTTGGATCGTTTATTTTCAAATAAATCGTTTGACCTGAGTTAACAGGTAAGTTCAAGTAACTAACCCAATTCTGTTGAGGTGTTGGTCAAATCATGTGATTGATGACTCTTGCTTTAGCATGTAGGTTCTTTGATTTGGGCTGGTAGAAAGATTCAACGGCTTCAGGATTGCGAGCCAATTGCTTCAACAATATCACACCTTCTCCTTGTTTTACAAAGTCGGGGTCCTTCAATACATTGAAATACTCCTACATCGGCTCCTCCGTGGAGCATCTAATAAGCTCATTCAACTCATTAAAAGTTAGCCTAATTTGTTTCCCATATATAAAAGTCCTCAGCTCTTTAGGATTGTCCAACTTCAAATTTGCATAAAATAATTTCACAACCCTCTCATAATAATGGCCTTCCATCGTGCACAATCCATAGGGACCTATGCTTTCTAACATTTCTTTTAATCCAAAATCAGCAAAGGCATTGAAATCTACCCTCTTAGATATAATAACGGCACAGGGTATAATGTCATTATTATACCGTTGTTTGGAGGAGGCCAAGCTGAACACCAGGGCTTGTGCCTCCGCAGACACACATGCTCAACCTTCAGTCTTGGACGGAGCCACTTTATGCTTCTTTGACACTTGCACTACCTTCAACGTCATTTTCCGCTTCAACAAACGTGAGGATAGATATCGAAAGTTCAAGTTCGTCAGGGGAAGACAAAAATTTTCTATGCATTATCTAGGTCATAGGACATCCTTTGCGATTATAAGGCAAATTTGCATCGTCCGTCGAGAGGAGAAATGCTTTCGTTTAGCGTGCAGATAATGACATTCGATATGAAACGGACGTCCCTCGCATTAAGACGGACGTCTGGTATGGACTAAACGACACTGTCTTAAGATGAGAGATGTCCATTAAGGGTAGAACGACGTAGTCTTGGTGGAGGGACGTCCATTATGGAAGAGGGATCGCGTTTTCAAAACGTGTGTGCCTTGCACGTGACCCTTCAACTGAAATAATTTGGAGTCCATTCTGACCGTCCATTCCGATCCAAAGACATCCCTCGCTCAATCCAATAGCCATGGGATGTCGTCCACCATCGCCTTTGGAAAATGGCAAATTCCATCCTGGCCGTCAATTCAGATAAGGGACAACCCTTGCCCAATCCAATGGCCATGGAATGTCGTCCGCCATTGTCTTTGGAAAATGCCAGATTCAATCCTGGCCTTCAATCCCTATAAGGGACATCCCTCCCTCGATCCAACAGCCTTGGACGATCATCCTCCATTGCCTTTAAGAATAGACAGATTCAATCGTAACCATCAATTCTAAGTGGGGGGACGTCCTTCTGCAATCAAACAGCCAAGAGGAACGTCTGCCATCTCCCGATAATCGTCCTTCAACTTCCAACGGGTAGGAGGGACGACTCTCGGCCCCGATAATTGACGTCCTTCATCTTCGTTTGTCGGTTCTTGACAAAAATGAAACTGAGGTGTTAAAGTTGATGGATTTGGACGGAAACGTGACAGTGAGGTCGCCGACGAGAATTTTCCATAGTTTAGGGTTTTAATTGTTAGAAAATTTTTTCAGGGTTTGACTCGTCACTGACTACAAATGATAGGGTTTGCGATGTTAATTTTCCTAAATAAAAATAAATAAATAAAATTTAAGTGAAAACTCAAATAGAATAATATAAAATTATGGGAATATGACAAATCAACCATCATCCTTTACTGTTAGTGACAAACCAACCATCATCCTTTTTTTTGCTAACAAATTAACCACTAAACTATGAAAAAATGTTGCCCCTACCATCGCCGTCAAAATTCGTCAATTGTAAATGTAACGACCCTGATTTTTTCTTACTTCGAAAATGGTTAAATTTAAAACTTTTATAAAACAACTAAATCCCTATTAAAAGCCTTCAATTGAAATCAAAGTTCTTTTCTTAAAAACCCGATCGTTAACACATCTTACTTAAAATTCGTTACTTTAATCTTTATTAACAGCAGAAGACTTTATTTATAAAATCCATTTTTCTTATTTTACAGCGAAAGCATAAATCATTCATTTTAAAAGACAATAAATGAACTAGTATTTTACATTTATCAAACCCTTATCTCTTTTATTTTCCTTAGCCTAACTAGCCACAAATCTAGCCCGTGCAAATCTTTCATCAATTGCTCATTCACTTGTTCTCTTTCGTGTACCTACACCATTACCAAATTGTGAGCCCGAGGCCCAGTAAGAAATGAGATATGCAGTATGATGTATGTCTCTAACTCATTATGTCAAAATGGGTCCGCCCCAACTGTTCTTTTCTTTTTGTTTCATTCTTTCATTCATTACTCATACGTTGAGAGGGAGATTGGAGGAATCTATGGCGAATGGAGTAGTCTGTTCTCAGCTTCTAACCACCTAGGGTAGCTAGTCCCGTTCCTGACAAAGGAGGTGCGTGAGTCTAGACTACCTAGTTAGATTTGAACTACCTGTTCATCCCCCAACTCTCCTTTTCCTTTCCTTTCATTCATTTTATTTACTCGTACATCGAGTAGGAGATTGGAGGAATCCGTGGGGGAGGAAGTAGTCTGTTCTCGGCTTCTAACCACCTAGGGTAGCTAGTCCTGGACCTGACGAGGGAGGGCCTTAGTCTAGACTACTTGGTTAGATTCAAATTACTCGTCCATCCCCCAACTCCCCTTTTTACTTTCTTTCCATTCGTTTCGTTTATCAGTTTTCCTCACATAAATGCATTGAGTACCACCCCAGATATGACACTTCCTACTTGTTTCTATTATCATGATGCATGTCAATGAGAAAAATTATCGAAATGCATGTCAATGAGAAACAGTAACCACAACGATATAAAAGCATGAAACATGAAGCAATAATCACAACAATAAAAAAGTATGAGATATGGAAAGTCAACAAGCATACTATATAGACGCACTCGGTAATTTAAAGGAAGCAACAACAATAGAGACATGCTTTGCGATCTAAAGAAAACAATAACGATATAGACATGCTTGGTAGTTTAAAGAAGACAATAACAACGTAGACATGCTTGGCAATTTAAAGGAAATAATAACAGTATGCTAACGTCCTAAACATGCTTAGAGATTAAATTATTAATGTGTGAATAGCATAGGCATAATATGACATTATAGTAGAAACGCAAACAAACAATTAAAGGAAAGTCACTGCTTATGGTGTAGGGCCTCAACAGGCCAATGACTCTACTCAATTTCTTACCTTGAAGCTTTAACGCATATTAGCACTTAAACGTTATTTTTCTTCTCCTTTCAATATCTTCACAATTAAAAACATTTACTTATTAATGATCACAACTTATTAATTTCATTCTTTTCCTATTCTTAATTACATAATAATTCTAGGAACTCGTTAACACCTAAAACAAAACATAACCCATTCAACAAAACATAATCCTTCCATTAACAATTCACACCCCATTTGAAATACCCATAACTGAAACCGAGAACATTTACTATCACTCAACCACAAATGTACGTGCACAGACCAATATCCAATTCAAATATCTCATGGAACCAAGGAGCAGTTAAACCACAGGAGCATTAAACAGACAATATCCTTCACAATCAGCCAAGCAATAAATAACAGGGCTCACAGGTTATCAACCCATGGCAGGACATCACCAAGCCAAAATAGAGTACAGAGCCAAGCTTTAATCCAACGTACATTATACTTTCACTTCACCAACTAAGCTGTAAACGCAAAGAGCATTAACAGAGCATCCAACACACCACAAAACTAAGGAGCATAAACAAACAGAGGCATAATTCATCAATATAATATACCTATACACCAGCCAAACACAAATAGAGAGCCATTCAATCGACAGAGAATACTTCCAAAATCCATAAAAACCCTTGAAGAGAAGAATTCATCTTACCAAAAAACACCCGAGAAGCTTCACTCAGTCATCACTAGAGAGAGAACTCCCCTCTCTTTCTTTTTCTCCACACAAAAGTTCTCGGACTCCACTTCTCTAGAGAGCATTTCTCCTCTCTGACTCCATTTCTCTCAGCTCAGCTCAGCTCATCTAAGAGTATTTCTCTGCCAGCCTCCCCCCATCCTCTGCATTCCTATTCACCAGAGAGGCACTCCTTACCATGCCTCTACCACAAGCCATACCCTAACTTCACCATTCCTCATGCACGTCCACGCACGTCCCACTGTCGATTTCTTCAAAGCAAGAACTAGCAACGGATGGACCGATTTGGATAGAACTGCAAGCCGCTCCAGCCGTTCCTCACGAATTGCCAACCCTTGCCCTTCGACCCGAGGCTGGAAATCATAGCCACCTTGACGCCAATCCTCCTCACCTTTGTCATTCCATCGCCGCCAAGCATCACCAGTCACCCAAATCGATGAAGCATCGAAGCTCAGCATGACCTGATGCTTCGCATCGAACCATCCCACGAAGCCGCACCTCGAGCCCTAGCCCAAAATCGCTCACCCAAAATCGATCGCCGAACAACGCGCATGACCGGAGCCGTCCCGAGCACCAGAGCCCGAGCTACCACTTCTCTCTTGCATCTCTCTCTCGCTCACTGCAAATTGGCCGCTCTCCCTCATTTTCTCTTAAAACAGAACCGATCCACAAGGGACAATCGGTTACACCTCTATTTAATCCCCTTTATTTTAATTCCTCCATTCTGGGATGTTTGCATACCATTTACACTAAGGGAGATGTCCATTGTCTTCACGTTTTATTCATCCGTCAGTTTCTTCTCTACAATGGACATCCGTTCCTCATGAGGGATATCCGTCGCCTTCATATTTTAGTCATCCGTTAGTTTCTTCGTTGCAACGAACGTCCGTTCCTCATGAGGGACGTTCGTTGCTCATGAGGGACATCCGTCACCTTCACATTTTATTCGTCCGTCAGGGATGTCCGTTAAACCAAATGGAAGACCTTCTTCTTTCACCATGAGGGACGTTTGTTTTCCTATAAGGGACGTCTGTCCCTTCTTGAAGAGGCTCCCTTCTTCACTTTCAAACGACACCGTCCCACTTAATATTAATGCCAATCACTTTTTCTTTCAATCTCGGACGTCCTTTGTCCCTAAAAGACGTTCAGAGCTTCCCACAACGACGTTGTTCTACTTACAAACTAACATCCATCTTCACAAAGAACGCCTGTCCAGCCAAGGGGCGTCCATTTCCCCTACAACGGACGTTTGTCCCTCTATGTCAGTTCTTTCCCACATCAAACATTCGTCTTCTCACACAACACAAGGGACGTCCATCCCACTACAAGGGACGTCTGCCATTCACATAAAAACTCCACGGCTATACATTAGTCATACCCTGCTCTTCTCTTTCTTCACTTCTAATTAATCCAACAATTTAATCATTATAAATACCCCACTTAACCACTTCCAATAATTCCATCTAATAAATCTTTAATGATTATCCACATAATCCAATTAAACCCAATTAATTTTTCAATTATTCTTTACTTAATTCCATTATGAGAAATCTGGGTATTACAGTAAACGCCGCAGTCACGTTGATGCCAAGGACAGTCTGAACGGAGACGTCGAAGACAGCCACAACGGGGGACTTCAGTCAAAATCCATCGATTGTAAACGCTGCGGTCACGTTAATGCCAAGGACTATCAAACGGAGACGTCAAAGGCAGCAACAACGGGGGACGTCGGTAGTGGTGGCTAACGGGCGGGCTGGCTCTGCAGCCCGCCCGCTCAGCCCGTTACTGTAGCAGTCCGAGCTCGGCTCAGACCGCCACAGTAACCGAGCGGGCTCGGCCCGGGCCTGATAGACGAGCCGAGTTGAGCTCGAGCACTCGGGCTCGCGATCTCGCCGAGCCCGGGCTCTCGAGCCTGCCTGGCGGGCTGGCTCGCGAGCATGGCGGGCTGGCCCGGCGAGCCAGCCCGCCAGACCTCTACCCGAGCCCGAGCTCGCGACGACGAGGAGTCGGGGACAAGGATTGAGTCCCGTTCGCGACGACGGGGACAGAGCTCGCTTGAAGGTGAAGCTCTCTGAGCAGGACTGGGCTCGCGACGACGACGACTGAGGCTACAAAGCTCGGATGAACGATGGAA
This sequence comes from Begonia loranthoides, assembly GCA_022433065.1. Taxonomy (NCBI): domain Eukaryota; kingdom Viridiplantae; phylum Streptophyta; class Magnoliopsida; order Cucurbitales; family Begoniaceae; genus Begonia; species Begonia loranthoides. The sequence continues at coordinate 11,089,992 of CM039476.1, read as the reverse complement.
CGACTGCGAAGTGCGAACTGGCTCAGTATCGAACAACAGAACGACTGCGACGGAAGCTCTCTGAGCAGGACAGGGACTGTGAAGTCGTCGTGCGCCGTCTCGCGAAGTCATCGGAACTGGCTCTGTCGTCGTGAACCGTCTCGCGAAGTCGCCTCTTCTCTCGGTCTCGCGAACTGACTCTGCAATGTTTAGACTTGCAGAGCCAGTTCGTGAGACCGAGACTGTGAAGTCGTCGTGCGCCTCTTCTCTCGGTCTCGCGACCGAGACTCCACTCTCCAATGGAGTCACTCCACTCAACCAACGGTCTGAAGACCGTTGGCGAGTGGCGATGGCAACGGTCACTAGACCGTTGCCTGTTGGCTGTTGCTCGTCTGAGGGCTCGACTGAGCCTCTCAGCTGTTGGCTTCCATGTTAGGCAACGGTCCAAAGACCGTTGCCCAACGATCCCAACACAGCAACGGTCTTCAGATCGTTGCTGTGTATTTCAGCTTCAGGCTGAAATGAGATCAAGCAATGGTTGGCAAAATATAGGCTATATATACTCCTCATTATCTCTCAAATTTTTCATCCCAACTTTCTCACATTCTCTCAATCTTTTCACCAATGTTTCTCTCAATATCTCAATCTTTCTCTTCATTTCTCAATTGCTTAATCTCTCCATCTTTCTCCCAATTTTAAAGGTATATTTTATTTTTTTAATTTTAGTTTTTTTAATTTAATGTGTATTACAAAATAACTATTTTTTTTTTTTGCAATTTTTGTAGGACTCGTATTCGGGGAGGAGGTGATCACAATTCACAACAATTGCATACTATTGTTGCGTAATTGGTGTGCGGTATCATTTTATTTATTAATTGTTTCGCAGTAGTCAATTTTTTTAATTATGGATCGTCGTGATTTTTTAATTGACACTTTTAATGACACTAACGATGATATTGAGGAAATTAGGGAAGATAATCTCACAATTGTAATTGATCAATCATCGGCACATGCATCCACATCGTCACCTAGAAAAAAAAAAGAAGTAAAACGTCGAATGTATGGAATAATTTTGAAATGAAAGATATTAAAATTGGTGGAAAAATAGAAAGTAGAGCACAATGTAAATATTGTATTAAACATTATGCATACATATCCGGTAGTTCTACTAGCACACTTGGTAGACATTATGCAAAAAATCACTCTAACGCGCAAGTGAGAGACCCTACACAAACACTCATAAATGCTAGTGGCAGTGGCAATTTTATGTATTCACATAATAAAATGAGAGAAGGAGTAGCAAAATATATATCACAATCTGAGGCACCTTTATCTATGTTTGATAGCGAGTTATTTGAAAATTTTATGAAAGAGTATATTAATCCTAGTTTTAGACGAGTCCCTAAAAGTACGACGCGAAGTGATATTATTAAAATGTATAATCATATGAAAAATAAATTAATTGAGTTTTTTTCAAATGCTCCGTCTATGTCTATTTGTATTACTTCTGATTTATGGAGTGCACCTAATACTTTAGGATATATTGTCGTAACTTCTCATTTTATTGATGACTCTTGGCAATTAAATAAAAGAATATTAGGATTTCGTAGTTGTAAATATCCACATAGTGGCGTTACCATTTATAGATATATTGTTGGAATTTTGCAAGAATATGCTATTAGAGATAGAATTTTTAGTATTACGCTAGATAATGCTGCTGCTAACGATGTTGCAATTTTTGAATTTAAAAGGTTATTTCAATTAGATACGGTTCATAATACTCTTTTTCATATGAGATGTGTTTGTCATATTTTAAATTTAGTTGTTCGAGATGGCATGTCACATATTTCGCTACATATTGAATCTATTCGATCTGCAATTTCTTTTATTACTTCATCTAATACGCGACAACAAGAATATAAATAATATTGTAAAGTTGCTCAACTTAAACCAAGAAAATTAAAAACCGATGTAGATACAAGGTGGAATTCGACTTATTTAATGTTAGAAAATGCTAAGCTATATTGGTTAGTTATTTGTGCTTATATTAGTGAAAAAACAAAATGTATTACTCTTGATCATAATAGTTGCGATATTGCTAATTTATTTCTTGATTTTTTTAAAACCATTTTATAAAGCTACAAATAAATGTTCGGGAATTTATTATCCCACTACTCATCTTGTTCTCCCACTTTTTATAAAATTAACGGGTACTTTTCAAATATTTAAACAAAGAAACGAATTTTGTGCATTAATTGAAAAAATGGAAAAAAAATTTAAAAAATATTGGCTTAACATACCTCATATTTTTTGTTTTGCATGCATAATGCATCCTAGATTTAAATTAGATGGAGTGCGTATAATTTTTGATAGAATTTCTTCTAATTTAGGTATTTCTTCTTCAATTAATGGTGCTCAATTAAGAAATGAAATTGATAATTTATTTTCTTCTTATGAAATTAAATATTCTAATAATCGTTCAATTCCTTCATATGATATGCATGCTAGTTCTAGTAGTGGTGCTTGTGGTGGAGATCCACAAGATTTTATGTATGATATATTTAAGCAAATAGATAGCAATGTTCATTCTTATAATTCACAAAGAAATGAACTCGATATTTATCTTAACACCTACCATAACATTTCTTGCCCCGATGATTTTGATATTTTGGCTTGGTGGAGAGTCAACTCTATTTCATTTCCTATTCTTTATAGAATGGCACGTGATCTACTAACACCTCTGGTCTCTACAGTAGCATCGGAGTCTGCTTTTAGTGCAGGTGGACGTGTGTACGATGATAAACGAGGAAGACTTGCACCAGAAATCGTTGAGGCACTCATTTGCATGAAGGATTGGAACGACGCTGTGACGAGAGATCAACAACGAGAAGATGACATAGTTGAAGAATTCAAAAATTTGGATGTCGAAGACTAAATTTTTATTTAAATTTGAAATTGTAATTTTCATTTTCATATATTTTCTTTATCTTGTAAGTTGTGCTTTGAAATTGTAATTTATATTTGAAATTGTAATTTTCATTTTCATTTTGAAATTGTAATAAAAATATTTATTCAATTCAATAAAAATATTTATTCAATTAAATTATTAATTATAGTATTTTTACATAATAATAATAAATATTTATTATAATTTTAAATTGTATAATATTGAAAATAATTTATAATATATTTATATAAGATATTATTATTTATGTATATTTGGCTCGTTAGGCTCGGCTCGTTAAGGCTCGTTAGGCTCGCTCAGCTCGTTAAGGCTCGGCTCGTTAGGCTCGGCTCGCTCGTTAGGCTCAGCTCGTTAGGCTCGGCTCGTTAAGCTCGGCTTGTTAGGCTCGGCAGGCTCGTTAGGCTCAGCTCGTTAAGCTCGGTAGACTCGACGAGCCAGACTTTTTCAGGCTCGTCCGGCTCGGCTCGGCTCGTTAGCCACCTCTAGACGTCGGTCAAAATTCGTCGACTGTAAACGCTACGGTCACTTTAATGACAATGACTGTCAAACGGAGACGTCCAAGGCAGCAACAACGGATATCCCGCAATGACGAGGGATGTCCAATGCTAATCCAACATACTGACGAAGCCATCAATTATCGGGGGACGTCCATCCTGCCTGTAGGAACGAGGGACGGACGTCCCTTGATCGGAATGAAAGGCTAGGATGGAGTTTGTCATTTTCTAAAGGCGATGGCGGACGATAATTCATGGTCGTTGGATCAAGGACGGACGTCCCTTGATCGGGATGGATGGCACGGATGGAGTTTCTCATTTTTCACGGCGATGGCAGACGATGGTTTTTGGCCGTTAGATAAAGGACAGACGTCCCTCGATTGGAATTGACAGCTAGGATGGACTATCTTGATTAAGACGGACATCCCTCATCTAGAAACAGACGTCTCTCGACTTGAGACTACATCGTTCTGCCAACAACAGATGTCCCTAGTCTCACAACGGACGTCCCTCGACTTGAGACTACGTCGTTCTGCCCATAACGGACATCCCTAGTCTCACAACAGACGTCCCTCAACTTAAGACCGTTTAGGTGGAAACGGACGTCTGTCTTTGGTTGAGGGATGTCTATTTTATGTTCGTCGGACTTCTTTGAATGTTAAAAATCCGTCAATATAATCGCAAAGGACGTCCCTTGAAGATAAAATGAACGTCCCTATAATTCATTGAATTTAGTTCGCCGAAGATTTTTTATTTTGTGGTACTCGTCGGAGCATACAGTCGATTCTTATATAGGCAGAACAACGTATGATGATCAACGGAGGATCATCCTCAAACCGCGGCATTCTTTTTCAGACTACGGTAGTCTTTCACAAACCATGGTGGTCTTTTTCAGACTGCGGCTGTCTTTATAAGACCACGATGGTCTTTCTCAGACCGCGACGATATTTCTCATATTGCAGTGGATCAAAATAGACAGATTTTGACGGCGATGGTAGGGGCAACGTTTTTTCATAGTTCAGTGGTTAATTTGTTAGCAAAAAAAGGATGATGGTTTGTAATGACCCAACTTTTTATAATCTTTTGAAATACGTGAAATTTAAAACTTTTATAAAGCTACTAAAATCTTTGTTAAAACTTTATCACTTTAATCAAAGTTTAGTCAGACCGTTACTAACCTTTTCGTTATACATGCTATGAAAATCATTATAAGGATTGAAAAACTATAGTTATAAAATCATTTATCAAAACGTAGCGGAAGCTAAATCAAGAAACATAGCGGATTTATCAAACCATAGCGGAATCATAAATAACTAGTTTAAGAAATACTAGACAAAGCATTATATGTTAACTACAAAACATATTTATCTTTTACTTCCCTTAGCCTAGCCAGTCACAAGTTCTCCTGTGCAAATGCTTCATCAACTGCTTCATCATCTGTTCATCATTTTTGCGTACGTGTACCTACACCACAAGTAAGACGTGAGGCTAAAGGCCTAGTAAGAGATGGGTTATGCAGTATGTTATGCCTCTCTTTAGTTCTTTCTGGAATGAGTACTATCTCAAACCAGTCTTTTCGTTACTTTTGTTCTTTCGTTCTTTCGTTCGTTACTTGTACATTGAGCAGGAGATTAGAGGAACCCCTTTGAAGGTATAGTCCTGAGCGGATTCTAACCACCTATGGTAGCTGGTCCCGCTCTCGATGAGGGAGGAGACCTGTCCAGTTTACCTGATTAGATCCGCACTATCTGTCTGTCCCCTAACTCCCTATCTTTTCTTTCATTCATTCTTTTCTTTATTATTTTTCATTACATAATGCATGCGAGTACCACCCCAGCGGTGGCACTCCCTAATTGTTTCTATTAGCATGATGCATGTTGATGTAGTATAACACAATGAAATTAAACAGCGAACAACATAAGGAAATTAAACAAAGAACATTAAGAAATAGCAGTAATTAAACACACATAACAGAACAATATACAACAAATTATAAAACAACGAATGGCGTGCTTGAACTTACGGAACACAATAGTAAAAGAAACAGCGATCGGAACATGCTATTAAACTAAAGTTAAATTACAACTAACTATTCATACGAATAAACATGCTTCACAAACACAAGAGTATAATGACATTAAGTAGACATGGATAACAATGTGAATCAAATACAAGAAATTAAATATGGATAAAGCATAAGATTGTTCTTAGTTAAAGTTATCAACTTAGTCCCAATTGTTATTCTAGTTAACTTATTATTGTTAATTCCTAGTTACTTAAACATGTTCAACGGAAGAAACTACTATTATTATTCCAGTTAGTTAAACTAAACATGCTCGGTTAAGGATTATTGTTACAATTGTTATCCTAGTTAATTAACATGCTCAAGGAAATAATGACAATCATTAATATGCTCAAGGAAGTAATTACAATAATTATTCTAGTTAGTCAAACATACTCGGGTTAAGGGAGTCACAATTGTTATCCTAGTTAATTGACATGCTCAAAGAAGTAATCACAATCCTTATTCTAGTTAGTTAAACATGCTCGGGTTAAGGGTGTAACTACTTCTAACTATCAAATAAATTATCACCAAGATTTCCACACTAATAACAGCCGGATAAAATAGCACCAACATATATGGGAACTATAACAAGTAATCAACAAAGAACATAACAGAATCATTGTTAAGGTAACTCTTAGCTTGTTCATACCTATCATATCATAATGTGTTCTTCGGTTCATTATTCTACATTACAGGACTTAACATCAGTAATTATCATTCACACATTAAGCATTCATCACATTCAAGCATTGAACATTCATCACTTCTCTATCAAAGTAAAACATTTGCAGTAAAAAGAATCGCAGGAAACTAACAATAAAAAATTCTATACAACTCACACACACTACTTGTGGGTAGGGCCTCCACTGGCCAAAACTTTACTCAAATCCTTACCCTTTATGAAGAAACTCAACTCACGGACAGCAACTCCCAACTCACTCCTTGCTCACGATCACCCCTTCTTCACGATCCACGCTAAAGAAACACACGAATACATTGGAGGACTCTCACAACTCTCACAGACACTCACGATTTTACTGGGAGATCACACTTTTTCACTCACAGGGGGAAGCTCTCTCTCTCTCGTTCGCAGGAAGCCCCACATGCAGGAAGAAGAAAAGTGGATTGAAAAGGCAGAGAAGAAGGTTTAAAATCGAAGGCCATACCTGGAGGGAGACACACGTACACTGAACGGAGAGGGAGGGCATGGTCGACATAGTGGAGGGCGTGGTTTGGCATGGGGAGTCGTCTCTCTCCCTGAGTGTGATTTTAATTGCAAAATGACAAGAATTCTCTTATTTAAACCCTAATTTATTCACAAGTCTAGGACATTTCGAATGAGGGCGGACGTTCTAGTCTCGTCTGTGATCGTATGAAATCTATATTTTCACTGACAGATTTGCGTTTTTGGATGCAGGAAGGCGTCCAAATCCTACGTCTGTATGCGTCCGAAAATGTTCAGAAATTTGACAGATTCAAAATCACCACTTCCGCATGCATCTGCATTCGTCCGCTTGTGTCCGAAAAAATGAGTTAAAGGCATGGGATGAATTTGGACGCGGGGTTTCCGTCCTGCAGCATCCCAAAACGCAGGGATGATGTACCGTGTGATTTCAGACGCAAGATTGCGTCCGCGTGCATCCAAATTCCCGAATTAAACAATTTCTTCACTGCATCCGAAATCTCCCATTAATCCAATATTACCAATTTTCCATACTTTACTTATTCCAAAACATTAATCTCATATTTACATGTCATAATTTAACATGTATCGATACGCAATGTAATATACTAATTATCCCAAAATTTGATTACATCGCATACACGAGAAAAATGTTATCAAAATATTACACAGGTTTGTTATAAATAGTAAAGGATGATAGTTGGTTTGTCTTTTTTCTTAAAATTATTGTTATATTTTTAAAAAATAAATATTATAAAGATGTTTTTAAGAAGTAAATATTATAAAAAATATTGTGCAGAGAAATTCAGAATTGCTAGATCTTGCTTAGCAAACAATTACTACTCTTATATATATATCTACACTGTCTTTTTATTCATGATGATTTCCTCATCTCAGTTTTCTCCTATTATAGAAAAAATCAGACAGTAAATACAATTGAAGACGGCCACCGTAAATGGTGATTTCCTTTTCCAAAATTTCTTTATTTTGCATTCATCGTAAAGAACCGACGCTAGAAATTTTCCTAGTGAGGTAGAGGTAGTATTACATGACTTTCCAATATAGAACAAACCAAATTAAGGTTGGGAAACTCAATATAAATATAAACTGGTGGATGATTTACAATGATGGTGAGTTTACCGCTGGTTAGCTTTTAAGCGCAATATACTTCATCGTCAAGTCCCTATCATAAAATTTTGGCCATAGACCCAAAATATCAGGGGAAATAGTAGGAAACTTGGAAGGCCACTTTATTTAATGTGGAGGTGTCGTGTAGTGGGCGGGCGAGTACAAAGGAGCAGACACTAAAAGGAGATGGGGAGAGAATTAAATGAAATTCCAGTATTTATTCAGAATAAATTTGAGTGTATGATTACAGAAGTTGCCAGGAGATTCAATGGCTAGAACTATTGTCTTTCGTGTTTTACCCGGAAGAAAACGATGAAAAAGTGGGTTTGAAAAGAGAAGATAAATGAAAAAAACAGTCTCAACTTTGTGGGTGAACAGAGATGGATTAGAGGAGTTTTGGTCTATGGTGGTTGTAAAAGTAATGGCGCTGTCTTCTGTACGGCATGACTGGTGAAGGATTGGAAAAGATAATCTGAAACACAGTTTCGTCGAACGACGCCATTTTCGGGGGTTCTCTCTCTCTCTACCTCCATCTCTGCGAAAGCTTTTGTTGCAGGATAAAGGCGAAAATATATTTGGAGAAAAGAAATGAAAAATATTAAAAGTATTGATAAAAGGGAGAACGAGAGAGAGAGGGGGGGAAGAACATGACGACGCCACCTGAACATAGCCCAGCGCCCAGCCGTATGTGAATATCTGACTAGTCGACCAGAATCCACGTGGAGCCATTTGAATTTTTGTACGCTAATTCGATGCGAGATCTTAAGTTACACTTTGAAAGTATTGGTGGAATCGATAAAATTTGCATAAATTTCTAAAAAGATAAATACTTGTAAATACGTGATATGGTAGTGTTGTATTTGGTCATAATTTTAAGAGGGTGGATTGGATTAAGGTGGAAAGAGTTGGTAACTAGGGTTGAGAAAACTAGAGAGGGAAGGAGGAAATGGAAAGCAGGCCCTCGAAAAACGAGAAGAGAAGGATGAGTGTGGGGGAGGGCAAACCAGGCTTTCATTCATTTCATGCCTCTATTCATTCACTCTTAAATGCGTCATCATCCCTACGCGGATGAACCCACTCCTCTACACTCCTCCAAATAAAAAATTACAACCAAAAAAACAAGAACACAATCTGTAAACGACAAAACCCAAAAACCTGTCAGAGAAGTATCTGCCTCTGCCACCACACTTTCACTTCATTTGTTACCGGAAATAGCCGGTTTTCTTACGGTTTCCCGAAACCCTATGCTCACCGGTCACTCTCACTAACCCAAGCAGAGAGAGAGAGAGAGAGAGAGAGAGAGAGAGAGAGTGAGTGAGGAAAAAGGGGAAATGGAAGAGAGAGAAACTGCAAAGGAATGATTTTTACTCTGCGTGTTTGCAAATTATAGCGTGAGTGTGTGCGGAGGAGGGAGAATCCCATGCCCTCCAATCCTAGATCAGTTCACGTATGATCTCTGTTAACTTTCTCCTGTCTTTTTTTATTTTATTTTATTTTATTTTCTTCAATCTCTGCCATGACTTTGCAGTTCCTTCCAGTTGTAGAAATTTCATGATTGCCTTTCATTTAATCACCAACCTAATCTAACTCTTTCACTCCACTTATCTGCTTTCGTTTTATTGATATCTCCCAACCTTTTTTAACTTTTCTTTCTCTCTCTTACTCTCTCCAGTAGCTTAGATTTGCTGCTTTTTTTTCCTAGCTATGGCGGAGGGTTTTGAGGGCTGCCATGTCCCACAGCAGAGCAGAAGAGATAAACTACGAGTCGTCACGGCCCAGAACCACCCTCCTTGTCTAGAACCCACCATTAATCTTCATCGTTTTGCAGGATTACTCCCTCTGTACGATCCATCGTCGCTTATCTCCTCTGATTTGCTAACCTGCGCCAGTGCCACCGGCCAAGGTTTTCACAACTACCACCACCACCACCACCACCAAACTAGCCTTTTGCCTGGTCCGTCCGAAGGTTGCAAAGAAAACCCAGGTTGTTCGATCAAAGAAGAAGGCGTAAATTTGATGGGCTTTGCTGGTAATCTTATTATGAATACTCCTCCATCTACTTCGAATTCTCGTCTGCATCAAACTCAACATCCTTACTTTGATCTTCAATCTTCGTTACCTACGAATCCTAGCCCTATTCAAGATATTAACTCTAACCCTTTATTTTACTCCTCGCAAACCCTCCAAAATCGCAGAGATTTCGACCACGTTTATAGTAGTGGTGGAGAAGTGGTCGTTTTTAAGCCAGAACCTCTATCTTTATCACTTTCCTCTCATCCCAGTTACCAGAACAGTCACCAGCTAGAACTCAATCTACAAAGATATGGGTCTGGACTTTATCCGTCACCCATTGTTGGGTCTATGTCAAATAATATATCGAAGAGCTCAGTCCCTCTCGGTCCTTTTACAGGCTATGCTTCTATTTTGAAAGGGTCTAGGTTTTTAAGGCCTGCACAGCAGTTGCTTGAGGAGTTTTGTGAAATTTGGTGTCAAGGGAATTACAGCGAGAAGTTAGAGGGTGATTCGGGTTTGATGGACTCGCCTTCCGAGACTTTAAGCGGAATCGTTGATGACTCTCTTAGCAGCGGTGGTGATGGAGGTGAAAGCCGAAGGAAAAAGTCTAGGCTTATTTCCATGCTCGATGAGGTTCGTCTCTAACCCAGTTTTGTTTTTGTATAATTAATACTATACCCATTGCTGTCTTTGTTTTCTCGTTTCTTGTAACGACGTAAATTGTCCCACATTGCGTAAGAGTGTGGGAGTTCATGACTTGACACTTGGCCGAATTTCAAAATTTAGAGTTCTATCTGATGCAGTCTGGGCATAGTTTTTGAGCTTCGTTTCAGCTGTAATCTTACTCTCAGATTGTCTTGTCAGTTTCTATGATTGGTTGACTCCTATTATCACTTCCGAGTATATTATTTGTAAGCTTGGGTTCGGCTTGTGGTAGCTGACCCGTCTGTCATGAATTCCGTGTGTTAATTTTTATGTGTTACTCAGATAATTTCGTCGATCGGCTGCTCTAGTTTGTGATCTTTTTATTCTTGTCCGGGTTTGAGATTGCCTTGCCCCACAAATGTTTGGTTCTATGAAAAAGAATTTAATGAGATTCCCTTTTTCCCTGAGATAAGAAAGAAGAAGGTTGAATGAACTTTTCCCAAACAAATTCAGGAGGACACTCTTAGTCAGCAACTTTACAACTTTTGAATTAGAAGCTGTGCGGTAGAGATAGATCATACTCAAATCGGTTTCATTAAACTTAGGAATTATCAAGACTGAAATTTGTTTATGTTCTCGGTATATGGTTTTTGGTTGAAATGAAGCTTGATGTTCATTGTTCATCGTATTGTATTTTATATCATGTCTTGTTAAATGCAAAGTCTTATCGTGGTGGGGTTTGAATCTTCATGTTTCATGTCATGTTAAATCTGCATAGTTTGAACATTTCATCTTTTCATATAATTTTAATATCTGCCTTGTTTTGGACCTGATGAAGCATTTGTTTCTGGTAGACTAATACATGAACAATTAATAATTCTACAAATGCACTCTAAACCAGTTAGTAGTTCATAGTTTTGAATGTCGAAGTTGATGGGGGCCCAGCCAAGATATAGATAAAATTATTTATTATGCTACATAATTTGTTCGTGCTTTACCCATCCGCCAGGTTTACAGAAGATACAAGCAATACTACCAGCAAATACAGGAAGTAGTTGCATCCTTCGAATGTGTTTCCGGCCTTGGCAATGCTGCCCCTTATGCAAATCTGGCTATAATATCAATGTCTAAGCATTTCAGATGCCTGAAAAATGCAATTTCGGATCAACTTCAAATCACCAACAAGGCTCCGAGTAATTATTGCCAGAAATACGGTCCAAATTCGGGATTTCTTGACCAGCAACCTGTTTGGCGACCTCAACGCGGACTTCCTGAGCGAGCAGTGACCGTTCTCCGAGCCTGGCTTTTCGAACATTTTCTCCACCCGTAAGAGATATTCGACCCACTTTCATTGATCAAAATATTATTTTATAATTGCCCCTTCTTAAATCGAATATTAAGTTTCATTGTGTTTGTTGAGATTGTAATGGGTTTCGGGCTGTTTTCCAACAGTTATCCAACGGATACAGACAAGGTCATGTTGGCGAAACAGACAGGTCTGTCACGGAGCCAGGTGTGATAATCCGATTGTTCATCATTTCCACCTGCATTTCCTAAATTTAACCTTTTTTTTATGTAGTCTATATTGTCTGAGATTTATCCAGGTTTCTAACTGGTTTATCAATGCAAGAGTGAGGCTTTGGAAGCCAATGGTAGAAGAAATACACACACTCGAAACAAGACAAGGTCAGAAACCACCGCACAGGGAGGATCGGACTGTCAATCGAACAAGTGACCATCTACCTTCGACAAACTCACTTGTATCAGACAATACTTCCAAGTCCACCCAACTGGTTCAAGACATTCCCTTGAAACGAATGAGAAATGAACTTCAAAATGTGGCCATGGCGAATGAGGGGCCGTTGAATTTGTCGTATAACAATTTGTCGAGCCAAGACCCACAAATGGATGTAAATGTGAGCATGGCGGGTGGAAATGGTGGTGTTTCACTTACTCTTGGCCTGCCCCAGAACAATGTTATCGATCTATCAGACCCATTTCCGATAAATGCAGTTCAACGCTATGGCTTAGGCATCGAAGATAACATCAATGGCGATGGGTATGTCATGGGTGGCTTCGAAGCTCAAAGTCGGCACTTTGCAAGAGACATGATTGGAGGGCAGCTTTTGCATGATTTCGTTGGCTGATGAAACTCGAGATTATTTCGATCAATATGTGATTTTTAGCAATGAACGATCGGAGTTCCCATGAAACTTGTCTGAAATGAATTGCACTCAAGTATTATGAGGAACAGGACGTCTATGCCCGGAATATAAACTTCCTATCGTATCATAATTTGTGTCGAACAGACAACATAATAAAATTATGTTGAATGTTGTATTAGAAATCTCAGACATGCAACAACATTGTAAATGAGATTTGATTGGGAAAAAAAAATGGCCAGTGATATGTGGAAGAGTAGCACCAACTTGCTCATTCCAAGGTCAATGAATTTCCCTTTTTTATTTTCATCATCTTTGGTGGGTACCTTGACTCATAACTTGTTCTGTCACCGTACTGTGAAAGCAAAAATAGTTAATTTGGTCTAGATCAGTGAGTGCGTATAATCTTATATTGCAAACTGAAAAATGTACGATTTATAAGTATGATTTTTCTTTTTACTTAGTATAACGCGTTTAGATTAAGCTCATAAATGAAATCATATGTATTCTGTTTCAAAGCGAACAATATTATATTGAGAAGATTGGAGACGTTACAAATTACATTAAAGTCAAATCCCAACTGGAAGTATAGTCGACCAAGACATCGGGCCCTCAAAGGAAGAAGATTGTGGTAGTCTGCTGTGTGAAAGTCAAGATGACCCATGTGAATGTCCAACTCATATTAGTGGGAGTGCACGAGCCTACATCCCTTGAGAGAGTGAAAAATACATATTTTATAAGTAAAAGTTCTACAACACGTTTTTGTCTAACTCCAAGAACAAAACTATGCGGACTTTGGCCCAAAGCAAACAATATTATACTACGAGGACTGATGGATGTTACAAATGATATCAGAGCCAAATCCCAATTGGAAGTATGGTAGGTAAGGACCTCAGGCCCTCAAGGGGGAGATTGTGGCAACTTGTCCTATAAAGGCAAAAATGGCATGGGTGTGGGTTCGACCCATATCATTGCTTGGGAGAGTGGAAAATATATGGTTTATAAGTAGAATTCTCCTCCCTATCTAGTACAATGCGTTTTGGACTAACTCAAAGAATAAAACAATGCAAACTTTTGCCTAAAATAGACAATATTATATTAGAAGGATTGAGGATATTACATGTTCATTCCAGGGTCATTGAAATTCCTACCAGAAAAGGGTTTTTTTTATTTTTTTTGGGTACCCTTACTTGTATAAGGCACGTGGAGGTTATGGTAGTCCGTTCTGTGAAGGCAATGACAACTTAAGACTCTGTTGATTGTGAGACTCTAGATCATACTAGTGGGAGAGCATAATCTCACATTGCTTGAGAGAATGAAAAGTGAATGATTTATAAGTAAAGTTTTCCTCTCTACCTAATACAACACATTTTTTGCTAATCCTAAGAACAAAACCATGAGGAGTTCGACCCAAAGTGGATAATATTATATTAGGAGGACTGTAAACTCCACAAATAGTATCAGAGCTAAATTTCAATCAGAAGTAGAGCTTATGAGGATGTCGAGCCTCCAGGTAGTTTGCTATGTGAAAGTAAGAACGATTCAAGATTCTATTGATTGTGAGGACACAACTCATATTAGTGGGGGTGTATAATTTCACATTGCTTGGGAGAGTGAAAAGTAAATAGTTTATGAGTAGAGTTCTCCTCCTTACTTGTAACGTATTTTGGGATAACTCCAAGAACAAAACTATGCATAATTAAGACTAAAACGAACAATATTATATTAGAAGAATTAAGAACTCCCCACAAGTGGGCAGAATCAAAGCTGACTATGGGTCGAATTGGAATGTAGGTTTGATTCAATTCTTACCCTTATGTAAACTGTGATTGGTTCTCAATTCATAAGAATGAAGTTTGTTTCACGATATTGGACGAATAAAATTGTTAGAGCCAAAAATAAATCTTTCATGACAAATTCTGATCTCATTCAAGTTTTAACCTAGGGAAAATCTAAAATTAACTTGTGTATTGGTCCAAATTTGACAAAACGTATTTAAACTTGACTTTAAATTTAAATATTTAAATTAATTAATTAATTAATTTTAAATTTTACAATTGAACCAAAACCAAAATTTATATCAGTGTCCATTTCGGTTTTTAATATTCACAGTTCTTGTTTTAAAACCTAAAGAACCATTAGTTCATAGTTTGGTTGGATTTGATCTCAAAATGGCTCCAAACGCTTACACTAAATAAATAGAAAAGATGATAATATTTTTAATGTAGCTGACTAGGACACTTGGTGATCAAAATACATTCAGGTGGAGATAAGAACATTCTAATAGTGTCCATAACCCATATCTTATATAACTTTTAAATTGATCAAAAGAATGTCTTTGGACAATAGTCTTACCATTATCGTCAGTTCCTTGAAAGTGTAATCTGCATCTACGTGCAAAGGAGTGTTCAAAGATTTTTCGGTATTTTTTTCACAATTTTGGTTGCACTGCAAAATTTTTAATCCAACCGAAATCAAATCATCGTATTTTAACAAAATTAAAATGATCAAAAAAATATTTGAATTTGAGAATTTTTATTCTAATATTACTATAAAAGTTACCATCAATATTAGAATTTTTAAACTGTTGATGATATGATTATGGATTGGTTTGTTTGATGGTTGTGAGCATGAATGAATGTCACTGGACATTGTATGCTTGGCAAAATTGGCAATGAAATGTGATTTTATTAAGACCATCATATGAACAAGTAATTGCAGTGAAGCATCACCTTTGATATTAATGACGACATTGATTTGACAGAAAGAATTATTGTAAATGAGAATATAGATGGCAGCAAAACATCGTCACCCCAACTGAAAAAGCTATATCTTAAATAATTTTTTTAACGAGAATTGTCTTTAAATCGCTAAGAGCTCGTGTGATCTAAATTTTATTTGGCTAAGTTTGTGGATCAATATTATAGATTTTATTTTCTTTACAAATTTAA
Source organism: Begonia loranthoides (assembly GCA_022433065.1). Lineage (NCBI taxonomy): Eukaryota > Viridiplantae > Streptophyta > Magnoliopsida > Cucurbitales > Begoniaceae > Begonia > Begonia loranthoides. The sequence continues at coordinate 11,074,407 of CM039476.1, read as the reverse complement.
AATCATAAAATTTGTGGTTGTATTTTAATTTTTATAATAAATTTGTTCTTTTGTCCGTAATTATTTATTAAATAGGTTTTTATATGTAAATCTAGTGTCTTATATTTTTGAGTTCGTCAAAGCCGTTTTACCTCTGAGCGACATATTTCTCCTTAGAGGCTTTATGTTCATCGTTAGTTGCCATATATCTGCATTGATGTAACGACCCAAATTTTTTTAAATCCTTTAAAATGCGTAAAAATTTAAATTTTTTTTTAAAAACCATTCAGAGCGTGTCTAAACTAGATCGCTACTAACCATCCATAAAACTTGAAAATCCCTTTTTAATGAAGCTATGCAGAAGCGTTATGAAAATCATGTATTTAAAACATTGCAGAAGCGTAAATAATTTAGCTGAAGGAAGCTAAACAATTTACTACAACTTAATTTAATTCAAACTGTTTCCCCTTTTTACCATCCTTATGCCTAGCCAGCCACAGACTCCCTTTCGCTTGCAAACCTATCATCCACTGCTTCTTATTGTTTGTTTGTCTTTGCTCATCTTTTGCTACTCCTAGTCCGTGCATTAACTCTACATACGGGTACCTACATCTACACCACAAGCAACTGTAAGCCTGAAGGCTTAGTAAGGAAAAAATGTTTAATACATATGAATGTCACTCTTTAGTCCATTTTGAAATGTGGGCCACCCAAACCAATCATTTCATTAGGTCATTAATATGTTTATTACTTTACTAAATCTTACTTTGATCCCTTGGGATCCATTGTTCTATTGTTTCATTATTCCATTATTCTATACTCGTACTTTGAGATGGAATTGGGAGGTCTTTCTCGTGCAATGACATAGTGGTTGGACCTAGCCATTTTCCTCGCATCTAGAACTCCCATAACCTCTGAGGGAGGGGCTACGCCTAGATTGCAGACTAGATCCGCTACCCATCCACTCTCAATTCTCTTCTTCTTCTTTACTTTTTCTTAACTTTTTACCTCATTTATGCATGCTTGCGTACCACCCTGTGGCACTCTCTATTAGTCTCTATTAACATGATGCATGCTCATACATTCTCAACCTATCATGATGCATGATGATTCACTACCTAACATTCATAATAATTGAAGTTCGCATTGAATAAGAGTAACTGAAATTGAAAGCGCGTAAAGAAAGTAAACAACAGTTGCATGGAAAACAAAACAACTGAAATGGAATAGCACACCCATGGCAAGTAACCTTAATTGAACACTTAATCTAGACAATAGACAATGAACCTAACACAAGGAAAGCATGCTTGACTTAAGATGACACAATACTATTAATTTATGTGTTAGTTCTTCTAGTTAATTTCCTATTCTATTTACATGCTCCCTATATTTATGGTTCTAGGTGATCATACTGATTAGTTATCCTAATTGATTTACATGCTCTATTTTCACCTTAGTCACTCATGTTAGTTCATTAACATGCTGAACTTTTAATTAGTTAGTTATGTTAGTCGATTAACATGCTTTGGCTAGTTGATTAACATGCTCAATTCCTAATTAAGTTGATCATGCTAGAGGATTTGTTATACATGCTGATAGTTATTTGTTAGTCAATTTACAAGCTCTCTCCTTATCCATTTCTAATTAGTTAACAGCCGAGATGGTCGACTATCATGCTTACGTAAGTGAACATGCTAATTGATTAATTACATGCTATGATTATCATTCCTAGTTCAATTTACATACTTGAGTCGAATGAACTATTTAGCTAGGTTGACATGCTCTTTTAGAGGATTAATTACCATGCTCAATGAGTGATTACAACTATCAGGAAAACTATCATCTATCAATAATTACTCAACAACTAACAATGAGCATTTTAAGACAATTATTAACATACATTAAGCATTTAAGAACAATAACACTAAACTCACACACCCATACTTGTGGTGCATGGCCTCAATGGTCAAAACACCCCTTAATCCTTAGTAATTTTTATGAACTAAAATCAGGGACAGCTCTCTTCCACTCACGGCAGCCAGCAGCTCCAGCAAGCTCCAGCTTCCAGCTCCTCACGTCTACACTTAGCTCACTTCTCACTCACATTCACTTAAGCACTCACAACTCCTCACCCTCGGAGCTCTCTTCCTCCCTCACTGGAACTCTCTCTCTCTTACTCTCGGCCACTCCCTCTTTCTCTCTTGCTCTCTTTGGACTTTCGCTCTCACACAAGAAAAGAAGAATGAAGAATGAAGAGGGCAAGGGAGGACTATTACCTGGGGTGGAGGGAACACCATGATGGCTATAGAGGCAGAGGAGGTCGACGACCTTGCTGGAGGGTGGGGAGGCATCGACTTCTGTCAGATTTCCCACGACTTTCTACGATTTCCCATCATTTTCTTCTTATTTTATTTCGTAGGTCTGGGTTATTTTGGACTAGTGCAGACGCATAGGTCTCGTCTGCATGTTGTCCGCAAGGCTAAAATTACTCAGGCTAAACGAGGCTTTGGACAGGAGAACGCTTCCCCGTCCTATTCGGACCGTCCGCAGGTGGGTTTCAGATGCCATATCGTGTCCGCACGTGGCATCCATGTGTTGTCCAAAAGTGTCCTAAAATCGGACACAGGCAAATCGGATGATACCTTAACTCGTCCGCAGCGTCCCAGCTCATCCGAAACTATCCAGATTTAGAACAGATTCGATGCGGACGCTACTTCTCTCGTTCGCATCGTTCGTACCCTCGTCCACAACGCTACAACATAGTGTACTTAGGACGCCAAATCACGTCTTGAGTCTCGTTCCAACTCTTCCTTGTGTGTGCAACATGAGTGCGGATGATACATCACGTCTGCAGTATCATCCGCATGTCATCCGAAACTTCACAATGCAGTGAAGTCAAGACGAGAAATCGCGTCCCCAACTCGTCCCCAGCTCAAGGGTAACGTGGCTAAGTACTTGCAGACGACACTTCACGTCCGCAAGTTCATCTGCATGCATTCGAAAGTCCATATCCAAACACATAAGGATGCCTCACCTCGTCCTTACTTCGTCCCAACACCATAATTCTCACTTTTCTTCATCTTTTCGCACTTAACTCATATCCCATAACATTTACCCCATAGATACATGTCATGAAATGACATGTATAGATACGCAATGTAATGTCCCCCAAGCTCTAACACTTCGATTACATCACATATACGGGGAAACATAATGGAAATACTCCTCGACTTAACGCTCAGAAACGTCCTTGGTAATACCCCAATAATTGGCCAACTTAAAAATATCGGGGTGTTACAATTGATATTTTCCATTCTCAATGTCAAGCCATTTCGATTGGAACTGTCGCGAGAAAGTCTTTTGCAAAGTTGAATTTTTTGCTAAAGATAAAAATTGTTAAAAATTCTTGAGATTTTTGAAAGATTAAATTTGATTATTTATGGCAGTAAAATTCAAATTATGTTTGAATTTTGTGATATTTGTGATTTTTTTTGCGATTAGATTTGATTTTGAAACCGATTTGTTATAATAGAAATATCTGAATTTTGGGAATGTTTTTTGGAATCTTATAATATCCGTGATTTTTCACTTCAATTTTTGGAGGTGAATATTTTATCAAAGCCAGTGATTTTAGGTCAAATAATTTTTTAAGAATATGTTTTTGGGGTGATAAGATCTTTGAAGTAGATCTTCTACTTTTGGATCAAGATTCAATATTTCATTATGATAAAATAACGATAGTGAAATTTTAAAAGATTTTAAATAACATATTTGATAAGGCAGGTCAATAGTTGATATGTGCTCACATAAATTTAGATAACACTTATGAGATTTGAAGATATCATCATCATGGTTTAAGTGTTTCTTAAACCTCGTCAGCATTATTTGCTAAATTTACCCTTGAAGATTTTTATAGTTTGGTGATCTGTATATTTCAATGGGACGGGCAAGTGACCCCTATTTGCAAATCTTCTTTAAGAGTGTAGAAGAGGAAGATTTGAAAATATAAAAATTAGTTCTTTGCAGGAGAAATCGTTTCGAAATAGAGATTGTTAGAATTCAGAATTTTGAATTCATTGTTTTGAACCGGGCTGAGGATCACGCGATATGGATCTCTTTCATATTATTCATGTCAAGATAGAGATTGTTAGAGTTTAGTGTGACCCGAATTCTATGGTCAGGCTAGTGAACTCGCATTTTAGATTTCATTTAGGGTTTTGTTTTCCCTATAAATTCATATAAGCTTCATAATAGATTTGTTTATCTACACGTGGGTTTTTCTCAAAAGAGTTTTTCCACATAAATATAGTGTCTCACATCTTTTTTTTTTTTTTTTTAGTTATCATTTGATATCTAGCATAATCGTTAACAAAATTGTACCTGTCATGATAAAATTCAGCAAATATCTTACTTTTTTTTCCACTTATATTGGTTATTTTAACTTACACTAGTTACCTAAACTTACTCTATTTTCTACGAACTCGATTTCGAAGATTAAAAACAAACCAATTAAGAATTGTGTTTAAAATGAGTGTAATATTAAGTGCATGTATGTTGTCCATCGCAAAAGGGGCTTGATGACTTGACTTCATCCTCATCTTCATTTGCCAAATCAAGTGAAATCAAAGTGGGTTAAAATTGTTATCACGTGTGAAATCTAAAAATAATTGTCATTTTGCTAAGGATACCATAACACATATTCTATGCTTAATATTCAATGAAATTAATGTAAAATAGTAAAATAAACAAATAAAATTTATTTAAAGTAATCGAGGCCATAACACCTTGATGGACTTCGTTATCTCTATAAATTTATAATGACATTTTGAACTTTATTATCCAAATCAACCTTTGTCATAATTACTTTTGATGATGACAATATTTGAATGACATTAATTATTTCTACTCTTATCTTTGTATAAAGAGTTTAATGTACTAAATTCTTTTCTAAATTGATTAAAAAATTAGCGGTGCAACCAAATTTTTGAAATAAAAATTATGAATTTTTTACTTGAGATTTTCTACGAGTTTTTGTGTGATAACCGTTGTCCATAAAGGGGTAGGATTCTTTTAATTTTAATAAATTCATTTAATGGGTGGAGATTTTCCTTCAGCTTTATATCAACTTTATTAAACCTATATTATCATACTATTTTCATATTACTGTTAAATTTATAATTTAATCCAATTTTTATTGGATCCTAGTTCAAGTTTTTTTTTTTTTTTAAGACTTTTATTATAATAAAAATAATTAATGTTAAAGGTCAAGCAATTATATCTTCTCATGGGACGATACGTTCTTTATTGTGTCTCGAATTCACAATTCTTTACAAGTCGTGACATTTTATACTTGGCCCAAATACAAAGTCTTATTCTATATTTTGACTTTAAGACAATAATTTCTCTATTATATCCATATTTTATTAACTATTAAGGTTTATGTAAATATCAAAATTAATTTTTGAGAAATTAACAACACGAACTCTATAGTTTGAGATTATCAATGTTGCAAACTTTAAAGAATTTTTGCAAATAACTAAAACCTCAAACTATAGAAAATGAACAATGCAAACTTTTCCATCATGTTTTCCATCCAAAATTGTAGAGTCAAACACCGCAGCCACTCTAACGTCAAAATCCGTCCAAATCCATCCTAAAATTTTTCCATCACTGACGATCTTGTCCATTGACGACGAACTCCAAAGTTGATGATAAATTCTTAGTCCTCCAAGAAATTAAATTTTACTGTTAAATTCTACATTTTGTTTGAAAAGAAAATCAAACATTCAAGAATTTCAAAGTTTAGCACACTGAAGGACGTTCGTCGGAGAGTTTCACCCTGCTCTATGTTGTCGGCTCGCCGGAGAGAAAGCATGATTGATTCAAATTGCCAAAGGAACGTTTGTTTTGAGCATGAGACGTTCGTTTTGAAACGAGGGACGCTCGTTTTAAGCTGAAACGACATCGTCTTTCTCCGTTTTAAGAGAGGGACGTCCGTTGTTAGCTGACTGACGTCCATTTTAAGCTAGAAACGACGTAATCTTTGTCAGTTTTTAGTGATGGGCATCCGTCATCGGTTGAGGGACGTTTGTTTTAAGCAAAGGGACGTCCGTCATAGGTTGTAGGACGTCCGTCAACCTATGATGGATGTCTCTCACTCAAAACTGACAAAGACGACGTCGTTTTCGGCTTAAAACGGACATCACTCAGCTAACAACGGACGTCCACTCGCTTAAAAAGGACAAAGACGACGTGTTTTAGCTTAAAAAGGACGTCCCTCATTTCAAAACGAACGTCTTTCGCTCAAAACGAATGTCTTTCGCTTAAGACGGACGTCCCCCAATTATTTACGTCCTTCGTCGCCAGTTGGATCAGCTTCTTGTCATTGTGGGACATCCATTATTGCTATTTTGGACGCCTCTGTTTGACGGTCTTTGATGTTAATGAAATTGCGACATTAACGTCCATGAAGTTTGACGAGAAACGTGACTATGAAATTAACGTTATTCTTTTTCTATAATTCAAGATTTTAATTATTTATAAATTTTTTTTATAAGGATTGCAGCGTTTACGGTGATATGACGATGATATTATGTCATAAAAGCAAAAAGGACCAATGCTTTGCCCAAGAAAATGTAAGACTTAAATATGAGAGAGAGTGATTGGTGTCACTAAAAACCTCTTCAGATTTTAGATAAAGAAAAAGCAAAAGAAATGTGGGGCTGTCCATGATGTCGACCAGCATTATCTTTTATAATCTTTCACAAGATCTCGTGGGTCCTCATGCACAAAAAACATTATGGTATCCAAAAATAATGTCACGCCTAATAAAAAATAAAAAATAAAAAATAAAAATGAAACTTTTTTAATCTTGTATGTCTTCTCAGTTTTTGGTATCTCCAGACATAATTATCTGTCACATAATCGTATCGTGACATAAAGATCGATTCGATCGAGATATTTAGCGTTAGAATCATGAAGATAATTGAGAGCAACCGAGCCAAATAGCCAATCGTAATGATGAAAATGGAATATGCACTCCATGATTTGGAAGATGGAATGGAATAGGCTTCCACAAGGCATATATTGTGTAAAGTTTTATTAATATCTGAGTTCGTATAATAGAGTGGATTTCTTCCTATTTTATAGGAGAAGAACACAATAAATACAGTTGAATAATTCATACATCGTGAGTGAGACTTCTATCCTGTTAGTACAATATTATCTATTTTGAGTTAAATTTCACATGATTTTATTATTGAGTTTTATCAATAATGTGTTGTACTTGATAATAAAAAAACTCTATTTACAAATCATTTCTTTTCACTTTTTTTAATCGACGTGAGTCTGTCTTCTTTACCTTCATAAACTGGGTTTTCACACATCGCGTTTCAAAAACAATATTTTATGTATGTAATCTTATTTAATACACATCGTTGAGTAGATGAATTTCATTATTTTCTCATGAAAAGATTGATAATATAATGTTTCAATATAAAGTTGTATGTGTTTCAATAGCATATGTAAGTCATATATTCTCCAGTGAGGTTGTAGCACTCCTAATATTATTAAATAAGAATTCATACATTGTAGTAAATACATGAATGAGTACTAATAATGTACCATTTATCCAAATCTTTTCAAAACATAAATGTTTCACAAAAGCTAGAAAAATATAATAGAATTAGGATGGTTTTATTGTATAAAACATGTTAAGAGTTTGTTGCCATTCTTTTCGTATTGTCACGCTTTGAAAGGAACCCAAGACAGAACGAGAAACAATTCGGCCTGAAAACAAACCGATTCACCTGATCCTTTAACCTTTAAATTAAAAAGACAGTGGAAGACTTAAACAAAATTTAATTAGTCAGGGATCAATCAACTGGGCTAAACCAAATGTTCATTAATGACATTAAAAAGTAATAGATATAAGTCTAAATATACAAATGTGCAATAAAAGTAAACAACAAAAAATGTTATTTCAAGTTTAGATTATAATCCAACCTCACAATAAAACTCTCAAGAGATTAAAATACTATAGGGAAATTTTGGCAAGCTCACTCTAGTGTTGGCTGTTGGGAATCTTCTAAACTAAAATGTAAAGGAAATGTCGTTTAGATGAGTCGACTAAACTCAATAGAGGTATACTTTTACATTTCATAATAAGATTAAAATAAAATGGAGAGCATACTATAAATAAACAGCCAAGACAAAATGGTTTTATAAAACAAGCAGTAGGACAAAAGATAAAACATTTCATTACAATATGATACATACTGAAAATAAGTACTACTGTACATTATGAAAAGTCTAATGAAAATGAAGCTACTCACATACTCCAGATACACTATGCCATCGATATGAATAGTAATTGCAATACTCAGCGATCGCCAAAGCCATAAAAATAAAACCCTAATCAGGTTTAGGGTTTTAAGCTAAGAGACATGACATAGTCCATTCTCTCACTACTCTAATTAACACAAACAAATACATCATCCAATAGTCAATTGTCTCATTACTCTAGTTAACACAAACAAATACATCCTCCAATAGTTCAATGTACGTACACAAAACAAGACCCCTTCACAAGTCGATCAAACTTGATTCACCCAACCAAGTTGATCAATGAAATAATATGCATGCTTAAGAAAAATATGTCCAATGAAAAATACATAATAGTATGTAAATAGATTGTCATAAAGTAGACACGTCATTTTATATGAGAACACATCTCAAAATATGATTTATAAAACAACATGATGTTGGACGTAAAATAAACTCTTACCTCGAACTAGCCTACCGAAGTTAAACTCAAATAAACAAGAATTCAAAGAAGTTCAATCCTCTCGTTATGCCTTGAAACCTATCAAAGTATATATATCCAAGTCAATTATTACACTCACTAAACTTTTAAAATCCGTTGGAATCCATAACTGAGATGAAAACCGACTCAGGGAATTTACAGTGAAATCCCCTAAAAAATCCAACTTAAATAGATCGATTGACCAGATCGATCGACAACATCGATTGACCCCAGATATCTGCAAGGAGTTGGACGTCCGCGCTAGATGTCCATGGCACAACTAGAACGTCTGCGGCAAAACCGGATGTTCGTAAGGTGGTGAAACATCCGCTCCAAATGCCCATTGCAAAACCAGGACGTCAATAGCGAAGTCAGGCATCCATAAGGGGGGTTGGACATCTGTGCCAGACAACCATTGCAAAACCAAGACGTCCACGACAGCCTTGAGAGCCAAACTTTGTCGTCGAGGAGCATATTGCCTTAGCTAAGTTTGCCACCAAGAGTTTTTTCTTTCTGGGTTGTTCAGTATTTCACATAAAAATCATATCTTAAATCTTAATTCGTAATCCCAATTTCTCGAATAAAATTCAAAATTTGACCATGAACGAACATCAAAAGATATGAGTTATAACTCTTGATAATTCCCAACTCTCCAAGTCTGTCAAGTTCCAAACTAAGCCATTCAAAGTATTTTTCAAAACAAAATCCTAAATCAAAGCCCACAATTAAACTTGATGTGTTCTTACAACAATCTTAATCGCAGGATTGGGAAAAAAAAATATACATACCCGTATGAACTAGTTTTCACTCTTCCAAAGTTTCTTCCTTCCAGCAGATTTTCTTCAACACTCTCAGACTCACCTGCCTAAATGAGAGTATCTGGACCTTAAAAGTTTCTCTTATGGAAGAAACCTCCCCCCTGAATATAAGTGGCGGTTACCCAAAATATGGGTTTAAAATTTATTGAATTAAATAAATGAAGAGAATAGATCTTACCCTCTACAGATGATGCAACCGTTACAATATGAAGTAAAAATTATATACTCTTGCATTGATTTTCCCCTTCATTCTCCTCTCATATTACTTTCCTCGTTGTGAAACATGAAATTACTTTTAATGTGATAAATTTTTCGTCATTTTTCATGAATGAAATAAAAATAAGTTATCATTAAAATATTAATATAACGGTTGCCATTTTTATTATTAAGGTTATTTCAATTTAAAATTCATTTAATGGCAGTTAAGAGAAATAAAAAGTTCTCCATTTATAGTTTTCATAATTAGAGTTCACCATTAAAAAACTTTAGGAAGATCAAGTTTTCTACCAAGAGAATGACAGAAGGAAGTCGTTGGAATAGAAGAGTTTCGCTGGAAAATTGGATTTTGTGCGGAGTATTACGGTAAATTTTATTTCGATTCTGTAATGGAAATTGTCGTATGAAAATTAAATTCTAACCATAAACTTTGATTTAGGATTTTGGTTTTGTAAAATGACTTGAGTGTTTCTCGATTCAACAATTAGATTTTGGGACATTTTTAGGAAGGTCAATTGTAAATTTTTCAACCTTTCTCTGTTTGTGTTTCGAAATTGGTTTGTTAGATGCTTTGGTCTTTGTTGAAAAGTTTGTATGTGGATTTAGAGTTTAAAGGTTAAAAATTATGCATGGAATCCGTGTAATTAACCTTGGGAGTTTTCATGAGTGTTTAAGGTTGCTATTTTTGGTTTAAAGTTGGAATTTTAGGGTGCCAGGGCGATCCTATGTCATAGGTTGCGTCTAAGAGAGAAAAAGCTTCCGCGAAAATGAATGCATTCATGAAAGTGAGGGTTTTCACGAAGACACGTGAGAGGCACATGTTCGCGGGAGCGAAGGCTTCTGCTGAAATGCATGCATCCGTGGAAGCAATTCCACAAAGGCACACAAGAGACATGTGTCTATGGGAGCAAAGGCTGTCACGGAAACGTATGTATCCGCATGAGCTAAGGCTTCTGTGGAAGCACATGAAAAACCCGTGTCCATTGGAATGAGGCTTCTGTTGAAGGCACGTGTCCGTGAAAGTGAGGGCTTCCAAAAAAACGCATGTATACGTGGGAGCAATGACTTCTAAGGAAGTGCATAGAGAGGACGATGCTTGAAGAGCGAACGTCCTAACCTGTCTGTGGTTGACAAGGTTTGTAGCATTATGAAGGATATTCGAAGGAAGGACATCCAAATTAGAATCAATCGTTTAGACCCAATCCTCAGTCGACCAATTTATGGCAAAATGGATGACGATGCTTGAAAAGAAGATGTCTAGACCCATCTATGGTCGACCTGGTTTTGGCAGTGTGGACTTCTGGTTTAGTTTCTAAAATTTGGAAATTTTTAGGAATTATTCTGTAAGTTGCTCAAGTTGGTTCCTGTCCCAATTGGGTTCCAACAAACTTTGAAGAGTTTAGAAAAATGAATTGATATTGGTTATATATATTTTGATAGGTTCAACGGATTAGCGAGAAGTTTTTGGACCGGTTGGATTATTATTTGTTTGGGTTTTTACTTTGGGTATTAGTAAGTCATTTGAGGTAGGAGTTTATTTTTATGTCCAGCATCACATGGTTTTATAAAACTTTATTTTGAGACGTGCTCTCATAGAAAATGACGTGTCCATTTTATGGCCCTCATTTTTTGGTACTATTATGTATTTTTTCACTGGACATGTTTTATTTGAGCATGTACATAAATTTATTGATCATCTTGGTCGAGTATACCAAGTTTGATCAACTTGTGAAGGAGTCTTGTTTTTTGTATACACATTCAACTGTTGGAGGATTTAGTTGTGTTAGAGTTCGATGTGACTCAAATTCTAGCTGAGACGAGTTGGGCTCATATCTAATATTAGGGTTTTCTATTTTCTCTATATATTGATTTCCTATTAGTGAATTTTTCTTCTGCCCTTGATTTTTTCCAGTAAGGGTTATCCCCGTAAATCTCGGTGTCCATTATTTTCTATTTTTCTTTTCTGATTCTAATTCGAATTTCAACAATTGGTATCAAAGCAAAATTAAGAGTTGCAGTAGTCTGATCGAACTAATTTTTGGGGTTTGCAATTTTTGTGAAAAAAAAAACAAAAAAAAAAAAAAAAATTCCTTTGTTCCCCACGTCGCTGCCTTCTCCAAAACAGAGAAAAACTTTGTTTGCTGGCACCGTTGCCAAGGAGAAGAAGGAAGGTTGTCTGCTTCCTGCCGTCGCCTAAGAGAGGGAGAACTCAACCGCCTTATGAAGTCAGAGTCATCGACAAAGCAGCCTCTGCGAAGCCGCACTCTCGATCTAGGAGCAGAAGCAAAGAAACCGGCAAGTCTTCGAGCACAAAACTCGCTAATTCTGTCTTTGAGTCGGTCGTACACTATTTCACCATTCTCTGCCAAACTACCGATGTTTATCTTGTCATCTTTGCATCTTTGTCAAACACCAAACCGTTATCCTTCTCAACATCCTCGATCTGGCAATTCTAAAGAGAGAAGAGTAGTCCACCTTCTTTACACAAGTTGTCGATTCTCAGTATCTACCATCGTCTCTACCATTCAAACTCTGATCAAAATCAAAAAAATTAACTGCCCATGTCGTTAGCTAGAGTGGTCAAAGCTTTGATTGCCTTCAACGAGGGAAGAAGCCGACCAGCAATTAGGATTGATTTTTTGTGGCGTGTAGGAGTTTTTTTTTTTTCGAAGAGTTTATAGTTTTAAAGATTTTGTGATTTTGTGGCTGACTTATTATGAATATTAGAAGTTGAATTTTGGGTTTGAGATATCGTTTTTGTTGGGGCTCCAATATTTGGGTGAAATATTTTGTTGAAACTGTTATTTTATGTGCTGGACATCTGGTTAAGAAATCGCATTGAAATTTCTGGAATTATTTGGGGATTAAATTTTTTAGAAGATATTTTGGTTTCAGTTATTTTAAGTGAAATTCTGAAATTGTTCTTGGACACAAGGTTCACCAAGATTCACCAATTGTTCTTGGACTCAAGTTGGATATTATTTGAGGTGTGAATATATCAGATACTCAAGGGATACCTTATACGGACATTATAGCAAAAGCCCTCAAAGTTGAGGATGTAGAATTTCAAGTAGTGAGATTTATTAAGTGCAATAGAAATGTAGGTGTAGAAACGCAATCTCAACAATTGATAGGAGAACAAATAGAGATAAAAGGATCAAGAGACCTTTCATTGGAAGTGAATTACAAGGAAATTAAATGCGTATTTAAGAAAATGTTAGGAATTTACGAGTCATTCGATGTTGAAGTGTAAGAAAAGTCAAAAAGGTGGAATGAACGACTGGATCTAGATGAAGTTTTTGAAGCAATAAAGTTGGACATATTGCATAAATTGTCATACACTGTCGGATGAAAGGAAAGAGAATTTAGCAAAGACTTTTTCTCTTATAGTAGTTAGGAATAAAGATCAAAGGACTTTAATGTAAATAGTATTTTATTAAATATTTAGGTTTTGAGAAGTGGAAACATTGTATCTTTTGGAAAGGATTATGAAATATTAGAGTTGAACAATTATATTTTTGGGTACTTCATGCTACAAATACTTATAGTTAGTATTTTGTACATTCGTGAAGTTAACTGTGATAGACAAATTTTAAGGACAAAATTTATATAAGGGTGGAGGGATGTAATATCGCAAATTTTCGTTGAGCTAAGCACAAGGCTTAAGTGATAAATTGGGATGATAGGAGTGGAATTGAACTGTTTGGAAATATTGGTCAAGAGAAATGTATTTGGAATAAGTGAATTATGATATCCCGTTATGTTCATAATTAGCTTAAGAAAAGGATTAGAGTTATTTAAAGAAGGGGTGATGATACTTGAATTTGGAAAAGATGATATTAGGACTGAGTTAGTGATTGGCAGTCAATGGATTAATAAGAGAAAATGCACTTGGATATAATAAGGTTTATTATATTTTAGAGTGTATTAGATTTAATAAAAGAATAAGGTAGAAGAGGAGTTATAGAATATATACTTTGAGTATTAAGCGATAGATTATAGATAGTTGAATAATTCAAGTGTTGGCTAAAGAGAAAATATATTTGAACGTAATTGAACGTATTTGGATATTGGTGTATCAAATATATATATATATATTTGATTTTGGTGCATGAAGATTTGGAGAAGATGAAGTGGTATGGAATATATTGCAAATACAATTATAACCTTAGATTATAATTTAAATATAAAAATATCTATTGATACATATATATATAGGTTGACGTATGTATGTAATTGTCACGTTATTTAACGTGTGCATTTACATAATCTGGAGAATTATGCGAAACTTGACGTTTGATGACAACGGTCGATCGACCAGCGTCAATCTACCGACAGGAGGATAGAAAGTTTTCTGAATATAATTGTGTGGACGTTTGGCTGAAGGGCGGTCAATCGTCCTTCATCAAATTGATCAGCCGCAAATTTTAAACGTCGTCTGAAGATATAAACTCTCACTGGAACTGATAAGTTTTCAATGACGACGCTTCACTGATGCATGAAACATTATTATGGTCACCTCTTCATCTTCAGAAGCCTGCTAGAAGGACATTGGTGTGTGGCCATTGATGATGGGCATATGTTGATGATAATCAACGTATGGAGATGAAAAGTTTGGTTATCTAAACGCCTAGATGGTTTAATATGCATCTAGTGGCTTTCCATCTTCGTGAGGGGTGATGAAGAGACGTTATTGGTGGTCTATAAATAGAGAGGAAAGAGAGAAAGATTGACAAAGGGAAAAGCTATGCAGAAGCTCTGCCAAAATGGTTTGAGAGAGTGAAACAATGAAATCGTGAGGTTCAGAAATTGTGAAATGAAAGAACAGAGAGAGAGAGAGAGAGACCGAAACTGTGAGTTACGTGAGGAAATGAAGTTGCATGGCCGAGAATGTGAGATGACAGTGAGGGTATGAGTGAAGATTTGAGGTGGGTTGCAATGCACTTCTCTGTTTTTGGAAGAAAGTGGCTGAAGTTTTAAAGAATATTATGAGATATCTTCCTTTTGTATTTCTTTGTAAGAAACTGGTGATGGAGTTGCAAGGTTTTGGGTAGGATTGTCTACTGCGTTTGTGATGAAGTGATGAGAAGGTGTGTGAAAGGCTTGAAGGAATGGACAGTGCATGATGGCAGTGAAGGAAAGTGAAGGATAATTTATGTGCTAATTTCGTAAAGCTAAGGACTCTAGGTAAGGAATAATGCTTGTGTTTTGTCCGAAAGGACCTACATCGCAGGAGTAGGGTTTTGTGTAAATTGATATGTTAGTTTTTATTGATGGTTATCTGGTTAGGTTGTATTCCTACGATTAGATTACTAATAGTTGTGATGAAAGTGGTTTTCTAAGATGATGGTCTATGATATAGGAAAGTTATTTTAAATATAGTATGGTTAATTAGTATAGGATCTCAATTTATATTCGAGTGATGGATACCATAGGATAGTGCTTATATTGTTAAAGACTAAGTTAGAAATAATATGTCAATGATAGAAGATTAGACGTATGACGTTATAGTGTAATATGAATGGGTTTAATGTTAATGTTATAGTTGAAGTATAGTATCGTTTGTTAGTTGTTTGTAGTATTGTTTGCGATCTATGAACTATTGTGTGTGACATTCATGTAGATATGTTACAGGATTATACGTAATGCATTGCATGGGTTAATAATGAAGATAATAATGGTGTTTTCTACGTGGGTTCGGAGACTTAAGAGGTTGTTCACACGTAGAAACAGCTCGTTTGAGTAAGTTTGGAGACTGAAGAGATTGCTCTTACTCAACGAGTGGTGAGTTCAGAAACTGAAGAGGTTGCTCTCACCCAAACGGTAATGAATGTAAATGTAGGTGGGTTCATTTTTACTGAGTTAGGAGACTGAAGAGGTTGCTCTCATGTAAAAGCTAATCCAAGTAGTGAGTTCGAAGACTAAAGATGTAACGACCCGATTTTTATTTACTTTAAAATATCGTGAAATTTAAAACTTTTTCTTCTATAAAATCAGAGTGAGACTTTTCTTATAAAAACCGATCGTTAAAATTCTTTACTTAAAAAATTTTGCAGAAGAAGTAATAAAATTCTTTTATAAAACGCAGCAACAGAACATTTAAAGAATATTAAATAATTTACAAACCATTTTACAAATCATTTCCTCTTAAAATTCTTTAGCCCGGCCAGCCACAAGAACTACTCGTGCAAATATTTCATCAACTGTCTTTGACCTGTTCATCAGTTTCTCGTACGATACCTACATCACAAGACCTAAACTAATGAGCCTATTGCTCAGTAAGTGATAGACTAAGTGTAATGCATATGATGCATGATCACATGATGCATTATAGAGGAGAACCGTATCTCGTCTGTTAGTCGGGACGATGGATAAGTCAATTGCTCTCGTGGCTTAACCTATGTTTCCTACGGGGAAACACGCCAATAGGGGTGTCACCACTAGCCATACCCAGTCGTTTTGTTGAAGACATTGGGGATTTCAGTACAAGAAAATTGAGAATCTTATGATTCCCGTGGCTTAACCTATGCCTTCGTGCCCCCTACGTGGGGGTAGGCACTCCAATAGGAGTGTCACCACGACAACCATTCTCAATTCTCCCGAATCCCCACATGCCTATTTACATATATTTTAGGATGACACACAATATGTTTGTGCCTAAAAACAGTCCTACATGATAATATAAATAAACACATCATTAAAAGAACCTAAATCTAGTAAACACACAACATGCAACCCTAATTCTTACGATGTAGGGTCCGAAGACCAAAACTCAGTAAGTATCAACTTACCTGGCGTCCTTAGCGCGGTTCAGAAATTAATGTTGTCATTCTTCTCTTTTATACCTTCAAAATAATTACCATTGATTTATTAATATTTTTATCAATCATAAACTCTAAACTTTGATATCGTTATCCCTTGTTTATTAATTAATCATAATTATCGCTTAACAAATTTCCATTAATTTATCTTCATTAATTTATAGTCAATAAACGAATAACCTTAATTCATACTTTTTCCCTATAACACTTAACAAGTTCTATTAATCAACTTAATTACTTAGCAATCTCACAATAACAAGCCAACAATGTTGCTCATTCCATCAATGTGCCCTGATGATAAAAAGAATTACTTTATAAAACTGAATAGTAGCAGTTGTTTAACGATGATAATTACGAGCCCTATATATCATCCAGACAACCAACCAGAAGCTAATTTGAAATCAATCATCTTCAACAATTTGATAACATTAATTCTCATTCATTAAGTGATAGAAATTGCTTAATCCAAATTAATACGAAATCCAAATGACGTATCAGATGCGAGCACTATATTATTCCCAATTAATGTTATACTAAAATGTTGTACTCAAATTACACCAAACAACAGTTTCCATCACTTATAACTTCATGGCCAACAATGGAGCATTAATCCAATAACAAAGCACATGATTGACATGCAACACTTTACCAAAACTAGAGGCAATAATATGCAAGGAGCATACCAAACCATACTAAACAGAGGGCATTTCCATACATTCTGACATTCAATAATTTGATCCAACATGTTTCTAAGTCCACCGAACAATGACAAACTACATATCATAGCAAACAATCCATGTCATTTCTAGGACCTATAAATTATTGCTTCCAACAATTCAGAACAACTCTTCATAGTGCATAACTCCAACTTATAGATCAAAGTGCAAGAGATAATATTCACATTCTTCTTCTACCAAATTCCAACCCATCAACAGAGAGTATTTTTAACACATCAAATATTACAAAACTATTTCAAAACTACAAACCAAGCATCGGCCAGCACCATCCAAACAAAATCCAAGCAGTAAACAACAACCAACTTCAACAGAATATTTCTCTAACTATGAACAGAACATCACCAAGATTTCATCAAATTGAACTGTCAACATATTACTAAATCCAAACAAAACAGATAACAAAGAATACCCATTACCTGCAGACTTCACCCCCACAGCTTTGGCCAATCACCTTCAGAGCATCACCATTTCTCTAGAGAACCACTCGGCCACTTCATCTCCAACTTCTCCTCTGTCCATTTTCCTTCTCCTTCTTCCAGACACTCGGCCATTTCCTCCTCACGGCCCTCAACTCCAGAGCCCTCAACTCCAGAATATCACCCTCCCCGACATCCAAAGCACTGCCGAAACTATATAGGTAGAGAGGGCTGGATAATTTCTCAATTCAAGGAGGGAGGTCCAACACTTCATCATCACGTGGAAAGTAGCTATCGTTTCGGGAGAAGAAATAACCCGTTCAATTATGGGCAAGCAGACCCGGACCCGATGCCCTGATCCAGCCCTTCGCCGTTCAAGCCCCATCGCCGATTCGAACCTGTCGATCAACAAATCCCAAGAAGAGAAGGGAAATCACCCAAACTTACCTAGTTCCGACGCCGGAAGCCACAACCAGCGGAGACACGCACCACTTCGACCCGGGAATATCCCGATCCAAGGCCGTGCCCTAGCCCCGCGATCGTCGCACCGCCGCACTTCGGACAGAACCCAGTCGTCACGACGAAGCCCGGCAGAACACGAGCCTTCCCGCGCCCACAGTCGTCACCGTCGCCCATCGTCTCGCGCTCCCGATCGCTCACCCCTCTCTCGGCCTTCCCTCTCGTTTCCTCTCCCCCTTCTCCTCTTTTCTCTTTTTCTTCTTCTTTTTATTTATTTATTTCTTCAATTAACTTAAATCCTTCAATTAACTTAACTTAATTCCCAATATGATAATAATCCTCAATTTAATAATTAATCTCCATTTAATAATAAACTCAATCTTCCATATATATTAATCCCACTTTATTATTCCAATAATTTAATTACATCCTTAGCAACGTCATAAATAATATCCCGATAATTTATTTGATTAATTCAAATATTCCCAATTATTTTCCAATTTAGAAATATTAATTTCTGATATAAAAATTGGGATATTAAAAAAGAGGTTGCTCTCACTCAACTTACAATGGTATCAGGCTTAATCATGTAGAATTGTCATAAGGGTTAATGTTGCATTACATTTTATATTCCTTATATTCCTTACTGGGCAATAGGCTCATTATTCCTCCTGTGATGTAGGTATGTAAGAGATCAAGGTTAGCAGCAGTTGATGAGGCATTTGTACGTTGCAGACTTGGTGGCTGGTTAGGCTAAAAGGTTTAAAGAAGAAATGTAATGTTTAAAAAGTGAACTTTTGTTATGGTATTTCGTTACATAAAGGAAGTTTTCAAACGATGTTTAATTTTTTAAGTGTTAGAAATACAAGTCTTTTGTTGTTTCAATGTTTTCAGATTTTACAATACGATATGTTTTAAGTGATAAATGGTTTAACAAAAAAGAGTTTATTTATGCAACTCGTATTTAAGTTAGTTTTCAAGTGAAAAATCTTCCGCTGTGATTTAAAAGAAAAAGTTTTTAAAAATCATAAATTTTAAATTGAAAAAATAAACAGGATATTACATCACTGATTGACATTGAACTAACCCAGTTGGTTGGGTCCTGACTATTTAAGTTTTATTCTAGTCTTCTGCTGTTTATTTAGTTCAAAAGTTAAATAGTCGGGCAACTCAGTTAATTTTCAGGTTGAATTGTTCCTCATTTTGTCTCGAGTTTTCTTTAGGGTGTGACAATTAATACTGAGTAACTAGTTTAATCCTAAAAGTTTAATGAAGACTAAATTGATATTGTTTTTGCATTTAGCATCTCAACACTACAAATGTCGATCCTGACACCTAATAATCATCCATGAATTATATTATTGTTCCAATTGAGCAATCATAAAAGTAAAAAATTTAAAACTATAACCAATAAAACTACCATTGTTGCACACCATAATATACATAATTTATACCTTATAATAATCGTAATTAATATGAATAATATAATGTTATTAGAGTTCATTTATTTAAATTCTATTTTGGCAAGAACCGGAGCTAATAGGTTGTTATTAGTCACAGAGAAACTTCGATTGATTATTTATGATTTTATAGTGAATTTTTTCTTATCTGTTCGGGAAGTTCTTCCATAAGAGGGTTTTTTTAATGTAAATTTCAGTGTTATTTCTTTTATTTCCTTTTTCTATTTTAACTTTCTGCATAATACAAGTATATGCAAAAAAACACTAGAATTCAAATATAAATTCGGAATACCTACAAAAAAAATTCAAATACTCGGATACAAGTTTCAAGTACCTAGTCCAAACTTTTCATCGAGTATCACACACTTTTAAGTCGTGCCCCGAAAACTTCAAGCACTCTGCGAGAAAATTAAATAGGTTCCCAACAATTTCAAGTAACTACTCCGAGGTGCTCAATTATGTTCATCATCTTCATAAAAGAAGAAATGAGGATTGTCCACTTGGTGAGTTTAAGTAAGATTTGAATACATAAATGATTGATTATAAAAATACATAAGAATCTTTCAGCAGACAGCGAGGGGAAGATCTGTGATCCTATCAAGAATAAAAAGCAGTCAAGGAAGAACAATCATTGTCTTCGGAAAGCAGATAATTTGGTATGAAAGAACAGAACCAAATAATGAATTGATTCTGATAGAGCACCTTATTATGGCTTTATACTTTAATCTCTCTATTTTATTAACTTAATAATGTTATTTCTTGTCTGCTGTGGGATGAGGGAATAAACCAGATTGATCTTATTAAATACTCTGATGTATCAAACACTTTAGCCTCCACCCTCGTCCGGTGTCATCTTTCCAGCTCAAAAACTCGGCCTCTCCTCTCTACCCGAGTTGGATTTTCGTTTGATTTGAGTTATTGTTGAGTCTGGACTGGGTAATCTGCATCCTGAGGTTTAGACGATGATGATATATTGTTAGATTCTAGGCCTCTGGATGCAGATTATCTATTCCTCGCTGGCAATGGATGATTAGCCCTTCTTTAACAGTTCATGTTAAGATCAAGCTGGAGATATGTTCTTTACTGGAGTTCTTCTCTCAGGCCCGTTGTTTTGACCGTTAAGGTAAGGCCAGCTCAGCTAAACTAGTGCTTCTGATGATCATAATATGAAATAGAGAGAGAAAAGGGGGAGGTGTGGGTTGGGGAGAGAAAGAGAGAGAGAGACTTTGTTTCGTCTTTTTCAGTTCTTTTGCTGCACTCCAATGGCTTCTTCCTTACTTTCAGAGAAGTTTTTCCCATGGAAGAATGTGTAACGCAAGATCCAAAGCAGCACACAATGCCACGCTACTCCATAAGCTTCGTCCAACTTCTGTTTAATATGCAGTTGTGCATAATATTTCAAGTATATTCCAAAGTTGAATGTCATCAAGCTAAGCAAAGAGATTATATTATATTCTTCCGAGAAGAAAGGACTAGAAACAGTATCTGTCGTTGATCCTTGAAATAAAATACACATGCTGTTTTGATTTGATCCATATATTTATCATCAATGATGCACAACATGTTGATGATCAGTAAAGTTTGGGATCAACAACACCTCAACCCTTATAGTTTGGAATCAACAATACTCTAAACCTTGAAGAAAATTCACAGAGAACTAAAATCTTAACTATGGGAAAAGAACGACGGACTTTATAGTCAAGTTTCCCGTCAAAAGAACTAGACGTTAACGCTGCAGTTTCATTAACGTCAAGGACTCTCAAATGGAGATGTCCAAAGCAGCAATAACGGACGGCCCGCAACAACTAGGGACGTCTAAGAATCGGGGGGCGTCTGTCCTGCCCATTGGATCGAAGGACAGACATCCTTCGATTGAAATGGATGACTTGGATGAAGTTTGCCATTTTCCAAAGGCGCTCGTGGACGATAGTTCATAGCTGTTAGATTGAGGGAAGGATGTCTCTCGATCGGACTGGATGACTAAGATGGATTTAGGCCATCCTCCAAAGGTGCCTGCAGACAATGGTTCAGGGTCGTTGGATCGATGGGTGGACGTCCCTCAACGTGATTGGACGATCATGATCGACTCCAAAGACATTATGTTGAAGACGGTCACGTGCAAGACACACTTTTTGAAATGCCGCAAGCTCCCTCCACTTACAATGAACGACCCTCGTTCCACAACAGACGTCCCTCATCCCACAACAGACGTCCCTCGTCCCACAACGGACGTCCCTCGATGTAAGACTACGTTGTTCAGCCTACAATGGACGTCCCTTGTCCCACAACGGATGTCCCTTGACTTAAAACTACATCGTTCAGCCCATAATGGATGTCTGTTATGGGGTGAGGGACGTCCGTCTTTGGTCAAGGGACGTCCGTTTAATATTGAGGGCATTGTTGGACATATCTGAATGCTAAACGACATCTGAATGCTAAGTGACATCGTTTCTCATCTCGAAGGACGTCCCTAATACTTTCAGTGAACTTCAATAATTCAACTCTGCCTATATAATCAGGAAGGACGTCCACTAAGCCCTAGCTATTGTCGAGAGACATTTCAACTTCCTCCAACCAATTCTACTTTCTGAAATCTCTCCTCACATTTCTAGAAGCAGAAAATGGCGTCGAAGGCCAAACAAGTCACAACGAAGTGTAAAGCGGCTCCCTCTGAGACCGAAGGTCGATCACAGGGTGATTCGACTCATCCCCGCCTGTCTACACAAGAAAAACAACCTGCACCGGTGTTCAGCACAACATCATCCAAGGAAATGTACGACATTGACATCATATGCTGTTATGTAATTATATCTAGGAGGGCAGAGTTCAATGATTCCCAAACTTTGGAATATAGGAAATGTTCGAGCGTGTTGGACTAAGTGGGTTGTGCAGGGAGTATTATTGTGAGAAAGTGGTCAAATTATTTTACGCTAATCTGGATTTAGGCGATAACCGAACAATTAAGTTGAGGACTTATATGTTTGAGCAATAGATTAGGGTAACTCTAAATGACCTGATTGGATGCTCCATGGAGGAGCCGACAGAGGAGTATTTTCACATATCAAATGAGCCAGACTTTATAAAAGAAGGAGAAGGTCTAACATTGCTGAAGTTGTTGCATCACAATCCCAAAATTGAATCTTTCTATAGGCCCAAATCCAATGACCTAAATGTCAAAGAAGAGTCGTCCATTATATGATAACTCACACAGTTTTTCTGTGTGATGGACATAGAGACCATGTCAACTGCATGGATCTCTATGTGATGGAGAAGCTCTATAATGGGAAGAGATTGAACACTGCATACGTGATTATTAATCTGATGCAGGCAATTCTAAAGAGTTTAAGGAAGAACCTCCCGTATAACTGACTCATTCAGAAGATTGGTGACAACAGCAGGTTGGTTGTCCCTCCCAAGAAGTAAAGAATCAATGAAAAGGTACTTGACGTCTATAATCAAGTGACATTGGCTCAGATGGGGATTGATGCACTTGTGGAAGCTTTGATACCAAATAATGCACCTATGGGAGCTCACTCGGACATTGAAGTGTAGGAGAGGAGAGACACGAGTGTTTGGAAGGAAGACAAACGCCTTTAGAAAAGATGGACGCTAAAAAATGGGGACAACGGACGTCCCTTGTAAAGGAACGGACGTCTTGTATATCGAGAAGTCGTCGTTTTGATCTAAGAGAGACGGACATTTAAAACAGGGGGAAGACAGACATCCCTTTTAGAGAACAGACATCCTTTAGCGTGAAAGAATTGACGGCGTCAAATTGGAGTAACGACGGACGTTTGAGAAATAGGAAAACGGATGACAGATATGGATGACAGACGTCTTTTATAGCTGAAGCGTCGTCGTTTGGAGCATAGGGACGTCCTTTATAGCAAAGGGACATCCAAAATGTGACAAACTATAGTATCCCGATAACGTTTTTCCCGTACACGTGATGTAATCAAGTGTTGGGATAAGCTGTACATTATGTTGTGTATCTATACATGTCAAATTGTGACGTGTATTTATGGAAAAAATATTATGGGATGAAAGTTAAGTGAGAAAATGTAAAGAAAAATCTGTTAAGTAGAGATTCAGACGCATGTGGACGACATGAGGACGAGAAACGTAGTCTACAAGTGCATTGTGTGGCATCCCCAATACTTTTAAACGTAGAAAGACGAGGATTTGCGTCTTGATGCGTCTAGAAGTCAACTTTTAGATGCATGCGAACGACATGCAGAGTAGAAATGTCATCCGTAAATGCATTTCACGTCGCCCCTGAGTCTTGGGATGACTCGGGACTCGATTTTGCGTCCTAAGCTCGCCTGTGTCATGAAATTTTGGACGAGCCCGGAAGAATGCGGACACAGGCGGAATCGTCCATTTTGAATCTGTCCAATTCCTGGATAGTTTCATATGCATGCAGGCGCTATATGCGGATGCCATATCGCATCTGAATTGTGACTCTGGACGGTAGTGGACGGTTCCAGACGGTAGCGGACTGTGGCGGACAGATGCGGACTCAGACGATTTGAATCTGTTCAATTTCTAGACACTTTCGAACGAATGTAGACACCATCCTTCGTCCGAATGTCCAAATTTTCCTGAGGAATAGAGACCTTCGGATGAATGCGGATGAGACCCTAACGTCTGCACTCGTCCGAAATAGCCAGACCTGCGATAAATTAGGGTTAATAATTAGAATTTCTTGTCGTTTAGCAATTGAATACCCGCTCCAGGAGACACGGGAGATGACCCCCATGCTAGACGTCGTGTTTCCCTCTCCTCCAGCTATGTCCTCTCTACCCCTATCTATACGATGTCTCCTTCACCCGATATGACTTCCACGTTGAGTCATTCCTCTCCCATTTTTCTTTAGCTCAACCTTCCTCTTCTTGCGAGAGCTTCTCTTCCTGCGAGAGAAATTGTCTGGTTTGGAGAATGTGAGAGTCTTCTTCCTGTGAGCGTGAGCTTTCCTTTGAGAAATGGTGAGCTTGTGAGAGTGAGTGTTATGTGAGTTAACGTGAGTGATGTTGGAACTGTGAGCTGCTGTGAGCTGAGGAATGAAGCTGGGTGTGGTGGAGCAGTTGTCTGCGAGTTAGTTCTTCACTTTGGGTAAGGATTTGGGTGTGTCTGGCCGTCAAAGCCCTACCCACAAGTAGAGTGCATGAGTTGTATTTCCTTGCTGTTGATAGTGTAGATTATTGTTAGCTCTGTAATGTTTCCTTTAGTGTTAGCTCTGTTTTATTGTTAGCTTTGTGATTTATACTTTGTAGAGATTCTGTGATTCAATGCTTTAAGTCGGTAGATGAATGATTTTGCTCAGACAAATGATTTAAGTATGAACAAATGTGTTGAGAGATATGCTTTCGAGAGTTAAGTATGAACAAACGAGTTAAGAGCTATACCTCTGAGGATGACCCTACTCTTTATAATTTTCTTGTTGTAATATTCTTATGTCCTTAGTTTAATTATCCCCTTGTCAATTATAAACTGTCATTTCTTTCAATGCACATATATATTGTTCTGCCATATCTTGTTGAGCCTATTTAATTGCTAATTAACTAGAATTCTAAATTATTAATCTCTCTAAACTTGTATTAATATTTGTGATAATGAACTAAGTTATTAATCCGGAGCATGTTAATCAATTTATCATAGTTTAACTAATCAATTAATTAATCTACGCATGCGAACTAATTAGTTAATCTAAACATGTGAACTAGTTTATAATCTTCTTTGAGCATGTTAATTAACTAAGACAATAATCGAATAACTAGTTGAGTATGTTTATTAATTACCATGTTTAACTAGTTAGTATGTTTAATTAACTAATTAGAGTAATATTAGCATATTAATTAACTAGGCTATGACATGTAATTAGCACGTTTAATTAGCATGTTTAATTAATTCTCAGCATGTTAATTAACTAAATTTAAGCATGTTAATCAACTTAACTACAAGAATAAACATAGTGTGTACTTTGCATGTTTAATTAAATAACTAAAATAATATTAGCATGTTAATTAACTAAGTTATGTCACGTTTAAATTAACTAATTAACTATAATCAATTCGAGCATGTTTAACTAATAACTAATCTTTGAGCATTTTAATTAACTAGTTGAGTAAGTTTAATTAACTTGATTATTTCTTGATGCATGTCAACTAATTAGAGCAATTAACTAACTAGAATAATTAACTAGACAAGCATGTTAATTAACTCTTCAAGCATGTTAATTAACTATTAATCTTCATGCATGTTAATTAACTATTAGAATTGTTTGATATTAACTCATCCATTGTTAGTTTCCTGCAATTCCTGCAATTTTCTTAATTTCCTCTATTACAAATGCTTTACTTTGATAGAGGTTTTGATAGAGATCAATGATGTGATGAATGTTTAATGGTTGAATGGAAAGAATGTTTGTGCGTGAATGATGATAGCTTCCTTACTAATGGTTTCGTTCCGTACTTTTATTTTCTTAATTGTTGTAGTGGTAATTTCCTTATATGTTAGTGATAATACTATCCCGCTGTTGTTAGTTTAGAACTCTCCGTGCTAATTAGAATTCAACACATGTCAATACCCTAAATCTGAGCATGTTAATTTACTAAGATAACTAAGAACAGTATTCGTAATCTATCTTGAGCATGTAAATTATCTAGTATAACTAACTAGAATAATACTAATGGTGATCTTTCTTGAGCATGTTAAGTAACTGGGATAACTAACTAGAATAATAATTATAATCCTTCTTGAGCATGTAAATTAATGAGGATAATTAACTAGAATAATAATTATAATTCTACTTGAGCATGTTAATTAATTTGGATATCTAACTAGAATGATAAATGTAGTTATTTCCTGAGCATGTAAATGAACTAGGATAACTAGTATATTAATTAATAGTATGTTCCAACTCTTGTTTCGTTTATTGTTGTGGTCTATATGCGTCATCCATGCCCTTATTATTACCGTAGTTGTTTTGTTATGTGCTTTGCTTTAATCCTTGTCATCTTCCATTATTATTCACCTTCCTTCAATACATTATTCAATAACTGTTTGCTTACATTTCTATGCGCTTTCAATTCCTGCGATTCAATTACTTTCTTATGTGCTATTCAATTGTTATGTCATCATGCATCATGCTTATAGTTATGTTGTAATGCATCATGCATCATGTTAATAGAAATCAATAGAGAATGATACCTTGGTAGTGGTATTCACATGCTATAATACCCCAATATCATTCTCCTCGTATACGCGATGTAATCAAATTTGGAAATAATTATATATGACATTGCGTCTTATGACGAGTATTTATGGGAATAAATTGAATGATAATTTAACGAATTAAATTATTAAGTTATGGGTAAATTATTTAGAGAGAATAAATAAATGAGTATTAACTAGATTTATTTTAAATAAGGAAAGAATGATGAAAGATTTAATTTATTAGTAGGGAAGATTTAATTAGGAATTAAAGGAATGAGATTTAACATGTATAAGTGAGGAATTAAATTGAATGATTGGAGATTCAAACCGGTTCATTCGAACCTGTTCACATTAGATTGCTGAAGGCCAAAAGAATGGCCTTCAGCCATTTTTGCGAGAAGAAAGAAACCGAGAGGGGAAGAGAGAGAGCAAGGGCGAACGAGATCGAGAGGGAGCCGAGGGACCCGAGAGAAGGACGGAGAGGAACGGTCGAGCGACGCGCTCGGGATGCGACGGCCGGCGAGCTGCTGCGACGGAGATTTGCGAGCTGACGGCGCGGGACGAATCGCGGCTAGGGCTCGCGTCGGGCTCCGTCAAGCAGTGTTTCCGATGACAAAATTAGGTACGTTCGTCGAAGTTCCTCCTTTTTTGCATTTCGGTTGAATTGTTGTCGGCTGGAGGCAAAAATTAGGGGGCGAATCAACGAATTTTGATTCGTCGATGGTGTCCCCTGCGCTGGCCGTGTTATGGAAACTGCGAACCGTGAACCGCTACCTGGGGAAGCCCGAACCAGGCTTGGCTGGTTCAGACCGAAACATTGTTGGCAATGCCAACACTCAACCACTCTTCCAGCCTGGGATCGTACTCCACATTAAATTACAGAATGGGGATCACACGATAAGGTTGGCATGAATTTACGAGCCGTTGTCAGGGAGTTATGAATTGGTTGATAAATTGGAGGCAGTGGTATGGCAAAGGAGGACATTTTCCTTCGTGGGTTGCAGAAATAGAGAAGAAAGAGGTTGAGAGTTGCAGGGAGAGGAACTGCTGAGTGTGCTCTGGAATTTGGTGCTGTGAGTCGTCTCCAAGGAATTTGGGTAAGGAATTGGTAGTCTTGGCCGTCAAAGCCCTACCCACAAGTTGAATTGTGTGTGTGAGTGAAGTTTACTGCTTTGTGATTTATTGTCTGTAAATTCTCCTTTTAAGCATGATTGTTAGATGGTTGTTAACTGGAAGTTAGAACTGTGATGAACCAAAACATGAACAAAGCAAGAATAAATGGACAAATGACATATGAGCTTGATTTCCTTAAATTCTGTCATCCGTTCTTCAAAGGTGCAGTTGCTGTTTTGATGGAATTCCTTGCTGTCTTGCTATCAAAGCGTTGAAATACCTAAATTGAAATTGTGTGTTGCTCACATCAATTGTTAATCTAATAGATTCAGTTTATAATGTTGTTATTTTGTGGTTCTTGTTAGAAACCTTCTAGTTTTAGTTCATGTCATTTTATTTAGGAAGTTTCTTGTTGTATCGAATTATTGAGCATGTTTTCATTGACTATTCATTAAGCATATCTCCATGAAATGTTGTATTTAGTTTTGCTCTTGTTATTAACTTGTTAGTATGCTCGTTAGTTATATTGTCGTTAATTTCCGTCAATTTCAAAGCATGTTCATATGATTTAATTGCTGTTTAGCTGCTGTTATATTATCATTAAATTTCCATCAATTCCGAAGCATGTTCGTAGGATTTATATTGCTGTTTAGTTCGCTGTCATATTGTCGTTAAATTTCATCAATTTCAAAGCATGTTCATATGATTTAATTGTTGTTTAGTTGCTGTTATATCATCGTATTATTGTTAAATTTCCGTCAATTCCGAAGCATGTTCGTAAGATTTATTTGCTATGTTAGTTCGCTATTATATTTCCGTTAATTTCAAAGCATGTTCACATGATTTAATTGTTGTTTAGTTGATGTTATATTATCGTTAAATTCCCGTCAATTCCAAAGCATGTTCGTAGGATTTATATTGCTGTTTAGTTCGATGTTATACTGTCGTTAATTTTCATCAATTTCAAAGCATGTTCATATGATTTAATTATTGTTTAGTTGTCGTTATATTATCGTTAAATTCCGTCAATTCCGAAGCATGTTCATATGTCGAATTCGACGTTACATTTGCTGTTATGAACTGTTAATCTCTAGCAAATTGAAGCATTGTCTCCTTGTCAATTTTTTATTAGGATTAGTTAGCACTTTACTTAACATGTTTAATTAATGTGATATATTCTTGTCTATTTGTAAACGTTAAGCATTTCGAACGCCTCGAGCATCTTGTGAAATGTCAGTATAAACCATTTAAGAGCATGTTTAGTGTTCATTTCTGCTATGTTATTAGTTGCCTCTTCTACTGTCATATCAAATGCTTGTTCCAATGTTCTGTTTTTGACATTGTTGCTGCTAGATATATAATCGTAAAAGTTGCATGTTTCGCTATTTTGTTTTCGATACTCTTACTGTTGTAGGATAACCGTTTAAAATGCATGCTCGCTATTATTCTTTGATAATTGCTGTTGTTTATTGTCGTTCAAGGCATGCTTCGTTGCTTTATTCGTTGATCGTACGCTACTATGTGTTCATTTATTTTTCTTCATATTGCCTAGTTAATGTCGATGTATGTGATACATGTTTTAAGTTCTGCCCCTTTTATTATCGATTGTCAATTCCTTAAATTATTATCAATTACTTTCCATATATGTGCTATTTAATTTGAAAGTGTCCTCATGCATTCACGCTAATAGAAACAAAGTAGGGAGCGCCCCCTCGAGGTAGTACTCACATGCATTGAAAAGGAAAAAATGATAATAAAAAAAAAAAGAGAAGAAAAGAAAAGGGAGTTGGGGGCTGATGGGTAGTCCGGTCTAGTCTGGCAGCTAGGCATAGCCCCTACCTTGACAGGAACGGGACCTAGTATGCACTTAGGAGGTTAGCCCGATCAACTATACCACCCCATAAGGTCCTCCAATCTCCAGCTCAAAGTACGAGTAAAAAACAAACGAACGAAATAAAAAGGTTGGTTTGGGTGGCCCCCATTCCACAATGAACTAATGAGAGGCATAACATAAGCATAACCCCATTTTCTTACTGGGTCATTGGCTCATGTCCTTACTTGTGGTGTAAATAAAGAGATAATAATACCAGGAGCAGATAAGGAGGTCCTTCCCGTAGAGCCTGCGGCATATCCGGATGAAACACGACCGGTGTAGAGTGTGGCCAAAGAAAGAAAGTGAATGTATGTTTTGTGAGAAATTAAGGGTAAAACCTGGTTTGTAAAATATTAAGTATTTTCCTTAACTCTATTTTTAGTATGTGATGTTTTAAACCCTGAACTTTTATATTAAGTGTTTTCGTTTGCGTTTCCGCTATGTCTTTAATATTGTTTTGCCAACTTTAGTTTTCAACTATTTAAACGAGTTTTAACAAAACTGCAGTAGCAACCGGGATTTTGAAGGCGCACTCTGATGTTTCTTATTATTTTCCAAGTTTTTAAATTTTGACGCGATTTTCAAGGAAGGGCAAAAAAAAAGGTGAAAATCTTGGTCGTTACACATGCATTGTGAGGTAAAATGTTAAGAAAATGAAGGAAATGGGGAGTTGGGGGGCTGATGGGTAGCGGGTCTAGTCTGCAGCTAGGCAAAGCCCCCTATCTTGTCGATAGAGAGGACCTAGTTGCAAGTAAAAGGTTAGATCCGACCACTATTCCATCACAAAGGAAATCATCCAATCTTCCGCTCGATGGACAAGTAATGAACGAATGAACTAATGTAAAGTAAAGAAAGAAAGAACGATATAATGAAATGATTGCTTTGGGTGGCCCCCATTCCAAAAAGGACTAAAGAGAGGCATATCATGTTGCATTAAACCATTTTCCTTACTAAGCCTTTGGGCTTACAATTTACTTGTGGTATAGGTGTAGGTACTTGTATGCGAAGACAATGCACAAATCAAAAGCAGGGATGAAGGATTTGCACGCGCGAGACTCGTGGCTAGTCAGGCTAAAGAGAGTAAATGAATTGTTTAGTATGCAGAAAAAGGTTGTAAATGAACTGTATTTAATTGTCTAATTTTCATTTCTCAAAACGCAATATTAAATTGTTTAGTATTCATTACTCAAATGATTTGCCCTTCCGCTATGTTTTAATATCTCATATGTTTTCATAAAAGATTTTACAACTGCTTCCGCTATGTTTTCACAAAAAGGTTTTGACGGTCCGATTTTGCACTCTGATATTACTTTAAAAAGGTTTTAATAATGGTTTTAGTGGTTGATAAAAGTTTTAAATTTTAGCAAATTTTTAAAGGAAAAAGAGAAACCTGGTCGTTACACAAACACTACCTACGATTGCAGAATGAGAAGCTCCTTCAATATATGTCCGAAAATGCAAAATGGACGCATGAACTACTCTGAACAGGAACAACGATTCTTAATGAAGTTACGCCCGAGTCAATGGCAAAGGTTGTGGAAGAAAGGCTGAAACTTTGGAACAAATCCTTCTCTATGAATTGAGGTCGGCTTCCTCAAATGATAAGTGATGTAATGAAACTGTGCCGAAAAGTAACAAGCTGGTTTGAAAAATACTACTACTGTGTTTTTCGACTTCAATGGCTACCTTACAAGAAGTAGCTCTCCAACTTGGATCTTTGAAAGTTTTCTACACCCTTTTTCTGGATATTCTTCTTCTACGGAACAAAGAAGAGAAAGGAGTAGTAATAAAAGAAATCACCTAAACTTCCAAGAGATTATCTCAATTTTGTACACACAAACTAGTTCGGATATTACTCAACAAAAAGAATGTGGTCGACTGGAGAAACTCCAAGTTTGAACAACGTTCAGTTTTCTATATTCATTTTCAACTCCCTACAAAAATCACTTAGCGGAGCTTAAATACCCTACTAATTAGGATTAAGCCCTAATTACTAAATTACAACAATAACCTTAAAAATAAAACACTAAACATACGGACAACAAAAAAAATAACAAACCAAGCAACAATTAAACTATTACAAAATAAAGTATTTAAATTAAATTAAAATAAAAATGAGTCAGAGCTGTGGTGCAACATACTCCCAAGGTTGAAAAGGATTTGACCTCAAATTCAAGGAGTCTTTCGCTTTTAAGTCTTCGTTCCATCATTTTGCCACTCAGATCAAATGGGAAAATATTGTTCACACCATCAGTCAGCTTTATCATATCAGGTTATGCATATCTTCTTGGTATAGGATGCACAGGAGACACAAGATTGCCTGACAGTAGCTAATCAAAGTCCCAATAAACCTTAGCCATAACACCTAAATTGACTTTCCAATGTTTCAAATAAGGGCTCATTTCAACGAAACTCAAAGATTTTCTCCAAACATAAGCAGTTCTTTTATCAACAACATTGCTATCAAGTTCGGAGTCATGATATTCTTCGGTCAACAACATTTCTATAGTTATACCCCTAGACATGCTATGGTTATCAACCCTAATTGAAATTCCAGTAGGTACAGAGTGATCAACATCAACAATAGTAACGAAATTTCCAATCCGCAGTGGTATAACATATTCAATATCATTAATATCTTTGATCCATCCAATTTTTAAAAACCAATCAATTAAGGAAATTGATAGATTCCCTGGTTTATACATCCCATTTAGAATCTCGAGAGGGGAAATGGGTGATAGTCAATGCTCAAGTCATCCTTCCAAATATTTTCAATAATAGAATTTGATCCTACATGACTTACATCTTGGACCTCATCAATTTGCTTTCCCAAGGCTTTGTATTCACTAGTCGGGGAAGCTAGTTGTTAGCATTTTTGTTAGACTTAGTTTATTTTGATGATGACTTAATGATGATTATTTTGTTAAAAATAATAAGCTGATTATTATATTTTTTGGATATTATTCTTAATATTTTTATCATATTATTTNACTTAGGAATTTAGAGATTTTAATATCGCACGAAAAAAATTAGAACGCTATATTCATTTCCCCCCAGGAATGCACATGGTCCTACACTAGGAAACCTTTAAATAGTATGAAGACTGGCTCCTCAATTAAATATTCTTCTACAATGATAGTCTCTAACTTGGGTTTCAAATGATAGAGTAGTTCCTCTAGTGGATTGACATGTTGGCCACTCAATTCTTCTTCTTCTTCAAGAATAAGTACTGAGGAAACACCCTTGCAAATGAGACATTCATCTTTGTAGAAACCCTCTTCAGAAAAAATCCCTCCCCACCTATGAGGGTCTAACAACAGTATAGGTATTTCCCGATGTACTATAACATCTTCTTCAATGGCCTCTTCTCTCCATATGGGTTCCTTCACAGCCACAACAAGATCTCATGCTAGCAAAAGTGGAGCACATGCAACACTTACTTTCATTGACATGTTATCAAGTACCTGTGAAATATCCTTCAATGAAGCTTGAATGTCACTGAGTTGGTCCTGACGACTTCAGATGGAATCGGCTTCACTCCATTTCTTTCTTTGCATAGGTGGAGGCTTGGCAATACTCGACTTACTAGGAATAAGTCGATTGATGTTGAACCTTCTTCTCATAATTCACTTTATTAATTTCCACGAATTTATGGATTCTTCACCGCATTCCCTTCTCTCACAACTTACTCTTCTCCACCAAAGGGAAGCTTTTTCTTTGAGTCCTAAAGAAGCAATTTTCATTTTG
Organism: Begonia loranthoides; assembly: GCA_022433065.1. Classification (NCBI taxonomy): domain Eukaryota; kingdom Viridiplantae; phylum Streptophyta; class Magnoliopsida; order Cucurbitales; family Begoniaceae; genus Begonia; species Begonia loranthoides. The sequence continues at coordinate 11,040,750 of CM039476.1, read as the reverse complement.
CCCCTATCTGAAAATTCGTGACTTAAAAAAAAAACTTCTCTAGCTTTTCTTCCCAATCTAAATAATCTTCAATAAAATCTGAACCGCTAAAAGTAGGAATAGAAGCCAATAACTCATTTTCTTCCTCACTATAATTCATAGTATAACTATTGCCTCTTGTCATCATGATTTAAGCTACAATTCACCAAATAATAGAGTATAAGCAGGGGAACCTGGCTTTGTCAGTGCGGAACTGGATTGATCGCCTCTTATACCAAATGATGCACTTGCGAAAGCTTTAATACCAAATGATGCACCTATGGGAGCTCACTCGAACATTGGAGTGTAGGAGAGAAGAGGCACGGGGGTTTGGAAGGACTACGGATGCCTTTAGAAAAGGCGGTCTCTCAAAAATAGGGACAACAAACGTCCCTTGTGGAGGAACGAGTGTCCTTTATATCGAGAAGACATCGTTTTGAGCTAAGAGAGACAGACGTTTAAAACAAGGGGAAGACAGACATCGCTTTTAGAGTAACGATGGACGTTTGAGAAATAGGAAAACGGATGACAGATATGGATGACAAACATCCTTTATAGCTGAAGAGTCGTCGTTTGGAGCACAAGGACATCCTTTATAGCAGAGGGACATCCAAAACGCGGCAACCACTACTCGCGATTGCAAAACAAGAAGCTCCTTCAATATACATCCGAAAATGCGCAATGGACCCACGAATTACTCTGAACGAGAATGACGATTCTTGATAAAGTTAACCTCGAGTTAATGGAAAAGGTCGCAGAAGAAAGGCTGAAACTTTGGAGCAAATCCTTCTCTGTGAATTGAGGTCAACTTCCTCCAACGATAAGTGATTAAATGAAACTGTGCAGAAAAGTAACAAGCTAGTCCAAAAAATATTACTGTTGTGTTTTTTGACTTCAATGGCTTCCTTGCAGGAAGTAGCTCTCTAACTTGAATCTTTGAAAGTTTTCTACACCATTTTCTGGATATTCTTCTTCGACATAACAAAGAAGAGAAAGGAGTAGCAATAAAAGAAATCACCTAAACTTATAAGAGATGATCTCAAATTTGTAAACACAAACTAATTCGGATATTACTCACCGAAAAAAATGCGGCCAACTGGAGAAACTCCAAGTTTGAACAACGTTCAGTCTTCTGTATTCATTTTCAACTCCCTACAAAAATAACTTAGCGGAGCTTAAATACCCCACTAATTAGGGTTAAGCACTAATGACTAAATTATAACAATAACCTTAAAAATAAAACTCTAAACATACGGACAACAAAAACAAACAACAAAACCAAGCAACAATTAAACTATTAAAAAATAAAGTATTTAAATTAAATTAAAATAAAAATGAGGATGAGCCATGGTGCATTAGGGATGAACAAAGTAGGAGGAGAGTAGGTTTTCAAGGGCGCAGACACTCCATCCACATCGGCTACACAACCTCCATCCACAACAGCTACACAACCTCAATTCTCGCCCTATGTATGGATCACTGAAGAGAGATGGAACTGACCTGTAGCCAAGTTGGATAGACAAGAGAAGCAAATTGACGATTTAAGCCACTCTACTACAAATAAAAGATGAGTTGAGGAGGCTTGCAGCTCCTCCACAGCCCAGCTACTAGCTCCTCCATAAACTCCTCCAGCAGCCAAGCCAATAGCTCCTCCAGTAGCCTCGCCTTCAACTCCTCCTGCATCTTTTGTTGCTAGACCAGACGGATGCTAGTATGTCTTTTAGCTTATATACATTTTCCATATATGCATTAGTACTGTGGTTTAACAATGCGTTACAACTGTACAGGTCTCTTATCATCAAGAAACCGTCCCCTCTTCCAACCCTTGTCAAATTTCAAAAGATATTGGCAATAGGTCTTTTATCAACAGAAGTAGTTCCAAAGCCTACTTCAATTGTAAAATTGCAAGTGGTATGTCTTCAATTTGGTTTTGTGCAGTTTATCGAATTTACACTTAATAATAGTCTGAGGGTCGTTCTTAAACTGATCATTGCAGCCTTTGAAATTGATGGAAGAGTTCATGGAATTGGCGCATGCGAATACCAAGAAAAACGTGGAGACATATGGTATTCTATGCAGCACTAGGGTAAGAAACTATATCATTTCAAAGTTACTCTCAATTCTGATTGTATGCTTAAGACATTCTGCGTCATATTGTCTTTTTTCAGAGTGTCGATATTTTCACGATAACGACCCTCATCCTTCCAAAGCAAAAGGGAACATTTGACTCGATGAATATAACTTCTTAAGAATGTGTAATCAATGTTTAAGACATTGTTATGGAAAATAAATCTCTTGAATATGTACTTTATATGCAGTGCGACACTTTGAATGAGGAGGAATATCTTTCCATACAACTGAAGGACTCGCTTCTGAGTCTTGATTGGATCGATGTAAAACATTTTTATTCCTTCATGTAATATTTATGTTATCTATTGACCTGCACACCCAATATGGCTACCAGTTGATGTTACCTGAGGCAATTGCAATTGTCATGGCCCCTACAGATAAAAACTAGTATATTTTCTCACCCTGTGCTATATTCATTGTGCTTTGAAGGAAGCGATCTACTAATTTCTCCTCCCAATTGTAGCCCACATGGCATATTTCAAGTTTCGCACCTTGTACGAGTGTTGGTGAATGGCAAGTGTGAATAGAAAAGATTCCATCCTCATGAGGACGTTCTTCCGAAGGACCTTTTTGAGCACTCCTCTCATGTTTAAATCAACCCCAAATTGTAGTTCAACATCATCGATCTCTATCTCAAACCTCAAAAAAGGTAATTGTACATTGTACATGTGAGTTATTATACATTTGTTCATCTGTGTTGTCGTACATTTGTTCAATTGAGATATTGTACTTTTGTTTTATTTGTGTTATGGTATGTTGGTTGTTGTTGGTTTTCTAGTGTTGTTGTTGTTGTTGGTTTGACTTGTATTCTGGTTGTTGTTAGTATTCTATTTGATATTCTAGTTGGTATTCTTGCTGTTGTTTTTCTGGGTGAGGGACATGCGTTTTGGCTGAGGGACATTCGTTTTGGGGCGCGAGACGTCTGTTTTACGACGAGGGACCGCTGTATTGGTTTAGGGACGTCTGCTTTAGGGCAAGGGATGTTCATTTGGGCCAAGGGATGTGTGTTTGGGTTGAGTGACATCCGTTTTATGGCAAGGGACATTCGTTTTTTGGTGAGAGACATCCGTTTTATAGCGAAGGACGTCCATATTACGGCAAAGGATGTCTGTTTTTCGACATAGGACGTCTATTTTTCAGGGAGGGAAGTCCGTTTTGTGTAGATGAACGTCCCTAAAAATGACTTATGATTTACTTCACAACTCAAATAACGGTTTCATTGACATAATAGATTTTCACCCAATACAATACATTCATCCATTGTATTACCAATACAATACATCCATATAGAACTATCCAAAACTTAATTTACAAACTTAATTTACAAATACATATAAACTGGAATATGCGTTCTGGTTGGAGCCTATTGTTACCCCTAAGGACTTGCAGTCATAATTCATTGAGCTTGGTTTGTACCAAATGGACGCAAGTCCAAACAAGCTGCATACAATGCAAAAAGAACGCAAAAGACAAACCAAGTTCAATGAATTATGACTGCAAGTCTTTAGGGGTAACAATAGGCTCCAAGCAGAACACATATTCCAAGCATCTTGAGCTTTGCCAAAAACATGGAAAGCAAGTAGTTGATGTAAGGCTTTAGGGGTAACAATAGTCTCCAACAGATGCTTCAACAATAAAACCTCACATTCTTCATCCATTTTCAGATAACTCTCTTTCAATGTAATATTGTGCTCTAAATGAATATTCCAGCTGAGGAGACTTACACTTACTGCTTATATAGTTGGGGAGGCCTATTCTTACTCTCCCGCAGCATTCATGGACTCTCCCTTGGCATTCATGGACAATCGTCTTTTAGTATTGAGGGACATCCATCAGCATTCACATATCTCCCTTAGTATTCACAGACATTCGTCTTTTAGTATTGAGAAACGTCCCTCAGCACTNCTCCCTTAGTATTCACAGACATTCGTCTTTTAGTATTGAGAAACGTCCCTCAGCACTCACGGACCTCCCTTGGCATTCACAAAAATTCGTCTTTTGTGTCGAGGGACGTCCATTTTGTGCATAGGGACATCCGTTTTGGGCTGAGAGACGTCCGGCTGGGGAAAGGGACGTCCGTTTTACGGCGAGGGACTTACTGTTTCCATTTATACGTTTATTTTTATCCATCATTACCAAACAAGTTCATTTACATCCATTCATCAACAATCAAGTTTATTTATAAATATTCATCACCAAACAAGTTTATTTTCATTTATTCATCACCAAACAAGTCCATTTACATTCATCCATCAACAATCAAGTTTATTTACAAAAATTCATCACCAAACAAATTTATTTTCATCTATTCATCACCAAACAAGTTCATTTACATCCATTCACAACAATCAAGTTTGTTTACATTCATCCATCACCAAATAAGTTCATTTATGTACAATTAATTACTAACAAATAAAATAGCACAAATAGAAGCCACATGTTTAAGGATGCGAGTGTGGGGTGACAGACTCATGCAAAACACAAACGTAATATTATGTCATACAAAGCGCACATACTTAGAACAACATTTGAAAGTGTAACAATTTACTCTCTTGTGTCTCGGCAACAATAGTAAAACCTATAAATGTGTCTTGTGAGCATCCACATCCGCCACTTCGACCTCTTGCTTTGCCACTGCCACTTGCCTCGCTAGTGGCTAAGCCTCCACCTTGACAAGAGCGAACATTGTGGCTCACACCCTGACACTGGCTACATATCATGGGAACATTTCTCCTGCTGACGACTGTGCAGCTACGGGGCCCGTTTGCATCCCGCACTCTTCATTTTTGAGGCCGCCCTGAGAGTCTCTTAACTGGCAGCGACAGAATTGGATCCTAGTTTGTTTCATGCCACGTGTTGGCCACTAACAAGTCGGGCAAAGTGAGAGTACATTCTCATGTATGTTTCCCGATTATACGATACATGAACATAATCTTCAACTGAAATCCTCATAAAATACATACACGGGATGACATGCACGCATGAGATTCCAATAAGCTCCCATCGGTAACAGTTACAGGTGCATGTGTCCAAATCGATTACATACCATTCGTTATCGTCACTAACCCCAAACCGATTACCTTCTACACATGTTGGACACCAATTCTAATCCACATGTTGTAGCTTGACAAGCTTCTTTTTTATATAAGGACACAACAGGTCCGTTGACTCAACCAACTTGTCATGTTTCTTGACGATTCTACACATTATGCCCGTTCTAATCATCTTAAACATATTGATGATTGGTTTGTCTCCAGCTGATAAGAGGCAGGCATTGTAGAACTCACTCAGATTATTGAGGTTTATGTCGTACTTTGGAACATAACTAAAAGCATGTTTTGACCAAAACCTCGAGTTGATGTTTTGTAGATATGCTTGTGCTATTTGGTCGACCACAAATACTTTATTCATCTCTTTATCAAATTGCAATGATGTTGTGGCTTTAGCTGCCTTCCACGTGATATCCTTGTACAAATTGCCTCAAAATTCTTTTTCAAAATTGGCATACAAGTGTATGAGGCAGAAACGACACTCAGGTGCTGATGCATATTGTTCGATAGCAAAAACCAACCCCTTCTGTCAGTTGGAAATAAATGTCAATTCCTTGCCTATATCACTGTTTACATTAAACAGGAAGCAACTCAAGAACTAGGACCAGAAGTCTCTGCATTCTTATTCAATAATTGCCACAGCAACTGGATAAATTCCATCATTGCCGTCAATGGTGGACTGCTGTGAGCAACTTGCCTCGGTACAACCCCTTCAAGTGACAGTCATCCAGGCATATGACAGGTCTACCAAACTCCCACATATCTCTTTTGCACGAAAGCAAACACATGTATGTCTTTTTAAATATTTGACTTGGACGGAGCGTAAGATCATTCCTATCTACCATCACCAACAATGTGTTGTTAGGATTGGATTGTCGAATCTCTTCTCCATACGACCACAGTCGCTTGTATTATTCGTCATCATCTCCTTCGTTCAGTTTCTGGACTACATTCTTCGCCCTTCTGTCAAGACTCGAGATACTATTGACATTAAAATTCTTCCTGACAATCTCAATGATGGAAGAAATGTCCCACATGGGCTGACTTTTTGTAATGCTCCCTCGAAAATTTATCTTCCCTAAAATTTCAAAACCCTAAAATTTTTCCCAAATTGATTGAAAAATTAGATTAAATTAATTTATTTAAAACCCTAATTGAAATTTGAAATTTTCTTGAAATTATCAAAATTTTTAATTCAGTGAAAGAAAATCTAATATTTATTGAGAAATATCTATTTAATTTATTTTTAATCAAATATTAAATTAATATCACCACTTGGAATACAGAAATAGAGTTAAAAATTTCTACAAATACAATATTAAATACCAAAATATGCTTCAATGGTTTTATTAATAAAAGTACTAAATTTAATAAAATTTCAACAATATCCTTCAAATCAAATTCTCAAATCAATTAATAATTTATGTTTGATTAAGCTGCTGTAAAACTCTAATTAACACATGTAAATTCTTAAAAAATTTTAAATCATTAATTGAATAACAAAATTGAACATTAATTATTATGAAGTATTTATTTAATTCATTGTTATATAAAACTTTAAATAAACATTAATATATTTTCATTAAACACTTCTATTACAAATACTAAATGAATTAAAATCTAATATACTAAGGAAATTAAATATGAATTAATATACAAAAAGCTTTATTAATATCAAATTAAATTTATAAAAATATCATCAACGCAATATTCTTAAAAATTACTACGGAAAACAATATGAAAACTAAACATTAAATTTATTTGTCTGATTCAACAACACATTCTTCTATATTCTCATATGCCTCTATAATATTCTCGCTCAGCCTAAATTCTTTTTCTGTTAAAAATTCACCTATATCACAAAACTATAGGTGAGATAAACTTAGTAAGTAAAAATATGTGCATAATTAAATTAATTCCATGTGTTACTGAATTTCTATACTTAAAGTTACATACTAGTTGTAATTCATCTTTCAGTCCTATCAAGCTTCAGAGTTTCATTAGTCATCGCAAGGTTTCATATGTTCAAGCTTTCATTAGCCGTCACATCATGTTTTCCATCAATTCCATACTTAAAGTTACATACTAGTTGGAACTCATTTTTCAGCCTGCGTTCAGGATTTCATTAGCCATCTCAAATTTTCATGCATTCAGGCTTTCATTAGCCATCTTAGAATTTTCATGCGTTCAGGCTTTCATTAGTCATCTCAGTATTTTCATGCGTTCAAGCTTTAATTAGTCATCTCATAATTACATGTGTTCAGGCTCTCATTAGCTGTCACAACATGCTTTCCGTCAATTCCATCAGATTCATGCATTCATACTCGCATACAAGATGATCTATCAATTTTATCTTTCTTTAATCCTATGTCAATGTCTATTCATGCATGTGCATTTAAAATAGCAAGATAAAAAAACAATGTAATAAAGTTTCAAAATAAATTAAATAATAATAATATGTTTTGCGATGTATGGCCGATGGCGAAAACGTTGAAAATCAATATCTTTACTTACATGGATTCTGAGAATATTTGGGTTTTAAGGATTTCTGAGCCTTTAAATAATGTAGTATGTCTAAAGCATTAATTGTGGTTATATTCCTTTTCAAAAAAATAATCCTTGAAAGAAATTGGGTAGAAATCCTTATCGATAAAAATCTTTAAACTGGAACAAAGTTGAAATCGGATTGATCTAGAAAATTATGGAGAATTTCGAGTTGAATTTGGACTGGTCGGGTTTGGGTCGGTCTAGCAAGTTTGGTCCGGTTCACTAGTCTAGTCTGATCCAGTTTGGTTCACTTGTCTGGTTTGGTTCACTCCAACTTAAAATTTGAACCAATCTTCCTCCTAGTTCTTCTCCTTCTTCTTCTTCACCGAGTGCCTAAGAGTTCTGAGAGAGACTCCTCTCTCATCGATCTTCCTCGTCGATGGCGGTTCCCGGATGGAAGGATTTCACCTCGCTGGAAGGGAGCTCGACTAATGGAGGAAGTTTCTTCACTGGGAAGGTGGACAGAGAGAAATGGGGTGAAGAGATTTAGAGTTGAGAGGTGAGTTTCTTCCTCACCCCGACCTTCTATTTATAAAGGAGGCATTCAATCGAAACACCAACAAACAGAATTGATTTTGGATTTCCTAACAGATTGAATCTGTTAAGTTATTTGGAATATAACAATTTTGATGTGGAGATAAGATTTCTTCATGGTTTTGAGGAAAGTTCTAGGAAAAATTCACAGATTAGGATTGAAGTTCGTTAAATTTGGTTCTGATTTGGAAAAACATGAATTTTGAAATTTAATTTTCCAGGATAAGATTTTAATTTGAAAAATTAATCTCTGATTAAAAATTTTAAAAATAATTTGCTTAGGATAAAATTCTAATTCTAATTCTAATTCAAAATTGACTAAACACTAGAATGTAACACTTTTGAACTTATCCAAATATTAGTTTGCCACTCATTTGGCAAAAGCGTGTCGGCTTCCATCTGTCGTGCAAAGGTGAGAACCTCGTTATAGCTCTTAATTTGAAACGTAAGTTCACAGTTCATTTTTGAAGTGTGAAGCCGCGAATTGCGTTCATCCTTGCATACGGCAATCAACCGATAACATCCGATTTTCAAAAACTTTATCTCGCACTCATTCTTCAGGCATAATTAATCACTTCTTCTCTAATTGCATTCAACAAACTATACTTCTTTCCCAGACAGAGCTCCGAGGAAGAACATTCTAGTTGAAGAGTCATACTCTCTGCCCAATCATCATCTTATGAGTTCTGTATTGAACGAAGCTTCAAGTCTAGAGATGCCGAGATTGAATGCACTTCTATACCAGATTCGTGATAGAACGCACATTGCTCATTAGCCTCGACTGCCGAAATAGGATCCACCTCCATTCCACAGTTAATGGATTCTTCAACAATGGATGGTGCAACACTCCTTGACACCATTTGATGTGCAACACTCAAAAACTTCGTTGTTCGATTGTGTTCAGGGATTTAGGGTTGCTTGCGCTCGAAGAGGACGTCCTTACCTGTTATATAAATGTAGTTGAAGGGCGGAGTTGAACTATTAAAGTTCACTGAAGTATGAGGGGCATCTTTCGAGATGAGAAACGACGTCGTTTAGCATTTAGAGACGTCCCATCAACATAAAACGGATGTCCCTTGACCAAAGAAGAATTTACCTCAACTTAAACGAACATCCCTCACCCCATAACGGACGTCCGTTATGGGCTGAACAACGTAGTCTTAAGTCGAGGGACATTCGTTGTGGGAAGTAAGACGTCCATTGTGGGTTGAACGATGTAGTCTTACGTCGAGGGACGTCCGTTGTGGAATGAAGGACGTCCATCGTAAGTGGAGGGAGTCTGCGGCATTTAAAAAGGTGTGTGCCTTGCACGTGACCCCTTTCAACATAATGCCTTTCATGGCCGTCCAATCTCATTCAGGGACGTCCGCCCCTCTATCCAACGACTATGAACCATCATCTGCGGGCACTTTTGAAGGATGTCCTAAATCCATCCTAGCTATCCATTCCGATCGATAGAAAACGGCCATGAACCATCAATGTCCACAAGCACCTTTGGAAAATGGCAAACTCCATCCTAGCCGTCCGTCCATTCCGATCAAGGGACATATGTCCATCGATCCAACGTGCAGAATGGATATCCCTTGTTGTTGCAAACCGTTGGTTGTTGCTGCCTTGAACGCCTCCGTTTGACGATCATTGACGTTAACAAAACTATGATGTTAACGTCGACTTCTTTTCACGAAAAACATGTATGCAAGGTCAACATCATTCTTTTCTCATAATTTAAGAGTTTAGTTGTTCACAAATTTTCTTCAAGGTTTGCAGTGATGTTGACGTCAAACTATAGAGTTTATTTGGTTAATTTCTCTATTTTATTATTTTCAACTTTTCCTTCTCGTTTGTTATTCATTGAGAAAAGTCTAATTTAGGCTCACCCTCACTAAATCATTTTCTGCTGACAACTAGAATTTTTTATTAAAAAACATGTATAACTTTTACTTTTTTGCTTCAAAAAATTTATTTTTGCAGTCATTTAATATGATAAATCCATCACAGGATAAAAACTTACATCAAATATGTGAAAGAGAAGATCAAAAAATGCCTTCAATTAGTGGAACAACGAAATCGTAAGAATTACAATTAGAATCAGGATGCATTCCGCGTGATGAATTTAACAACTTAAATAATGACAGTGGTATATGTGTTAATAGTCAAAAGGTTGAAAACAATAGAAGTACTCAACCTAAATAACCTCAAAGATCGGGTTCTAAATTACACTTTATTCTATCGCGAGTTATCTCGAGGTCTATCCTAATTTCTCAATAACTACACGCGGTATCTAATCTTACGTGTTTTCATAACATGACTCTGTCCAAATAACGACGGATGAAGAAGAAAACCTGTATGATGCAACGGGCAATGGATTGGTAGTCAGAGATTTGTGCTGGTCGAGACCCTTGTAACCCAACTCCATGACATGGCTCTGCAGAGTCTGGGGCATGTCTGATTCTCGTACGACGGCTTTTCCCTCCAAAATCTTCAACAACTAAGCTCTGATTAGACGCACAAATAAAGCCAACTTCTCTGTTTATAATAACTGGCCTAAACAGCAGATACAAATAGGTCAGATGAATGGTGGTGATTGAAGGCTGAATATGACGAACATACTTCAATATTTGAGGAACGCATTTCAGAAGTGTTGAAACCAACACAGTTGCATAGCTTACAAATATCTTTGTGAGGAGAGATTTTGCGACAACTGACCAATCAGAGAGGCTCTAATGGGACCCATGTCCTCCTTCGTCTTGTCTTCTTCGTTGGTTGAGAGTAGCCCACCGCCTGTTAGTGTTTGAAAAATAATGCAGACCACCAGAATTACTTTCTAAAACACTCTATTTTATCACGTGGGTGTGGGCACAGAGGTTCCATAATTTTCCATTTTGTGATATATGCCCACGATACAGAGTTCGGGGATCATATTGTTCAAAAAAATTATAAATATCAGTTGTCTTGACCCTCTAAGTTCAGAGACCACCATGAACTTCACTCTAGATTGTTCATCAATCAATGATTAGAGAAAATGTGATCCATTTGATAACAATAATCAGTACAAAATAAGATTCCAATGGCTAGATTGACTGGAAAAAGTTAAATCAACTAGCAAACTTACATTATTAAGCAGCTCTACTAATTGAAACCCAAATGAACCTCCGATATTGATCATAAAAGACCCAAGGATGAATGTTTATCAAAGATTTCCATTTCTGAGATGTGAAGAATTTAGTTTCCATCTTCGCAGGAAATAACTTATTGCACTCCACTCCATCTTGCCCAGTCTACAAATGCATTCCACCATAAACATTATTGGCATATCAGACGCCGACAGTAAAAGCCATGCAACAAGTGAGAGCTGCTTAGCCAATGGCGATGCCTCCACCACGTGTTCCAATCCGTTATCGATCTGATATCGAGTGTTGGAAGAAACTGCTATGAAAACGCCTGCAAGTTTAACAAAGGAAACCATTTTTTCGTAAAGATAAATAAAGGCAAGGATGAATCTCAAGGCACATAACAGGAAAACATTAATAATTCGGTCATCGAAACTATTGACACTTCAAGGAAATATAAGATAATCGCCTCCTAGTCCTGGCAAAACATAGAACCGCACCAATTCGAGAATATCAAAGCAAAACTAAGGCTAAAAGATCTTACTGCATAATTTCAAATCAAATTTCATTTCAGAAAGTCATTTTAAGATCAATAATGAGGTAGAAAGCTCGTATTCAAAACAAAAAGGTGGAGACATCCAAGTTTTAAGTTCTTGGTCGTCACGGGAAGAAACAATGTGAGTAGGTAATTAAGGTGAAAATAAAAGTGTCTAATGCTGTAATGAAATGAGATGCTTTTGGTGATAGAGAATAAAACTCCGTTACAGCAAAAAAGGATAATAGAAATCGAACAAGAACTCTAATGAACTCACCACAAGTCTAAGCAACCATGCTTAAATCAAAAAACTCTACCTAGAAACTACACTTCACAATTCATTCATCAATAATCATAATTCTCAATCTCGCTCTCCCTTCTTTCCATTTATAAACATCCCCTAAAATTAATTCCTAAAAATACCCCTTTCATATGTTTCCCAAAACTCAAGTTACCAAAAACTATAAACTTTAGATTTTGACTAGAAAGGACAGTGATCCTCATTTAAACCAGGGAAATCATATCGAGTATAAGCTTATTGAAGGCAAAATGATTGTTAAGACATAAATAAAGAAGTTTGGATACCCCAGAGAGCTGCACTCTTCACTAGAGGTGGCACAGGTATGTCCCCTTCAGATTTCTTTATACTCCTGAAATAAAGTAGAAAGAATACAACAAGAAAAACAAAAATTAATCTCCTGTAATAAAATTTCCTAATACCTCCCTGAGAGAAAACAAAGGTTCTGAATTTCTAAGTTTTCAACACAACAAAAACTCATCAGAACATCTTAACAAACTTAAGCCATTTGATAATATTTTTCTCTAACACCTAGTAAACTACTAGCAATCCTAACAGATTAACCTAGTGGTTGAAGAATAATTTAATCATTTATACTTTTTTTCTTAATAGGGTTAATTTTTTTAATTTGCTGAGATTCAAACTTAAGACCTTCGACTCTAATACCATGATAAGTTACTCAATTCCAAAAACTTAAACTTGTGGGTAGAGAAATAATTTAATCATTTATAATTTCTTAACATTTTTAAAAGATTATGCGCAGATTATGCACGTATGTAGCCAAGTACAATAGTAAATAAAAGAGTGCACATCGCACGAAAAATATAAAGTGCATTGCTGAATAATATGAAGCCAACAAGGAAGTGAGGAGGAACAAAAGTAAAGTGCGGCGAATATCTATGGAGGTCGATAACATGAAACTAAAGTAATATAAATGATAGACCTAAGCAAATCTCCCATTGATCTACTTATATGCCAGGAGAAAATGATGGTGAAATAGTTCGTTGCATGATAATGAAGAGGAAATTCCTAGAGAACAGAGAAAGTTACCGTTTGACCGTCATTATCAAATTTGCAATTCCCTGCCCAATTATACCACATGAAATACCAACAAATACATATATTACTCCCTGCAAGTAAAATAAGAAAGAAAATATTAGTAAATTTCACCGCAGCCATTGCCTTCAAATAATTCACTTAGGTAAAAGTTCAATTGATACCTTATAGAAATATGAAGCAATTCTTTGATTTATAGAAAATCTACATCCGGGCCTTTCCGCTTCAAAAACACTGCATGTGGATGGCACTGATTCAAGTTTTCTTACAGAGTACAAAATACATTAGTTTTTCTTTTTGAAAAAAGCTAGGAACCTGCTGGGAAGAGCTCCATAAGCCTGTTGTAGTCATCCTATGAAACCTTTCGATATGGATGGTTGTCCGATTCTTGCATAGGGCGCCAACATACCAACCAAAGCAACATTAACCACTAACCCGACTAAAAGGTCGGCAAGATACAACTCAAATTCTGCCCAAAAGTCTTTGCCTCTTTTTTGAACTTCCGCAACCGTAGCACAACAAGAATCAATCACAATCTGCACAATATTACAAGAATGATATTTTGCATCACAAACAGAGGGCTTCATAGGTGGTGTAAGTCCTTAGATAAGTAATAATATGTATACTAAAAAAAAATATGATTATAGAGAAAGAGTTCAAAGGTATATAAATGCTCAAACCCAATTACTTAAAATGTTTGGTCAGAAAATTTGTTCGGAATTTATGTGAACTAGGTGGAAATCTACCAAACATTTTTCCATAGCCCTCACAAATGGAGAAAGTGGTTTAGTTGTATATTTTCTGATGATCAGAGAATATTCAATCTGGTTTCCTCCATGAATGTTGGTTCAAATCCGGAACTCAACCACGTTAAATATTGTCACCATTGTTGCTTTTAGGTTTGTTTTGATTTTCAGTTTATATTTATTTAAAGTTCTTCAACAATTGGTGTTAAACAACAAGCGCGCTTCATCAAAAGATTAACATATTAAGTCCTGACAATCTAGCTTGTATACCAGGAGATTTAACATGAACTAATACCTTCATCCATCGGACAAGTTCTTTAAGTAAAAAACAATTACACAACCACAACTTGAAAATGTATTCTTACAAATATTACTGATCAAGCTTAACGAACCTCTGTCCCGATTTTAAATAGAAAAGATGGATCAGCTAACATTCGATTGCGGAGCATGGAGCATTATCCCATTAGAAGGCCAAGAATTTGATAAGCCCCGGCCACCTCACTGATAGATATTGTCCGCTTTGGGCCNCGGGGCTTATCAGAATCCCACCTGATCCTTACCACATTAAGCTTAAAAAGTTAATTTTCTTAAATAATTGACAGCTGAAAACTTCATTTTTCATCAATTACTTCACAAATTTATCCTTAATTCATCCAAAAGGAATACTGAATGCAGACTGGATGTTCTACCTGCAAGTTGAAGTATCAAAGGAGAAGCACTTTACGAATCCCCACACACTTCGCAGCCTCCAACATATCCGAAGGAAGAGTAGCCCCTCGCGCTTTCATCTCTTAGATCACCTCTTCGAATTTCAGGAAAGGCCCAAATTCATCTTTCTCTTTGTCTTTTCCAAAATCATCACCCTCGTCTCTCCCACCTCCTCCCCTTCCACCACTGAAATTTCCACCGTTTCCATTACCACCATTTACATCTTCACTATCGCTAAACTTTCCATTACTCCCATTACCATCATAAACATCCTCACAACTGTGATTACTACTATCAGTTTTTGATCCATATTCACCATTTAAAACCACGACATTCTTTCCCTCGACTGCATCTTCTCCGACTCCCTCCGAGTTCGATAAGCAAAAACTCGAAGTTTCTGTTTCTTCTTCACAAAAATTCGTCTAAAGCTACCATTTCTACCAACCAAAGGAGAAATAGCTTTATGTACCGTATTTCCGATTCTATTGCCATCGAAATCCAAACCCTGGCTCCAAATCTTCCCCAAGATGACCTCCTTTCCTAGCTCCGCAACGTGCGAAACAATGAAGCCAGCCATTTCCGCGACCGACTAAAAGATACTCAACAAAGTTGTAGCTTCTGTTAGACAGAAAACAGAAAACCCACCAACCAAACAACAAATATCGGATCAAACCAATCTTCTAGGTATACTTTGATGCAGCACAGAGATTCGTCGGCGGAGGCGGCGACTCGGCGGGGTTGGTGACTCTAAATGGGATCTTTGGTTCCACTCCAAAAGCAAAGCAGCCAGACAAAAACACGTGTTCGACACGTGGTGTCGAAAGTAGACATTTTTCATGTCGATTACTCACTCGTCTGGTTTCTCACCTGTCACTTCTGCTCGTGGTCTGGCTATGGCAGCTGTAGTTAAACCTTGATTTGCATATTCCTTGCCATTGGAGAAGACCACTCTTAGACAAGCATACGCACTTCCGGGCCTTCCCTTGGAGTGAATCTCCAAACTCATGACATCCACAGTCATAAGTGGCAGATTTCTGCAAGTGTCTAATGAGACTCCGACGTTAAAACCGATCAACTCATATCCACCCATAATGATTACCAGGAAACTCAATGGAATCTCAGTCATTCGAGTCTTGCACCCTTTCCTCCAATCCCAAGGGTTATTTCCAGCGAAACCAGCGGGCAGACATTAAAATATCTGGTTATAAACGGGTTATGGGATTACATTGTTGTATATTAAACTTGGCTATGACAAACCTTGAAGAAACAAATAAACAACATCACAGAGAAAACGTCAGTGGATATTTGGCCATGAAAATCATAATATTATATCACGTTCTTTTGTTAATATATATATATATATATATATATATATCAATAGAAATAAATTATTTTCAAGAAACTAATTCTTACTAATCAAAACTGAAAAAGACGTCGCAACAATATAGGATGATCTTAAACGATTCAAGGTTCCGAAAAAAAAAAACTAAAAATAAAGTTGAGAAATTTTGAAAAGTGAAATTACACAAGAAAATACTTCAGAAAAGTCGTGAATCCAAACAAAACGAGGCATTTGTGATTTCTAGGTTGTTTTTGATATTATAGACATCATTTGACCTTAGCGGCCACCTGCATGCATGGAAGATTAAAAGTGAAGAAGATAAAATGTGCAAGTTTTTCTGTTCTGTTCCCTTGCTGATTTCTGCGACAGACATGGGTTCAGCAGTTTCTACAATAAAAGCAAAAAAGTACGAATCCTGATAAGTGTGGCAGCAAAAAGGGCCCAGAACAAGGGCAAACTGAAGGAGACCTTTTCCAGCCATTTCTTTTAATGGAATAAAAATCAAGAGAAATACAGTCCTACCCAGCAAAGATCTGTCTAATAATTCTACCAACATCCCCAACTGTCCCAGCCAATCCAAGAATATCTGTACAAATAAATAATTTCAATGGAAATTCAACCATTCGAACGAGAAATAGAGAATTTAGCAGTAGTGTGGGTTCCAACGATGAGTTTTATGGGGGGCTTGTTTGATTCTCGCACTTCGAACAAGAAGTAGAGAATTGAGCAGTAGTGTGGGTTCCAACGACGAGTTTTATGGGGGGCTTGTTTGATTCTCGCACTTCGAAAGAGCCATGTGTTGAGACCTTGAATAACCTTGTCTGTTATTAAGAATGTCGATGTAAGTTCGAAGCCTATACCGGTCTGAGTTTGTGAGAGAGAATGGAGGATTGAGAATGAGAGATGGGGCCTCCACAAGAAGGAAGAGTAGCAAAACCACTGCTTTAGAATACAAAGCAGCTGCACTTTCCATTTCACCCATCAGCTCTTCAACCTGCCAATCACAAAGGTTAAAGAATACAACTACTCCAGGTTAAAATTGTTGAAAAGGACAATTTTCAGTAGTTGTGACAGCTTAAAAATGCCTAATACTTACTCCCCCATGTCTCCCAAATGCAAGAGCAGATTGAAATATTGTCTCCATTGCATCTGGCATTTCTGCATTCCCTGCAGTCAAGCCAATCAAACTTTTAATAACATTTGACTATAATTAAAAAGGTAAAGTGCAATTTACACTTTAAAGTTTTGGGTCATTTACAAATTAGACATTAAACTATTTTTTTGACAACAACACCTCCACCTTTCTGTTGTCAGCAATTTGAACTTTACCATCAATTTATTTGTTAAATTTAATACGTGCATATTATGTTTCCAATTAATCAGATGTTTTAATTTGGCTTATAACCTCTTCGCCAATTTCTAATACGATTTCAAACTTTGTCGATCTCCTTTCCAATATTTTCAAACTTTATAGAGAGATCATCATAATTCAAAATCGGGTTAAAATTACAAAAAGCATTAAAAATCGAATTAAAACACTTCATTAAATGAAAACATAATAAAATTGTGCTAAATTTAATAGATAAATTGATAACAAGATGCAAATTACTGATAATTAAATGTGGAGGTTCATTTTATCAAAAAGAATAGTTAAAGGTCTAATCTCTAAACAATTTTAAACGTTATAGTCTAAATTGCACTTTATCGTAAATAAAAACACATAAATTGTTTTTCAGAATATTGTCAAAAAACATTTTATTAGGATACAATATCTTCATTCATGCAAATAACAATGAAAAATTAGTGAGTTTGCAATAACAATGAAAAAATAGTGAGTCTTCTATGTTATTCGGTAATAGCAGGCAACAAATACATACCTGGCTCAACAGTTTTTGAAAGTTCTTCTGCGTGTTCTACTTCTCTAAGAAACGTGCTTTCAATCTGAGAGGATATTTCTTCAAGTACTTGAGAGTCATGAAGAAATTCTTCTCTATTAGTACAACCATGCTGCTTATTTATGCCCCTCCTAAATCTTGCGGTCTCTTGGCTAGGACTTCCTTCAATAGCTGAGGCAGCTTGTGTGTGGCATATGTTCAGAGCTTTTCTCCAGATTGCAAGGATAACGAGTTGAATTGAGAATGCCTCTAGCTGCCTACCCGTTGCAATCTTTTACAAAAAACAAATAAAAAATAGTAGAAAAGCATGAATTGATGAAAAGCTCATACAAACTTAAGATCATTCAGAAGCAAATACTTGATAGTCAGAATTCAAAGAAATACTCCTAAATACTAGTGTGATATTTATCAGATAACATAACCAGGAAATTAGAAAATAAGGGAAAAAAGTGTTTACAGTAAGGTAAATGTCAAAAACTTAGCTGAATTAATGATAATAAAACAGGAGTTTTGACCTATAAAGGGTCACCAATATATTTAGAGTCTTTTGCCACTATGAAGTATGAGGTACACTAGCATGTTTACAGAAGATTTTTAGCATGGTTGCGGAACATTTAGCTAATTGCTAGTATCACCAATCAGAAGAGAGAAGCATAACTATTTTTATGCATATTAGAGAATGAGAAATTATTTAATACTATGCATCTAGCTCAAAAGGGTTGGTCAAGTGTCCACCAAGGTCACTGTATGTAACATCCCAATTTAAAATCCCCTAAATTTATTTAATCTTTCCAAACAAGAATCAATCAAACCCTAATTACAATCAATCATAATCAAAATCTTCAAATTAAGGAAATAAACCCTAATCGAGAGAGACTTTTCCTTCTTATGAAGCAAATTATTTTCACTTAAGAAACTTTCCTAAAACTCTCAACGAACCTAGACTCGTTTTGAGCTTGATTCACAGATCATCAAAATGGCAGATGACCTAGCTCTCCCTTTTCGAATTGAAAAGCTCAGTGAAGGGAAGAACAGCACATTCACTCCTCTACTCGTTTCACAACCATCCCCATCGCTCTCTGTAAATTCCTCTAGCAAAATCGTCCATCCACTAAAGCCCCGACCTTTCTGCGACAAAATCCCACTCCGACCAAGCTCTCTCGTTCCCGTGCGTACCCTTTTTCTCCGTTGAACGAAAAACCTTCCACACCACAACTAACCTCCGCCTCTATCCGTGATGAATCTCCACCTCTGTTCGCAACGGAAATCCCTCCCGAAGCAACTCCTTCTCCAGTCGAGCTTCCCTTTGCAACGACGTCTCTCCCACCGTAGCGAACGGCGACCGGCGAGCAGCGAGAGAGGACCTCTCGGCGCAGAACCTAGAAGGAACTTTGTTTCTCAAATTTTCGTAGAATGAAGGCCGTAGGAGAAGAAGAAGAAAGGGCTCGGTCATGGTGTCAACACAAACTAGTCCAAATTAAGTGATCCGAACCGGACCGAAATCCTAGCCCTATGAACCGAATTGATCTAGCACAACGAACTGGACCAATCCAATTTGTCAACCTGACCCGACCAGATCCGTATTAGACCCAATTGAGAATTTGCGGCTAATTATTCAAAGATTCAGGAATACTCTAAACCCTTACTCTCTCGGAATCCAGGTAAGTGGTACACTTACGAAGTTTTGGCCATAGGCCCTACATCACAAGACACATAGTATTTTCATTATATTTATTTTATTATTAAAGTTGTATATTTTTACTTTGTCATATACGATTAGATATTGACACATGATATAATCAAGATAAAAATTATAGGTCATCTTGCATGCGTATGAATATGATGGAATTGACAGAAACTTTGAGATGGCTAATGAAAGCCTGAACGCATGAGACCTTGCGATGGCCAATGAGAGCCTGAAGCTTGGTAGTTATTTTGAGATGGCTAATGAAAGTCTGAACGCATGAAACCTTGTGATAGCTAATGAAATCTTTAAACTTGATAGTAAATTTTGAGATAGCTAATGAAAGCCTGAACGCGTGAAAGCTTGTGATAGCTAATGAAAGCTTGAAACTCAGTAGGGCTGGAAAATGAATCCAACCAGTATGTAACTTTCAAACTTAAAAACTTGGTAATGAATGAGATTAAACATTTATGCACGTGTTTCCACTTACTGAGTTTATCTCACGTCTTAGTCTTGTGATGTAGGTGAATTTTCAACAGATGATGATTTTGGACTGATCAATGACTTTCCCGAAGTAGAAGAGCATACAGAGGGAATTGTTGGAAATTTCAATGATGGGTTAGAAGATTAAAATTCATGGCTTTTAGTATTTTATGAAGATTTTGTTTAGTTTATAAAGTATTCAAATAAATTTTCTTTTACTATGGGATTTTAAATAAATTATGTTTTATTTCTTAAAGTTTAATTTAATGTTTTGTTTTACATAAAGTTATTTAATGAGATAGAATTAATAGGATGAATCCTAATAAATAAGACTTAAACTGTTTGTCTATTAAATACATTAATCTAATTAAATGCTTCCGCTAATATCAACGTGGTTTAAGTAAATTTTGAAATTTTAGGGTGTACAACAACCTAATCAAACTTAATTTTGAAAATCAATTTGGGAAAAAATTTTAGGGTTTTCAAAATTGGGTAAAATATAATTTAGGGCGTTACACTGTATGACAAAAAAGAGAAACTTTTGTATCCAACTATGCACTATTGATTTGTTTTCCACCGCTAGTCAACATAGATGTCAAATAGATACCTACCTTTTCTTTTACTAATTCAGTAATGGTAGTAGCACACTTCTCCAATGAGTGTATCCTCGTCATGCAATGAGTTGATGGCCGCTCCAAACTATCTCCATTATCTATCGATTCTTGTGAAGTCTCAGGAGCAGAGCTCCGACTTTCCAAGCTTCCCATGCGAGAATTACTGCCGGACGCAGCACCAATGATAGGCATTGGTGCAGTTGATCTAGTGCTTAGACCAATTGAGGGTTGAGGGGGACTTCCATATTTGTAAGGATAATGACTCCGTTTAGAAGAACTTGCAGAGGAAGACGAGGCTTCCGCTGTGGGTCCAGTTACTAATACATAATCTTGATCGATTAATTCCAGTGAATCAGCAACTGTACCCATAATATATAATTAGAATGAAAGAAATCTTAAAATAAAGAGTAAACTGATTAAGATTCAGGCAACTAAAATATGTTATGAGATATAAGAAAGGGTTGAGACTCTGATACCTCTTGATTGAGTATTTGCGGATCTTGTTTGAAAGGCTCTTAGAGGGTCTGCCAGAGTTTTATCTGGGGATTGATTTCTGTCAAAAGGTGTACATGTATTAAACATTATAGCAGTGTTTTCCAATTTATCTCCATGAATACCAAATCTAGAGGTAAAATCCTTTTGGTTTCTGTCATATTTTTCTTTCCCTTTATCTGTTTTTGAATCAAGGTTAAATCCACAAGTAGACTTCACTGAGGATTTTCTCGAAAAAGACGGACTCCCCTCAGGACCACTTGGATCATCATCTAGGAAGAAAGGCAGACATTCTTCTTGAGAACTTTCTTCCATATTTCTCATAGGATCATATTCAGAGAATGGAAATTTATCTACTGTTTTCAATGTCATCCTGTGCCCAGCAAATAGATATTCATCAAGTTAAAAAAATGAAAATCTTTATAATTTCAACAAAGTAGAAGAAAAATTTGTCATTGACAGTACCTCCTTGATCCCTCTGGTCGTTGATGACAAAGGAACGGGTGGTTAAAAAACTCTTCAAATGTTAGTCGTTCGACTGTAGAATCAGGAAATAAATACAACTTAGGAAGATGACTTTATCTTTCAATAATCATATAAATATAAAGTTTAATAATGAATATAATGCATCAAAATAAAAAATAAAACTTCACGTCCTTTTAATATTGCCTTGTCATGTTTTCTTAAAGGAAACGAATCAAGTTGACAAAAAATCTGTAACCACGCCAAAAAGCTCAGTCTTTCAAGCAAAACAAGTTACCTTCTTAAGCATTCTAAGAACATCCATCCTTTCTGTAAATTATTGTTATTCGACGTTCCACAGAATTTGATGCCTAAATTTTATTTCATTGCGCAGAGAACAAGCCCCTATGCTTCTTAAAATATCTATTTCTTCATTGAATTCCAATATGTTTCGTGGCATCAGAAAAGTACCATTAATCCTAAACTACTATCGAACCTTCTTGAACAAGTAGTGAGCATATAATTCAACTCTATTTTGTCCTTCCTGGGCTCCTAATACCATTTGTCCGTTTAACAATTTTGGAGCTAAAAATAGTAAATGATCAAAGTTTATTTTCTTTTCAGCCAGCTAGTTCCCCTTTGAGCGAATCATAAAGACGATGCCCAATTGCATGGCATTACAATTAAGCCACGTGGTTACATGGTTACATACCTGGATTTCGACGAAGCAACTTCTTGCACAAATCTTTGCATTCAAAGCTCAAGTTGTAGCTATCAGGAGGGAAATGCAATTCAGTAGATTTCACAATGTTCTGGAGCAACTGTGAGACACATAAAACAAATATTACATATTAAAGAAAATTAAAAGCCAATAACCACTTACTAAATAAGGTAACAAGCTGTCAATTTGAAAACCAGATAATCACATTGACATTAAAGAGAACAAAAGACAACTACAATTTACACCTGAATTTGATTGTTTCCAGTGAATGGGGTTCTTCCAGTAACAAACTGATATAAAATAGCACCAACACTCCAGAGATCTGCCTGCGTATTTGAGAAAAAGTTAACAGAATGAAAAATTTTCTTGAAAACTTGGCTTATCGATGAAATTATGTATTCATCACCTTTGCATCATATTTTTGAAGTTGCATGATCTCTGGAGCCATGTAAAGTGGGGAACCACACAAGGTTTCTGCAAGGCCCCTAGGTTGCAGAGACCTGTTTAAGGAAAAATATGATGGTTGAATATGGAGTATAAGAATCAATTACGAAATAGCAGAGAAATGAAGCTCCAGAAGATATTAGATAGAAGAGATAAGAAAATATTAACAAAAAACATCCATGGAATTAAAAACTTATGCCATCTATCGCTAGAAAATTTGTGAAGAAGTCCTCGAGGACCAAAGAAGCTAACCTGATTATAAAAGTTGAATAAAGCTCCAAAAAGATAATAAATGAGAAGAGAACAAAAACTATAGATACCAAATCGACCAAAAAAGAACATCCCACAAACTACAAATTTGTGACATCTATAGCTGGACAAGTTGCTAAAGAAGCTTAGATGGTTGAATAGCTAAGGTCATATTACCAAAGAATATGCTCTTTCGATAAAGTTTCGACAAACAAAAAAGGGATTTTTATATTGAACTGAAAACCATGACAACAAACAAACAACAGAGGCTCACTTTTACCTTGCAAATCCAAAATCAGCAATCTTCAAAACTGAATTGTCGTCATTCGTGGAGAGAAGGAGATTCTGTTCCAAAAATGAGTAATATTACAACTGAAAATATATGCCAACAAAACCTTTCTGCATCAACAAGAGTTCTAAGGATCAATTGATAACTTTGTAAGCTCAACAATAAATCAGTTTCCCTTTTGCATAAATATAAATATAACTGCACCAAAGTGTTTTACTATTCATTTTTCTTTGGCCAATGCATGACAGTAATGAAAGGAAGGATTCACCTGGGCATTATTGGAACTTAAAAAGTAAGAACAAAACAAACCTGTGGTTTTAAGTCTCGATGTATAAGATTGTTATCACGAAGGACTTGTAAACCAGCAGCTGTCATTTGCACAAACTCTCCAAAATCATACACATTCTAACTTGAAAAAACAAAATAAAATCATAAAATGGAAGTGGAGAAATGCGATGCAGACCAAGCTGTTGCATAAAGGGTTTTGCAGTCACTTCTGGTACTCGTCCATGGCGTTGTATATACATAGAAAGATCACCTCCTTTGCAGTATTCAAGCACAAGATGTATCTTTCCTGGAACCTGACACGGGTTTGTATCATTTTCAGCCATATCAACTAAGGAATTCAATAGAGGAAGCTTTACCAAAGTCTAAACCAGGTATCATCAGAGAGCTGTAAAATATAAATATATCTACTAATAGATGAAGCATATGGATATCAAACATATAACAACAATAAAAGAATTTTCAGCTGCTTTTCAGTGGAATGAGTCCATTCGCAGAAACAAAGCAAAATGGTTCAAATTAATAGCTCCTCATCCCCAAGAAATAAACTCTGAAACAAATATAATATTTCTATTTTCAAACGAAATAGAGATGATGCATATGGATAGCAACAATATATCAATATTAATAGAAAGAATTTTGAACTCTTTTCAGTTGGATGAGTTCATCAATAATTTTCCATAGACAGGAACGGAGCATAATGTTTCAAATTAATTTATCTTTGACCACAAAGATCAAATACAAAAACATACGAGCTCAAATTATACAACAAAACTACTCAGCACACGATTACTCCATTTCTAAATTAATCAACCTCGATAATATCGTGCAAGCGAATAATGTTGGGATGATTAATCCTCTTCAAGATGAAGATCTCAGACATGAGGCTATCCTGCAATTTTTTGTTAAGCCTGCCCATGGCGATTTCCTTAATCGCGACCTCGGTTCCATGCACTCGGTGCCTCGCGTGCCACACCACCGAAAACGATCCGGACCCAATTTGCCGACCCACCAGATAGTCCGCCACCACCCTACTCCGCCCTGCTGCCTGAGCCATTCTTCCAGGCCCGGCGACCTCAAATCCCTACAACCCGGACCCCGCAGCAACAACTGCAATCAACGAATAGGAGCTTCGAGAACGAAGTAACAGAATTCATAAACGGATCCAACGAGAATTCGACCCAACCCCATATGGAATTCGGGAACAATAGAGAGATTAACGGCCGGTTTTGGTTGTCTGCAATGAATGAACAAAAGGTTGGAGCTGAATTATTGTTCAATTGAAAAACTAGAAATGTAATTATGGAGGATCATTATTGATTTGAATTGTGACTAGTAGAAGACGTGATTTGGATGTAAGCAAGAACTTGGGAAATCTTAATATAAACGTACATGGTAGCCTACAACCGATACTAGGATTTCCTGAATACGATCGTCCCTGACGTGTCACAGTATAATTGGCGTAAACAAAGATTACTTGTCAAACCGTAACTTTATTAAACTATTTTTGGAACCCAACACATTAAGAGAAAATTATGTATTTTTAATGGATGGTCAAAATATTCAACATTATTCCACCATATCTAGTAATTGAAAGAAATCTTATTATTCAAAATATCTTATATAATAAAACATTCCTTATTTAATTAATAATCAATTAATTTTATTGTTAATTACATAATTAAACCCCCACTTTAACACATTATTTTACGTCATCACATCCTTTTAAATTACCACAATCTTGCCTTAAATGCTCAGAGTCTTTGGACCATGCCATGACTTTCCCTTACCTCAACTACTAATAATAATAATAATAATAAGGGTAATGATAAGAAAAATTAACAAAACACACTGCACTACGATATTAATGATAAATCAATCACTAAATAAATTTTGTTAATAAATAAAACACTCAACTATAGAAAATAAACGATGTAAATACCGCCATTAACTTGAGGGAAATTAATCAATCATATCGTTTCAGAGAATTCGCAGTATAAAAAAGTCAATATCCATAGAAAAAATTGCAAGAATTCATGATTTCAGTAAAAAAAAAACTAATCACAACTTGTTTATTTCTTTTTCACAAAGAAGACATTTGATTTGTTCTTTTTGATTGAAATCATGTAATGGAAATGCAAAATAACAAAATGGTTATGACGCTAAGGGTCTGGGTGGTGTAGTTGGTTATCACGCTAGTCTCACACACTAGAGGTCCCCGGTTCGAGCCCGGGCTCAGACATTTTAAAAAATTGTTCTTATTTATGATGGAATAGAAAAGTGGGTCTACGACCGTCAATGGTGGGGCTCCCCCACCTCCATCTCGTAAAAATGGCAAAGAAGATTTCCTCCCAGTTTTGCATTCAATGCTTGGATATATTTAGGGAAAGAAGCTTTCTGCGGATGCCCCAATCAAAAGGGATTCTGCCCTGGTTCCTAAAGCTTCCATTTTAAGCTTTATAGGATGAAACCCTCCATCTGCACCAACAAATAGGGTACGAATGTTAAGAAGAATGGTGATCCTCACCAAAGAAGAGAGAAGAGAATTAAGAACAAGTCAGAAAATGATTTGTACACTGAGCAAGTAATACAATTGCAAAACCGATTATGGAAGTTTGTATAAATAGAAAAAATTGTAAACTGAAATGGGATGAATACAAAAACTTCTTCTTCTCAGTTTCTTTTCTTTTATTGAAATTGCATTCCTGAGCTGCGAACTGCCAGTATCAACAACGTACTTTTCTGCCCGTATAACCAACCTAGCATTATTTAATTCAGTTCGAACCAGTTATGCTAGTGGAAGGAACTGCATATGGTTCCCACAAGTAATTGTTCGGTGTTTGGTATATTGAGTCCAAAGACTAAAATCGTGGCAAAAGCAAACCGTCACCCCAATAAAACCCAGCCCAAATCCCCAATTTACCTGACCCAAACATAAATCTACCCAAACCACGACCTGACATTCCAACCCAGCCCCAGTCTTTTAATTTTTCCATTTTTTCACATTTGTTTTTTTAAATTGGAAATGGGTTTTGAAAATTTGAATTTGTGGGCCGCGGTTGGTTCTAGGGCAGTTTGGTCTGTGCCCACCCCTACCTATAAATCTCAATAGTGTGCTAAGGGTCTTCGACAAAAATTTATTGTAGACCCAAACCAAATTTGGTGGTTCAAAATTTGAATCGCAAACCTTGGACCATCAAGCCGATCTGCTAGCCAGCAATGGGGGCAGATAAGATAGATGGATATGTGAGATTTTGATTGGTCATCGCAACCTCAGAATGTTGGCCCTTGACACTCAAGACAAAACACTTTAATATATATATATATTAGTTAATATCCACACTACATTTTCAATCATATTTTTGGGAGAGCTATCAAAATATGCATTTTCTGAATTCATATAAAAGAAATTTAATTACATAATTTTTATTGGGGAAAACTACAATCTTCAATATTCACTCTATCTATATATGTTGATTGCATAATCTTTATTTGAATTCTATATTTTTGGGAAAGCCACAATCTTCAAATTTTGCACTACATATGTTGTCGTAGCTGCCTCTTATGCAATAATCTCCTCCAACCTTGCATATTCTCACATTTGTTACCTCCCAATCTTTCAAACATATTAGTGTTGAGTTTTTCATGCCAAACAAACAAATGTAATGAATGTTTGTTATGATAAATAAATAATTTTTGGTAATGAATTTTTATGTTTGCATTATGTTATATACTTTATAAATTTAAAGCAAATTTCTTAATTATTTATCCAAACTTTATATTAGCATATATAGGTATATATGAGATATAATAATATGAAGAGTAATAATTTAAATAATTTCATGACTTATATTTGAAGCTTCAGAAAATATATTGTAATATCCCGAAATTTAATCGGTATTAAAAATAAAAGTAATTATGAATTTTTGACAATTTTTTTATTTATGAGAAATTTATTTAATAGAATTAGAGATTTATTAGAATTAAATAAGTGAGAAATTTGGAGTAAATGTTTAGTTAAGAATAAATTATAGGGGATTAATTAACGAAGAAGTAATGTATTAATTTAAGGAAATTAAAATAAATTGAAATAAGTTATAATTAAATAAAATAGGCAAACCGGTTCATCCCAAACTGTTTCGGTCTAATATATGCTGAAAAATAAGAAATTGTGCGGTCTGAACTCGCACAATCAGGACTCGGGAGGAATTTCGACTGAAGCTTCAGCTAGAGCTTCGACTGAGGGATTCAGGGATGCCGCATCTGGATCTTCGACGAATTCTTTCAGCAGAAATCGCGGGCTTTAGTGGATGCTTTCGATTTTGGGCTACCCGACCGATATGAACTACTTTCCCCTTTCCAGCGAAGATTTCGGTAAGATTTATCCCCTTCGAATCCATTCAAACGATTGATAGAGGGGATAATTTCTGGGTTGATTGGCGAAGATAAAGGAACTTATTACACAATTTGAAGAAAAGTAAAATTTGAATAAAAAAAGTAAAAGTCTGATTACATTAAAAAGTAACTAGTAAAGTATTTATACAAAATCTATAATAAACTGCAAAGTAACTATTTGTCCATGTCAACTGCCAGCTATATGATCTAATACTCCCCCTCAAGATGAAGAATGAATGTTGATAATTTCCATCTTGCCTAACAAATCATGAAACAAATGAGGATGAAGAGGCTTGGTAAAAACATCGGCCAATTGAAATCTAGAACTAACATAAAAGCATTTAATAGTTCCACGTTGAAGCTCTTGATGAACAATGTGACAATCGATTTCAATATGCTTAGTCTGTTCGTGGAAAACAGGATTCGCGGCTATATGGAGTGCAACCTGATTATCACAATACAATAAGGCAGGTTGAAGATAAGAGATATGAAGATCCTTTAATAAAGCAAAAATCCAAATAATCTCACAAGTTGTAAAAGCCATTGCTCAGTATTTGGCTTCAGCAGAAGAGCGAGAGACAGTGTGTTGCTTCTTGGACTTCCAAGAGATAAGTGAGTCACCAAGAAACACACATGATCCGCTGATAGATCTCCGAGAAGAAGCACATGAAACCCAATCAGAATCTGTAAACACTTTGAGCTGCAACGTAGAGTTCTTTGAGAAAAACAAACCCTGACCAGGGGTTCCTTTCAAGTATCGCAGGACTTGATATGCAGCTTTCAAATGAGCCGTCCGAGGAGCTGCAAGAAATTGGCTAAGAGAATTGACAGCAAAAGAAATATCAGGCCGAGTAAAGGTAAGATATAAAAGACGACCAATAAGTCTACGAAAAACAGAAGCATCTTCTAATAAAGAACCAGAATCTATAAGCTTGCAAGTAGGTGACATTGGAATGGAAGTAGGTTTGCAACCTAGAAAACCAGAATCAGACAAAAGCTCCAAAATATAATGTCTCTGATTCAATGTAATGCCAGTAGCATTTCTAGCCATTTCCAAACCAAGAAAGTATCGAAGATCACCCTAATCCTTCAGTTGAAACTTTTCATTTAACAAAGATTTAATGGTATTAGTATAAGCAACAGAACTCCCAGCAATTATAACATCATCAACATATATCAAAATTGCTGTAAAATGCTCAGATGTAGAACTGATGAACAGAGAATTATCAGCATTAGACTGAGAGAAACCAAGAGCAATAATGGCATTAGAAAATTTAGAAAACCAATTACGAGAAGCCTGCCGTAAACCATACAAAGATTTGTTAAGTTTACACACCATATTGGACTCCCCCTGTTTAGAGCAGCGCAAATCAGAATAACTCGGAGGCAAAGTCATGTAAACTTCTTCAGATAAATCTTCATGAAGAAACGCATTATTCACATCCGATTGAACTAAAATCCAATCATGAACAGCAGCAAGAGCAAGCAAAAGCTTAACAGTAACAGATTTTGCAATTGGAGAAAAAGTATCAAGAAAATCAATACCTTCCTATTGAGTATAACCCTTGGCAACTAACCTTGCTTTGTAACGTTCAATGGATCCATCAGCCCGACGTTTGATTTTATAAACCCATTTGCAACCAATGGGATGCTTACCAGGAGGCAACAGTGTCATAGACCAAGTATTATTGGCCTCAAGAGCACTAAGTTCAGCACACATCGCATCCTTCCAATCAGAATTTTTAATGGCTTGATGAAAATACTTTGGTTCAATGACAGAAGAAAGAGCTAAAATATAGGATTTATAAGGAAGAGACAAATGATTATAAGAAAGATGATTAGAAAGAGGATAAGTACAATCAGAAAGGAAAGAAAAAGATAATTTGTTAGACAAAAAATAGTGATAGTCAGCCAAATAAGAAGGAGGTTTAGAGATCCGTTTAGATGAAGAATCTGGAGAAGAATCAACAGGAACAACACTGCTTCCAGACTTTGAAATACCCGAAGGAGTTAAAAAATCAAAAGATGATGAAGTAGTTACCACAAAATCATATAAAATAAGATCTTGGAATGTAGATGAAGAAAATTTGAAAGGAAAAATGGATTCATGAAAAATAACATTCCTTGAAATCAAAATTTTATTGGTGTCAAGATCCAAAATTTTGTATCCTTTAAAACCAGATGGATAACCAAGAAAAACAGTAGACTTAGCACGAGGAGAAAATTTATCTCTAAAACTTTTCAAAGTGGAAACAAAACATAAGCACCCAAACACTTTAAGATGACTATAAGCTGGAAATTTAGAATGTAACCTCTCAAAAGCTGACTGATTACTTAGAATAGCAGAAGGTAGCCGATTAATCAAGTAAACAACAGTAGAAACACATTCACCCCAGAATTTAAGAGGGACATGAAACTGAAATAAAAGAAAACGAGCAACATTCAAGATATGTTGATGTTTTCGCTTAACAACAAAATTTTGTTGACGAGTTTCAACACAAGAATGATAATGGATAATACCTTTTCTTGCTGTAAAATTCAGAAAGTAAAAATTCAGGAGCATTGTCCGATCGAATGCCTTTGACTTTCGTGTGAAACTGAGTTTCAATCATAGTGACAAAAACAGGAATATATTTCAAAACATCAGACTTTGTTTGTAAGAAATATAACCAAACAGTCATACTATGATCATCAACAATGGTTAAAAAATAGCGAAATCCATCATTAGTTTCAACACGGAAAGGACCCCAAACATCACAATGAATCAAATCAAAACAATGTTAGGAAATATTATTAGCAGAAATAAAAGGTAAAGTACGTTGTTTAGCAAGAAGACAAATAGGACAAATGCAATCCTTTATTGAATTCAAATGTAAACTATCCTTTAAAGTTTGAACTTTAGAAAAAGAAGGATGCCCTAACCGATAATGCCACAGAGAATTATCGGTTGAGGTTAATTGGGCATTTATTGTGCATACAGAAACAGTGGAAGCGGAAGAAGATTGAGGCAGAATATAGAGGTTGCCAATCCGACTAGCTGTCCCAATCGTTTTGGCAGACAGTTGGTCCTGAATGAGATATGAATTAGAGAAAAAAAAAAAGAAAAGAACAATTCAAGGAGGAAGATAACATACTAATAGACAACAAGTTGAAGCGAAAAGAGGGGGAAAAAAGCACATTCGAACGAGTAATGGTCTAATTAAGACGAACAGAACCAATTTTATCAACTGCAACTTTAGAATGATTCGGTAAAGTAACAAAATGTTGATAAACAGGATAAGTGGTATAGAAAAGAGCAGGGTTAAAGCAAACATGATGTGTGACACCAGTATCTAAAACCCAACTGGAAGAGTTAGAAAAAACAGGATTGGAAACAGATAAAATACCTGTAAAGTTTGAAACAGAAGGTTCAGAAATGGAAATATCTCTTGAATTGACTAGATGCGAAGATTGTTGTAACTGAGAACTCAAGAGTGCAATAATCTGATGACACTGATCAGCTGAAAGATTCTAAACAGAAGGCAATTCAGTGGAAGGTCGAGCGTCAACAGAGTTGACATCAACAGAGTTTCTTCAAAAACTTTTATCCTTCAATTTGTAACCCGGTGGGTAGCCATGAAGCTTGAAGCATTTATCCACTGTATGACCTGCGATTTTGCAATGAGAACAAAGTGTCTATCCCGCCTCCCCTTAGAAGATGATCGATGATTATGAGAACTAGAATGAGACAAGAAAACCAACTTATCAATAGAATCAGGCAAAGAACTATTAATCATCCTTTGACATTCCTCTTGAATCACTAAAGAGAAAACCTTACTCATTGAAGGCAAAGGATCAATCATTAAAATTTGACTTCTAATTTAAGAGAAAGAATCATTTAAACCCATAAGAAACTACATGACAAACTCTTGTTGTTGATGCTCAATAAGCAAACGAGCACCTCCACAAGTACAGTTAGGAATTGGACGAAAATCTTGTAGTTCATCCCACAAATTCTTAAATTTTGTGTAATAGCCATTAACATCCAAGGCTCCTTGCGATAAAGAAACTAACAGATTACGAATTTGATAAACTCGTGGAGCACTTCCCTGATTAAATCTATCATGTAAACCAAACAGCTACTGAAGAAGTAAAAAACAACAGGCTATCAGCTATATCCTTGCTAACAGAATTCAAGATCCAAGATGTTACCATACTGTTGCACTGATTCCATCGATTAAACTGAGGATCAGAAGGAGGAGGACGTTGAATTGTACCATCAATGAACTGAATCTTGTTCTTCGCTTTCAAAGCCATGACCATCGTACGCTTCTAAGTTTGAAAATTAGTACCGTTCATCAAGTGAGGAACTAGGACAAGACCTAGATGATCACTATTATGCAGAAAGAACGGATCGCTACAATCCTCGGCGACGACTGAAGGAAAATTTGTGCAAGGGTTAGAAACTGCCGATGAACTCACACCTCTTCCTTTAGTCATCTAAAAAATTACATAATAGAGGACAAGTGATGAGAAAGAAACGTGTAGAAGAAGAGAAACTCAACGTTGGAAACCGCAGCGAAAACAAGAACAGACTCCTGAACAAAAGGAATATCCAACGGAGAAAGGGCAGAGTTACTTCTGCTCTGATACCATATTACATAGTTTGAAGAAAAGTAAAAGTCTAATTACATTGAAAAGTAACTAGTAGAGTGTTTATACAAAATCTATAATAAGTTGCAAAGTAACTATTTGTCCACGTCAACTGCCAGCTATATGATCTAATAGAACTCTTTGCCTATAAAAATCTAAGGTCGTCGCGATGGAGGAGACATCCGAACTCTTCTATGAAAAGAGAAAAGGCCGAGTGGGTGGAGACCACAAAGGAAAAGATCGCTGCTTCAACGACTGTAGCTTCGGTTAGATGAAAAATTCATAGTCTTCGATTAAGGTAAACGATAATAGCGTGTCGTCGCCAATGGAGGCCTACACCACAAGTATAAGATTGTGATTTTCTTTGTTGATTGTTTGATAAACTTTAACCTTGTCTATCATTGTTGACTTCAAGAATCCTGTTCTGTCATCTATTGGATTGCATAAACTTTGTCTCTACCGATGACACTCCATATGATTGTTCTCTGTTAATCAAACTTTATAGATTGGTAATGACCTGCTCTGTAAATTGCTCTCGGCTATTTAGATTACAAAAACTATAATGCATATTTTGTGAGATCACCAACTGTCTCTGTTATTTAGACTTCAGAAAGATGTGATGGTAATTTCCAGTTCTGTATAGTTGTTGACTACCCTCTGTTTATTGATACTTAGATTACAAAAACTATATTCATATTTTGTGAGATCAGCAACTGCCTTTGTTATTTAGACTTCGGAAAGATGTTATGGTAATTTCCTGTTCTGTATAGTTGTTGACTACCCTCTATTAATTGATAAACCTCCATGCTTTCTATTATTTGTATTTCAAAAATTATTAATGCATGTTCTGTGAAAGTATTGAAGTCTCTCTGTTATTTGGATTTTGGATTTCAATAGTGATAGTGTCTAATCTATGCAAGTATTGAACTCTCTCTGTTAATCAGACTCAAGAGTTGATGATAATAATTGTTCTGTTTAAATTGTTATGATCCCTAATTAATTAGGTAATGAGAATTCCCTGCTATTGTTGGTTTCATGCTTCTAAGTCGGTTATTCTTTCTAGGATTATAAGTGAACTGTAGGAATATTAATTGTATATTACTTTCATTAAATTCATGTTAATCTTTGGTTGAATTTTGTGATTCATATATGCATCTCATGATTGTTCTTTTGATATTCCTGCATTGTCGAGTCTAGAAGTCATGCATCATATTAATAGACATATGGGTGATGCCACGATGAGTTGGTATTTACACTGCATGAGAGAGACATTTCATAGGAGAGACCAGACTTAAACGTAAGGGAATTGAGGGTTGAGGAGGTAGTTCGGACTCTAACAGGGAGACTCGAGAACAAATCCTTCCCTTGATGGGATGCGAGAGCCTGTCTCCTGAGAGTTAGTTGCCGGCTAAAAACTATTCTCCTCAATCGGATTCTAACGGGAAGACTCTAGAACAAACCCTTCCCTTGATGGGATGCGAGAGCATGTCTCCCGAGTGAAAGTCCACTTCTAATTTCCAAAACTTGGCGTACGAGTTTGACTATATGAGACAAACATAATCAGACATACTCATGCATCATACATCTTATCGTTTACTGGGCATTAGACTCACAGTTTACTTGTGTGTGTAGGTGTTTAACAGGATACTTGTTATATTCTTGAGGAAGGAGCATTCCAAGATGAGGACTTGGGTTACCCAACGGAATTGACCTGAAGGGGTTATGGCTCACAAAAGATAAATTGAGATTTTAAAATAGTTAATCTCTTTAGTTAATATTTTTTCTTTAGAAATAAAATGAATGTTTTATTAAAAATACAGATTTTTATTTACAGTATATTTCAGTTATTTATTTTCGCTTTATTACTCTGAATTATTTGATCTCTCGTGTGTTTTAAATAAAATAAAAGAAAATATTTGATTTGATTGAATAAGAAAAAGTTTTTGAAAAACTGGGTCGTTACATATATGGTCATAAACTTAATTCATTCCATTAAGAATGTTATACTATCTATATATGTAGCAACATAGAAATAAATATATTTTATATAATATAATTATACAGGACATAGTCAGATGAAATTAAATTATTTTTATAATTTCTATTAAACAAATAATAATATTTCATTATAATGATTATCATATATTTATAATCTTAATCATTGTATTTAGTATACTTTTATTTTATATTAATTTATTTTTTTATTTACTTGGTAAAATTTGTACAATTTATATTACATAAATCTTGTATTTTGAAAATAAATTAAATGAATAACTGAGAATGCTCATATAAATATAATGAAATCCATTATCTTATATTCCCTTATTTGTTAATTCAGAATAAAGTAATTAGCGTGCATTTCATAAATGTTATGAATTAATTATTCAATTAAGAACTAATGGTAGTCAAGGGTAAAAATAAAATATGAAAGGTTAATGGATTCTAAACATATCTGTTGACAATCAAACGTATAATGAAAAAAGAAAAACACGCGGAAACATGGATATCAAGTTTTACGTGGAAAATTCTTTTTGGAAAAAACTACGAACATAAAAGAAATTTACTAATAATGAGTCAAAGTACATTGAGTTTTGCTACTCAAGTATAAATATATAAAGTAAATTGAAAAATTTTTAATATTAGATATGGACCCAACTTGACCCAACTAAAATTCGGGTCACATCAAACTTTAGCAATCTCATCATTGACACAAATTTCACATAAAAGATCTAATGTAGGCTTTTCGACTCACTCCAAAAGAAATTCAGAACACTGAACTCTGACAATCTCTATCTTCAAAAAAATTATGATGCAAGGAAAACAATTTTGTAAAACTTCAACGAAAAATAAACTCTTCTTCCACAAGGGCCCCTACAAGGCTAACTTAACAATTGATATCGATCAAGTTTAAGTTATACTTAAACTTGAGAGATACACTCAAGAAGAATCAGTAATGACCATGATCGACCCCTCAATGATTAAATGAAAATGTCTCTTATCCAAATTCATACATACATATATTTAAAATTTTCAAATATATCAAGTGTACAATTCACTATTATGAAACACATTTATTCTAACAAAACATATATATTACACAAAATTCTTTTTATTACACATATATGAATTTTTGAGATATTACACTGCCACTTGATTTTCTAACCCCTTTATATCTCGAATCTTGAAGTCCAATTCCTATAAAAGTAAGACTAATATTGCTCCAACAGCAAAATTACTTACGTCACATAAGCTTCTGTTTTAGATATGTAAATGCTTATGACAAGATTCATTAGATCTGAAGAATGAATTTGTTTCCCCAACAACTTGAGACATTTTTCATTAAGAGTAGAGGAGGTAATTTTTCAATCCTCTTTTCTAAAACTATGTCTTATGTCTTGTTTTAAGCACAAGTGATAAGTGATGCAGGCATTGGTCACAAGAATTTATGAACAATGAGAAGTAATTCATGAACACTTGAATTGAATTTTCCACCATATCTAAAAATAGTGACGTCATGCCTCTCTAGAATTTGGCTGGGGCATTACACAACGCAAACAACATTCTTTTGAAGTCAAACATCCCAAAGGACACCCCGGTTACCGTTCTAGTATGTACAAGCTCAATGTTTTCGTTTGTAATTACTGTCATTAGTATTTCTTGGGAACCCAATGAGCTGAACTTACCCATGTGCTATTTGATATGAGGCAAGTTATTCTAGCATCCAACAACTTGATAATTTGAAGTTTGCCCTTAGGTTCAATTGTAGGGTTGTGATCATTCTCCATAACAATCTAATGCATGCAGATGGAGGAGTTAATCCCCTTGATATCTAGTATATACCATCTTAATGCTTGTTTATGCTCTCTTAATACTCCTAACTATTTTTCATTAGGAGATGCTGGTATAATAACAGGCAGGGTCAAAAATTCTCCTAGAAACACATGTTGCAAATGATCTAAAAAGTGGTTCTAATTTTGGAGATTTGATTTAAATATCCTCATTTGCTTAGAGGTTCTAAATATAGGTACTTAGCAGAATTTGTATTTTCCTCACAAAAAGGAAATACATCAAACTTAATACAAAATGGTCTCTCAGATGATTAACTAAGAAAGCATCATGAACGAATCCACTATCGACATCGACATTGAAACAATTTTCAGTATCTACATCGAACTCTAGAACTTTCAAAACATTGAAAGTAACATGGTTTTGAACACGCATAGTTACCTCTCTTTTTGAAACTTTGATTAACATCCTTCCTGTGGCTAAGAACAATCTTCCCAAGATAACTAAAACTCATTGTTCTTCTTCTATGGGAAGAACAATAAAATTAGCTGAAAAAATAAACTTATTGAACTATTTTTTTTATATTTAATAGATTAAATTGTTGGTCATTGGGTCACATTCGTCACTTTAGCTTTATTTAAACATAATTTTTTGTATATAGATATAAATATCTAATTTATACTCGCTCTTAAATCAGTTTTATTGAGATAGTAAAACTTCCAAGTCCTTTACCTTAAGTTGGAGTTTCTTCTAAATAATGGCGATGCATTCCTCATTTGGCCTAAGTGTGTGAAATTTAACCATTGATGGTTACTTGATATCATGTACTCCAATAATTCATATAAAACGTTAATAGATTTAGCCATAATTGCTCCTCCCTCAGCTGCATCTATATTCGATTTGTGATTATTGATGTGAGCATCCAGCCCACAATTTAAGTTTCTGGCATGTTCTTATTTTTATTAATAATTTTATTATATTTTAATTTTCACTTCAGCTTATTTACAATTCTGACATAATTGAAATGGCTATTAGAAATAGGGTAAATGTTTATTTTGGAGATAGTTAATCTATTACGAAGAAGAAAATTGAGAGTTTTTCTTTAGGTGGCGGCCGACGTGTATGGAAGAGTGTCTCCTTGAAGAGTCGATTTTTCCCAAGAAACTTCCGTTGAAAAAAGTGTGAAGATTGACATTCCAAAATCTTCATCAAGACATCCTTGATTGTGGGTCTTTGTTGGAAGCCTTCATTCTCCAAATCTGTGGAGAATCCGTGTAGACAGCATTTCGATTTTCAGTTTTTCTTTTCTTCGTTGCAAGTTGTTTGGAGACGTTCTTTGTAGTTTGGATTTGAATGTGGAACCATACCACTGCGTCCTCGATCACGGTTCGACCGCAAAATGACTAAATTTGATAAATTTGAAACTTGTTATCTTTCAATCATATATCTCGTCCATGCCCCGACTGCAGAGTCAATTGAAACACCAATTTACAATCTGTAACACATTTCGATCGAATTACTCGACTGCGTCCCGACTACGACATCGATCGAAATGTCACATCACCTATTTCTCTACTTTAAATCTTATTTTATTATTTTTTATGTTATTTAAATTACCAATTTTATTTAAATTACTCCTTAATTAATTTACCCCTAATAAATCTTAATTATCATCCAATAAATTCTCTAAATTATAATTGATCTGTTACGTCCTTGGTAATACCCGATAATTATCCAAATTATCCAAATGCCCCCAATTACTTTCCAATTATTGTTATTAAATTCTAATATGAAAAGTTGAGGTATTACACCCATTCTCTGGTGCCATAAGATAGAAGAGTCCTCATTTCTAACACATCTTTTATTACCACTATAAACATGCATAACAT
This sequence comes from Begonia loranthoides, assembly GCA_022433065.1. Lineage (NCBI taxonomy): Eukaryota > Viridiplantae > Streptophyta > Magnoliopsida > Cucurbitales > Begoniaceae > Begonia > Begonia loranthoides. Next base: position 11,002,356 of record CM039476.1, on the reverse strand, counting down.
TATAAGGAGTATCACTTTATAAATTGAGAGAGAGAAAACCATCAGACAATACCATTTCCAACAAGCTCAGATTTGTAAAATAAACTGAAGTTTACATTTGAAAAGTCAAAGGAATATCCTAAAGGTACAAGTCTCGAAACAGAAACCAAATTTCTAGAAAAACTAGGAATATAAAATGTCTTTTCTAACTATATTACAAAACTACTACTCAAAATCAAATTGCATGTGCTAATAGCCTCCACACGTGAATGTATATTGCTACCTGTATAGATGCATTGCTCACTTCCCACTGGCTTCCTTAGATTTCTCATACCCTGCAAGGTATTTGAAATATGGATTGTAGAACTCGAACCAATCCACCATGTGTCACAAATAGAATCAACGATATTAGATTCAAAACAAAGAAGTGAGATTAACATATTTTTTTTTCTAGAGCCAACCCTTATATTTATTGCAATCTTTCTTTATGGTGTCCCTTCTTGTTACAGAAGTAACACCTAGATTCCTTCTTGATACCACAATCTTGGACAAGTATTTTACATTTCCCTTTATTTTTGGCCGCTGCTAGCTCTTTACTTGTGTTGCCACACATGTACTTTCACCAATTTTCATAGCCAACCTCCCTTTCTCTTGAACACACATGGTCAATAACTCATTGATAGACCATTTATCTGTATGTGTTGTAGAATATTTTGAAGGGTCTGTAAGCTTGTGGAAGAGTGTTCAAAATATAGTGAACAAGAAAAGAGTCAGACAAGTCAACCTCAAGTATTGCTGAGCTGCAATGTCCCTCATTTGCATTATGTGCTCACGCACACCTCTCAATGATGTGAGCCTCAATGTTGAAAACTTCATTATCAAGGTGCTTGCAAGTGCCTTATCTGAAGTCTCAAATTGTTGATCAATAGACTTCAACAATTTTTTGACATTCTTATGCTCACCAATCAAACCTTGTATACTAGCATAGATCTTAGTCATTATATGCATAATGCTGAGGCGATTAGATTGCTCCCAACGCTCACTAAGAATAAGATCCTCTTTAGTGCTAGTAGGAGTAATAATTGGCTTATCTTTCCTGATAACATAATCTATGTCCATAAGCCTCATTTTGAGAAGAATCTTCTCCCTCCATGGCTTATAGTTTTCACCATTTAATTCAGAACTATCTCATTTAAAATTAGAGAAATTATCAATATTTATAGTTGCAAAAATAAATAGAAATTTTTATCATCCTTAATATGAGACTAACAACATAAATCATGTTTTACCAATATAAATCATGCTCAAATAATTGTGAATCAAGTGATATAAAACTTACTTTTTAGCAAAAGTTTTAATTCTATAATATTTATATAATTTTATGATAAAACTATTGAATTATGTTCCTTTTCTTAATATTTATGGGTAAATTAAGAAATATAATCCAATATTTATCTTAATTAATTATACAAATATAATAGAAAATCATGTGAGATAAAATCCATTATGTTCATGTAATTAATCACAACAAATATTATTATATGATATTTAAAACTTTATGTATAAGTTTGGATAACTAAAGATGGTGTGACTACTTAACAATTAACCAAAATTATACGGATCATTCAACATTTGAATTAATTCACTAAAAATGTTCATATTAAAACCATAGCATATGAATGTGAATTAATATTAACAATAAAATTATTCCATTATTTTATTTGATATTTTCTACAATACTATAATATTAACAATTTAAATAATAATACCTGCAATTAAACTTTAAATTCTATAAGTAATAATGTATTACCATTAATTAATTACTAAACATATCTTGTCAACAAAAAGAATCTGGCAAAGTGGCCACCCAATCTGCCCAATACCTTCAAGTCCTGGGTTCAAATCCTAGGATACAACTTTATTGCACTCTTTAATTAGAAGATATAATATATTCAATTTAAATCCAAAATCTTTCAATAATAGAATCTCGATTGAGTGGTAACCCACTCATTTAGGTCACTCGCCCAAGTACTTAAAGTATTCCTTCATAAAAAAAACAACATATAGTTTCTGACTTTATGAAACTACTTGTAGGTTGAATCATCTTCAACCTCTCGCTGGAGTTCTTCCACACGCGCAAAACCCACCATTCAGCCGGCAATTTCTCATGATTTTGGACACCAAATTCGATGATTCAAAGTGTAGTATGTTCATAATCAAGTTTCTGAATGATTCGTAACATAAAATTGCTTTGAAAATGTCTAAAATGTAAACTTTAAAAAACACAATTTTCAAAACTTTACGTTGAAAAAATCTCAATACAAAGCCTCTGATACCAACTATAAACTTTAATCTTTATAGATCTAACATGCTTTTAGAACAAAAGCCGAATCCTTTAGATCAAAAACCAAATCATTTAATCAAAACGCGAAAATTCAAAATACCTCCGACTATTTATAATAAAACAAGAACAACTGCTTTCCTTCCTTGAAGAATTGCTTCTAAACCTTTCTGTTCTCAAGCGATGGTGTAATTTTTGGATGAGAATAGAGGGCTTAGGGGACTTTCAAATTAACCCTCTTTTATAACTCTTCCCATCAAAGAGTTATAAAGTGAGGGGTGCAACATGAAATGGTGACTGTTAAAAAAACAAGACTATACCTTATGATAATTGTCACAAATCCAAAAGCCATATTGGATTACACAATTTTTAAGAAAACCTCCAATCTGAATTATTTGAATTGTAACTTGTTCTTTTTGTTCATTTTTCATTTTCTCAAATGACAAAAATTACCAGTGGTCATAACACTGGTAACATGCATAAGGAAACTTAAGAAATTGTGTCATAGAGAACTGGATTTTTGCCATGGAAATACGTAGATCCGTTCTCTAATAACATTCATCTTCAACTCTAAATATCTTCACCTTTAAAAGTTGCTCGCTTTCTCCTATGATGGTTCTCTTATTAATAAAATTCATAGTCATGACATATATTGAGTGTGCTCCAAATCTTGTAAAATCAAATAAAAAAATTTCAAAAAAAATATATATTTATTGCATGTGTGAAACCTATGAAAATTTTGATAACCAATTTCCACGTTTAAATTTTTCTCTTAAAAGTCGATCTTGACGTTAAATAATTGACCCAAATTGTCGCATACCAGGCATGTGTGAAATTTTGCTAAAAAGGTCAAAATCGATGAATTTGAAAGTTTTTTAATGGAAAATTAATTTAAGAAATGGAATTGGGGAATTAAATTGGATCATAAAACGTTATGGGTGATGTTCAGAATAAGTCTTGAATTGGAGTAAGTTATATAATATATGATATGTATATTTGGTACATATACATTTATATCTGTAGTAACCCAATTTTTCTTACCTTAAAAAATATGTAAAATTTAAAACATTCCTTTCTAAAAATAGCGGAAAATGTTTCTTTCATAAAACATTTTTTTTACAAATCGCAGCAGAAGTAAACACAATTCTTTTCTTTTATAATTAAATACTTTACAAAACCTTTCACAAAGTCTTTTCCTTTTAAATCCCATCAGCATATCCAACCACAAAATCCACGCGTACAAATCCTTCATCAACTGCTCCTTAACTTGTTCTCCTATTCTCGTACGTACCTATATCACAAGACTTAACTAATGAGCCTAAGACTCAGTAAGTGATATATAATAAACTATACAATGCACGTGTCATGTAGCTTTTGAAATCAATATGCAGTTTCTGTTTTTGTTTTCCTTTATTTTTGTACATTTTAGTTTCTTTTTTGTTTTCATTTTACTGTTTTTTATCTTTGGGAAGCCAGGCTACACAGGCCACTCTGACCCTTTTATGTCCATTTGGGAAGCCGAGTCACACAGACCACTTTGGCCCATTTATGTCATTATTGTGCACATCCATACACCTAGTATCGACATCAATCGATGACCCAATAACATGCACGTCAAGGCACCTGGTCCCGACAACAATCGGCAAGCCAATAACTGTGCACATCAATGCACTTGGTCCCGACATCAATCGATGACCCATTATGTGATAAAGGCTCGACATCGATCGAATCGCCTGATAGCTACTGTGTACATCAATACACAGTAACCCCACACCTCTGATATAGCAACTCCAGCATTGACCAATAGCTCTGTTAGTAGTTGTACACATCAACGCACAACAATCAACTCTGACATCAACGCTTAAACGGCCTCGCGTACACTGTGGCTTCAGCCAGCCTCGACATCAATCGAGGATCAACTAACAAGCTCACACTCATATCATCTCATTTACATATGTTCCGTTTATTCAATTACTCTTATCTTTCTCATATTATATGTTTTCGTTTCCTTTTCAAAACCATGCATAAAAGCCATTTTTGTATCGTTTTAAAAACCATGATGTATGATGCTCGTGAATGCATACAGTTCTATATCATCAATAAAATCCTAGAAGCATAATCATATCCATCGTATAATCCTCAATCGTTATCTATGACAATTCCTTTAAAGTCTCATAAAGATACCATTTGAAGAACATATATATAATAAACATACAACAAGCATCAATACAATCCTCATAACATGATCACAACTTAACTTAATAATCTATAAATGCAGTAAATAGTCAACATGCAATTCCTAACTCTTACGATGTAAGGCCCCAAAGATCAAAACACATTCAATATCAACTTACTTGGAGTCCATAACATGTTTCTACACTTTATCCTTCCCTCTTTTTAATACCTTCAAAACCATAACCGTTATTCATCAATACTTACCAACTACGAACCTCAACTTTGATACCATCATTCCACAACCTATAACTCAATAACATGCATATACATTACACATTATAATTCTACTCCATATTTTCTCCAATTTTTTAAACTTATTTCTTCTTGTAAATCACATACAAAAATGACATCTCATCAATAGATCAATATTCCCTCAACATTATTAATAAAACAGTAGCCAACAACAACATTAAATCAATAGAGCATAGCCAACTAAACTTCCGAAGCAATAATCCAAAAGTAACAACAATCATGGAAATCACCAGAACACCAATAAACCCCTTTTGGTAACCAATTTCCCATAGTAGAGTAAATATACATTTAACTTTTCTGCAGGAGACTATTAAGCATGCAATTTTACAAAGTCAGCTTAATATATTTTTCATCGTCCAAAGCTTTACAATCCAAAACAAAACATGAACATTACTTGTCGATCAGTGATCGACCGGTGTAATGTCAATTCTTTGCCAGCCCTTGATTAGTGCTTTTGCCATTTTCATCCCTTGAGACTGGTTAAGCAATTCTTGAGTGGTCAATGCTCAAATGTTAGCCACTCCTTCCTATCAACCGCTCCTTCCTCCTTCCTGTCAACCGCTGCTTCTTTGCCAGCCATTGTTTGTCTCAGCCAATTCCACCCAATTCCTTCTTGCCATTCTCAACCAGTCCTTCCAAAGAAAAAATCTATCATACAGAAATTCAGAACAAACCAAAGGCCGAATTCAACATTAAAACAGAACCAATTCCAGGAAACCAAAACACAGGGAATTTACCTTGCATAGTCGCCAGCAGTTTGTCATAGTTAGAATTGCTCTAGAAACCAATCCCCAGCTAGGTGCTGAAAAGTCTCAAATCGCAATTTGTTCGATCCCACAACTCAGGAGTTTTTGCCACGCCAATTCTATGGTACAGTGGCCAATCGATGATGCCCCTGCACACCTGCACAGTCGTCAGCATCTAGCACAAGCAGCCCAAGTCCCTGTTGTCGACCTTCGTATCCTTATCTCTGCGAAGGAGATTTCTTCCTTCACACATAACGCTCTTGGCAGAAGTAAAGGGTAAAGAACAACCTGCCTTCCTTTTCCCCCAAAATGGTACGGACCTTTTCTAAAATTCTCCCCCTTCTTTTCTCAAAACCAAACTGGTTCAAAGGAGAAACTAGTTCAGCCACCTCATATTTTCAACCCCTTTGATTTTATTTTAAATCAAATCTATTATCCTAAGTGTATTAGACATATTTTTATTTTGATGATGATCAATATTAATTGAGTTAATAAGTTGTTTATTTGGTGAACTTATATTACGCAAATATTTTGATCATATTGGAAATACCCTTAATGAGGGTATTATTATTGTATAATGAGTTTGTCTAAGTCCATGTAATGAGTAGATATCATCGTGGGACTTAGAGAATTAGAGATGTGCAAATCAAAAGTAAACTATTTCATTCTGGACATTTTTGGACGTGCCGTGGTCGAAGACCAGTTGAGGAAGTTGACCCAAACGCTTCATAGATTTGAGTTTCATGTTTTGGACGAACCAAGGATGTGAGGGAAGTGTGCCCGAATCTCTCAGTAACAGCAATCCGTGGTTTTTTGTTGTGTCACAGAGGAATTTACGGATGAGAAAATCGACCGAAAAAGTCCAAAAATGTGCCATATTTTGAATCTGTAATATTTGGCGATTTTGTGGATAAAATGTGGTCGAGGTTTTGGTCAAGGTTGGCAACAAAAAATGCGCAACACTTTGAATCTATAATATTTGGGGATTTTGCGGACGAGACGTGGTCAAGGTTTTAGTCGAGGTTGGCGACAAAAAATGCAAGACATTTTGAATCTATAAGATTTGGCGATTTTGCGATCGAGATGTGGTCAACAGTTTTGACAAGGAGTGTGACAGAAAGAGCAAAGCAGTGAGTTCCAAAGATTTTTTGGATGCGATGCGGTCGAGCCTAGCGACCAAAAATGCACAGAAAAGTGTAACTGCTAGTTTTCAATGTTTTAATGAGGTCAAACTAAAAAGTTTAGGTTGACCAAAAAGTAGAAAAATTATAAAATAGAAGGCACTACGAGGATAGAGGTACCTACGCAAATTTATACATAAGCTCTCCCAAAATTCCTACATGAATTCTTGCTTACATTTGTTGTATGAAACACAACCTCCACATAAGCCTAGTGAGATTTATTGTCTTGTGAGGTTGTTTATAAAAGCTTGAGAGCTTTGTTCTTCGAGAGAAAATTGTACTCGAACGTGAATGGTAACTCCATAAGAATCAGTTGTCGTAACAGTACGATTGACACCCATGAAGTTCAATCAAGTGTAACCTATAGCGGTTGATGTAAATACATCTTCAAACAAGAAACTTGAAGCGCGGATGTTGGCGAGCTTTTCCAAACTGCATTAACAACTTGGTTTCGTATTCTCTAACCCTTCTCTTATAGCTTATTAATATTGTGTTAGATAAGATTCAATTGTATTAAATCAATTACAGTTAGAGAAATCAATAATCACACGAAAAAGTTTAAAAACCCAATTCACCCCCTAGGTTAATTACGATCTTTCAATTGGTATCAGAGCAGGTTAGGAAATTTCGTGATTATCTGCTAAATTTGTGTACAAGAATATCATATGGCATCTAACACAAACACCATGAATATGGAAGGACAATCCACATCTAGGCCACCATTTTTTGACGGAAACAATTATGTATATTGGAAAGCTAGGATGAGAATATATGTTCAATCTACTGACTATACATTATGGAATGGGATTGCTAAAGTTCCATATGTGCCAATTAAAACTGAAATGGTATAAACGTGCCTAAACTAGATGATGAATATGATGATATAGACATGAGAAAATTGTGTTTAAACTCTAAGGCAATCAACTAATTGTATTGTGCATTAAATGTAGATAAGTTTAATAAAATACAAGCATGTGAGAATGCACGTGAAATTTGGAGAGTACTTGAGACTATTCATGAATGAACAAATCAAGTCAAAGAAAATAAATTGAGTATGATTGTGCATAACTAAGAATTATTTACTATGGATAAAGATGAATTTATTACTCAAATGTTTACTAGATTCACTAACATTACTAGTAGTTTGAAAATGCTTGGAAGAGTTTATTCAAATGAAGAACTTATTAGGAAGGTCCTCCGATGTCTTCTAAGAAATTGGCAACCAAAGGTGACGGCTATCCTTGAGGCCCGGGATCTCAAGTTCTAAAGATGGAAGAACTCATTGGCTCTCTCAGACACATGAGATCATAATGAGAGCCAATGAGAAGGAAAACTCAAAGAGAAGGAAAACCTGAAGAAGAAGACCATCACAATCAAAGCCTCCTCAAGCAAACAAGAGGAATCTGAGGATGAGGATGATGATGAGATAGCCCTCCTATCGCGGAAGATTAGCAAGCTCCTCCAACAGAGAAATTGGAAAGGAAAGAAGCCACAAAATGACAAGGAGCTTACATTCTACGGTTGTGGAAAACTAGGGCATGTTAAAACTGATTGTCATCAAGAGAAAGAAGATTTTGTCCTTGAGCTGCTACTACTTGTTCCTAAAAAACATCATAAAATAGAGCCATGAGCTTTTTGTGTAATATCCCAATTTTTATATCGGAATTTAAAAATTATAAATTGAAAAATAATTGGGGATATTCAAATTAGTAAAATAAATTATTGGGATATTACTAAGAACATAATTGTTATATATAGACCAAACTGGTTTTGGTTCGGCTCTGTCCGAAAGAATTAGGCGACTCAATTTTAATTAAAAAAATGAAGAAAATAAATAAAGTGAGAGTAAAATATAGAAGACTACTTGATTGGAGATTTAATAAAATGTTATGTGAAGATTAAATGTTAGATTAATTTAAATAATTTAAGAAAGGAAAATTTAATAAATGAAATTAAAAGAATTAAGGGAAAAGTAGGGGGAATGAACTGTTTCTTCCTGAACTGGTTTAGCTTGGAATTAAAGTGGCCTCCAGCCATTCGAGAGAAAGAAAGAGAGAGCAGAGGAGAGATCGAGACTGGAGAGGGAGAGAATGAAGGACAGAGTGTGGGAGCGACGTGAAGGCGGGCGTTGGAGTTCAGTATGGCGCCGGCGTGTGACTCTGGTAAACGTGCAAATTGCTTGTGGTGTGGCCTTCTCCACAGAATGGGTGTGGCGACGTGAGGTGCCATGGTTGGGGATCGAGAATGAAACTCCCACGAACTACGAACTCCTGGCCAAGGTATGTTCAACAATTTTTGTTTCTATTTCTTCTCCATTGCTTTCCGAATTGGGCATTTTGGCAGTCAAAATTGGCGAATCACTTCGGCTGGAAATGGCAGACGAACGTGATGGTAGGGGAGGTTGAACCGTGAACCATTGTTCACGTTGGACTGGACCGGAGCTGGTTCTTCCAGCTGCTCCTCATCTGGCTAGCTTTCCACATGGAATTTGGTAAGTGGACCACCTTCCCTTGAAGTGTGTAATCCTCTCTGTTGACGCATCTTTTCTGCCTATATAGACATGGCAGTGATGCTGGAATGCAAGAGGAAAAGGACTTCTGCTGCTGCTCTTAGGTGATCTATGGTGGGTGCTCTCTAAAGGATTTGTGAGTTGTGACCGAGGGATGGGGTGAAACGTGAGAAACAATTTCATGCTTCTTCTCAGGTCTTCTAGTGAGATGATTTTCCCTTGATTTATATTTATTAGTTTCCGTGATTAACACTGGAAATGAAAGATAACAGTGATAGAAAGATGCTTTGATGAGATTGTGGTTTAGGTTCCTGTAAATGTTAGTGGGCAGTTAGGATTTTCGGTTGGAAGTTATAATGTTTATTGACTTGCTTGAATTTCTAGGGATGTAATGCTCTGTTTCTATTGGATACCTTGTACATGATCGATAGGCTTTTGAGAATTTGTTGTTACTGTCTTATGGAGGAAGTGCCTATGAATGCTTAGCTACTAGGTTCTGCTTCTGTTTAATGGTTGTCTTCTAAAGATGAAAATTTTACCACTTCTGATGGTTTCCTTGAGATTTAAATTGCCTGGTTTACAACATTTACTTCTATGTTCATTGATGATGATAATCTGTCTTGGGGGAGATTTCTTATAGCTATTAATGGTTCTGTTTTACAGTGTTAGTGAAGGATGTAGTCTTTTGGTTTATTGCTCTTGGTTTTGTGAAATATTACACTCGGATAATAGGCTTTGTTACTAGTTAGGCTCTCAATATTACCTGCTTGTTAGGTGTTAATTCACTACGTGCATCTTCATAATGGGTATTGATTGTTAAGATGTTAGAGAGGTTGTTTGGTTGATAAAAATTTATTGGTTGGTTAGAATTTATCTATTGGTCTAAAGTTGTTCTCTATTCATAACTGAGGTGGGGGATAGTACATGTTAAATTCAAACGATGCTCTACTGTTTTGGATTAGAGAATTCTGTTACATAATAAATGAAGATTTAGGGGCATTAAGTTGCGTTATGGGAATAAAGTTAATTAAATTGTAGGTATTGATGAATTTATATATTTAATCATTTTGAAGGTATTTCCGAGGAAGAAATAGAGTAGTAAAAGGTTGCAGACGCCAGGTAAGTTGATACTTACTGTGTTTTGGTCTTCGGACCCTACATCGTAAGAATTAGGATTTCATATTATGTGTTCTTTTAATGATATGTTTATTAGACATTTATACGATCATATAGAACCGTAGGTATTTATAAGTATATTGCATGACATACTTAATATTTGTAAATAGGCATGTGGGGGTTCAGGAAAATTGGGGATGGTTCCTCGTGGTGACACCCCTATTAGAGTGCATACTCCCATTTAGGGGGCGGTGAGGTACGGTTAACCCATGGGAATCGTAAGATTCTCATTTCTCTTGTTTTGAAATCCCCAATGTCTTCAACAAAAGTGAATGGGTATAGCTCGTGGTGACAGCCCTATTGGCGTGGTTCCTTGTCGAAAACATAGGTTAAGCCACAAGAACAATTGACTTATCTATCACCCCGGTTAACAAACGAGATACGGTTCTCCTCTATAATGCATCGCATGATCATGCATCATATCTGCATTCATTTTCTTTATATCACTTACTGAGCATTAGGCTCAATAGTTCAGGTCTTGTGATGTTGGTACGTACGAGAAACAGGTGAATAGGTCAAAGACTGTTGATGAAGGATTTGCAAGAGTGAATCTTGTGGCTGGCTAGGCTAAAGAGTTTAAAAGGAAAGTATTTGAAAGGGGTTTGTAATTACTAATAATCTTTAACACTTTGTTTTAATTCCGCTGCGTTTTATAAAAATGATTTTATTACTTATGCTGCAATTGATAAATGTTTTAAATAAAGAGTTTTAACGCTCGGGTTTTATAAAGAAAAGTTTTACTCTGATTTTATAAAAGAAAAAGTTTTAAATTTCACACGATTTTAAAGTAAATAAAAAACTGAGTATTTACAATTGGTATCAGAGCATCCCGGGTTTTTTAAACCGAATCTGTATACTGCCTGCCAGCACAAGCTTGAACGTGGAAATACTCCATCGACTATAAGTATTATAATTAGTTCTTTATTTATCAAATTATTTAAGTGTTTATTGGTGGGACAACAATCCCGTCACTTGGAGAAATTTATGGAAAATGGAATGAGAATAGTACAATATTTGGGATGGTTGTAATTGATGTAAGCAAACGTGGTTTTCTTTTGATAGAGTAGAATGATAGATATGATAAAAGATAGATGACACTAGAACTGCTTGGGTTTTGAGTGCAGGAATTAGCTTTGGGGGAGTAAAGAAACAAGGGAGACTCTACCCAAATTTTTATAAATTGGAGAGGGGATGAGTGGAAAATAAACTCTACACGAATTAGGTTAAATAAGCATGTTAACAAGATCACCTAAGCTACAAGGAATTAGATAATGATAGATTTATTATGAGAAGGAAGAACACTTAGGGTTAGTGACTAAGTCGAATTATAAGGACAATCATTAGTTAGTCAAATATTTATCCACTTGGTTATAATTATTAAGGATTAGTAAAGAGAGTGTTTTGGATCTTTAGCAATGGATCATTGGGTATTTGATACTGTGATCACTACCCATTGGGTTAAGCTAGGAATCTATCTTGAGCTAGGATAAGAAGCCATTTTTGGTTGGACCGAGAAATTTATTTAGTATTGCTTCCTAGATAGGTTAGATTTTGTCATGGACTAAAGATTTAAAAATATACTTTGTTGTACAACTGACTGGATTAAAAATTGAGGATGAATTTCGAGGTGATTATGATATTCAATGTTTGACATTTGGATTGTAGTCTAAGGAATAATATCTTTGTAATTGGTTAACTTAGAAGAAATTTAAAATGAATAGTAGGGTCTGTGTTGGGTTTGGTTTAAGTCCTTTATTTTGGGCGAAACCCAATCAGGATAATCAAAGATGTGACTACAATGATAAGGATAGAGTTAGAAAAGAGCCTTTAGGAAGAGGGCCTTACTCACACAATGCAGACGTGCAAGTTAATAGGATTCACTCAGTTTTGACTAGAGGGAACGGTTACTATGTATGTATGTAAGTTGGAGAACTGTCATAGTTACCTCGAACCGTATGTTCAGTAATAACATAAGTTATACTAGTTTATGTAAGGACTTAAGGTAAAGACTTATAGAGGTGTAAGATATGGAGGAATGTTGTGACTTAGAAAACAATTGGGGTTTGTATGTGTAATAAGTTAATTACTACCTTAATGATGGATTTCAAATTGCTTCTTGTAAATTGATAGAGTTTGATGAACAGTTAGACAGAGAGGTTTTAATTTATGGATCTAAGGGATTTTCTTAAAATAGAGAGAAGACATGTTGTGTGCCGAGTGGATAAGGAACCTGTTTAAGAGTAGGTAGCACACTGTATGTTCACGTATGACTAATATTAATAATTGACTCTGATCGAAAGTTAGAAATATATGATTTGGAATTATTCAATTTCTATTTTAATTTGGAGTTGGAAGTCTGTCATAGATAAGTGTTATCTGCTGTAGAACAAGATATAGGTTTGAAGATCCGCTAGGTCGGTACTTGAACATATTGATGGTTGGTTTACTGAGAGAATCATGGAATGGAATTGATTGATATTCTGAACTTGTTGCTAATGGATTTTAAGTAAAGGAATTGTTAAGGTTAATAAATAATTTATTAAGGTTTTACTGTCCGCAACCGAAACAGAAACAGACACAGAAATAGAAACAGATACAGGCACAGAAACAGAAACAAAAACAGACACAGATACAGAAACAGATACGGAAATAGAAATGGACACGGAAACAAAAACAGAAACAAATACAGATACAAAAACAGAAACAGAAACAGATATGGAGACAGAAACGGACACGGGAATAGAAACGGAAACGGAAACAAATTTTTGGAAACAAATTTCTGGGAATGGCTACGGATAGGAATACAGATATAGAAATGGAAACGAAAACGAATACGAAAACAGATACGAAAATAGATACAAATACGGAGATGGATACGGATACAGATACAGATACGGATATAGAAATGGATACAGATACAAATACGGATACATAGAAGAAAATGGATATGGATATAGATACAGAAACAGATACGGATAAAAAAAAAGATCTAATAGATGAAACGGTCAATAAACTAAGTTTAAATTGTGGGATGAATTTAGTTGATGTTTCGAATCTGTTACTATTAAATTTAGTTAGAGGAATGGGTGAAGTGAGTTGAGATTTTATTTCCCCACTACGATAATGGTTGGAGCGCACTAAGACAGGGCAATGTATGAGGGTATGTTAAAAGCAATGTGGGGCTTATAATGTGTACATTTTGTTGGAACTGAATGTGAAAGTGTACGATGATTTTCTCGTCTATCATGGGTTATGGACATCGGAAGAGTAAGGAACAAGTTAGTGAATAGTAGGTTACTCTATGAGGAATTTAAGGTGAGCAAAAAAGGAATGGGTTGGTCTTAGAAAATATAATTACATTGTGAGTGTAATACCCCAAAAATATTTTTCCTTTTTGATGATGTATAAATCTAGAAAATGCTAATATACATGAATAGTGCATCATATTATGTGATGGTAAGTGTTAAGTCGTGCATGGAAAGTTTATGGTTAACATTGAAAAAATAATCTAAGTATGGAAAACTTAAGAAAAATGTGCACTGCGGAGTTTCAGACGCCTGTGAATGTTGTACGGCCACAAATTGGCGCTGCGGGACTGTTGAGCTGTACCCTTGCACTTTGGGACAACATGGGCACGTGGATTTGGCATCCTAGAGCCATGCGGACGACTTGCGGATGCTGCGGACTAAGAGACTCGCGATCGCAATGAATCTATACAATTCTAGGAACATTCGGTCGGTAGCGGACGAATGCGGACGAAGAAGGCCAGCGTCCAATTTGAATCTGTAATAATTTTTGGACAATTCGGACGACTGCAGACGCTACGTGTGGATGAGATTTCTCGACCGAAAGTCACCTGTGGATGGTACGGACGAAGGCTAAGGACGTATTTTCTCTTCCCAAATAGACTTTTGGGCGGGTGTGGATGATAGTGCGGACACCTTAACTCATCCGAATTATGGAGATTTTCGAGAAACCCATTTATAAATCCTTTCTTTCTTCCGATTTCTTGCTGCAATCAACAAGAATCCCTCTCCTCCAACCTTCCTGCAGGACATCCAGTCCTCCCCTGCAGATTGGAAGGCTTTCCACGTGGGGTATCTCCATTGGACCTTCTCTTCTTGGTTGGGGTGACTGCCAGCCTCTTCCTGGAACCTTATCCTCTGCAGCTGCCAGCCCTTGTCTCTCCTTCATCTATATAGGTAAGCTTCCCACTCTGAGATTTGGCATTTGTGAAGTATACGTATGTGCTGTATTGTTGTGAGTGTTTTGTGTGAGGGATAGTTGTTGAGTACAGTGAAGAGCTAAGGGAAAGAGTGTTATGCTGAAAGGTGTGCTCTGTTGGAAAAACCTTACTGAACAACTGTGAATTGGAGTGAAGAGAACTTATTAAGGAATGAAAGACACTAAGAATACATTGGCTACTGTGTTGGTGATTTTGGCCCCCTGTTTGATATGGTTAAGCTGCTGAACGGTTGAGGTAAGAACTTAGAATTTTGTTGGCCAAGGGATGGCCCTACATTACGGGTTTGAATGGTGGATTTGCTTTTGGATTCTAGATTCTGCTTGGTTGTTAAATGCTTGGAATGTGGAATTGAAATTGAAAAACATGTAGGATGTGGAACTAACTATCGAAAAGTATGAAGAATAGGTGTAAGATTCTGCTTAAATTGCAGGAAATTATAACTGCCATGTTTTTACTTGCTCGTCAAATGCTAGAAAGTATAAAGTGTGGAATGAATAGGTGTACGCGTACTGTTGCGATGGTTCTGTGATACTATAGTTAAAGGTCTTGCAAATGTGACTGTTTTGAGCATGGACCTAATCTAAATGTTAAAAAGTAAGGATTTCTAATGTTGTAAACTATTCTTCTGCTTACTTCACTTCTATATTATTGAGTTAAAAGCATGCCTAGAAACTTAGCTATCAGAATTAAGTTGGGAGACCTAAGTGGGATAGTCGGAATATAGTTGGTGAGGAACCTGTAATTCTTGCTCATGACTATCTCTAAGAGAACTAATAACTGACGTTTCCCTCACAATGTATAAATGTGAAACTGTTCTTGTTAGTTTTAATTGTTTTACCAGTAGAAATGATGAGAATAATTACGATAAATGCAACATCTTGAAATTGAAGTTTCTCCTGAAATTGTAATTGAATTGATTATGTTTCTATTTTGTGTCATTTCTATGATTTATTTCTTGGCATTCATGCATCACTCTAGGACTTATGAAATTGCTTACATGTTGTATATCATCCTAAAATATATGTAAATAGTCATGTGGGGGTTCGAGAAAGTTGGAGATGGTTCTCGTGGTAACACCCCTATTGGAGTACCTACTTCTAATTAGGGGGCGGTGAGGTACGGTTAGGCCACGAAAATCTTAAGATTCCCAATTCTCTTGTTTTGAAATCCCCAATGGCATTAACAAAAGTGATCGGTGACGGTATGCAGTGACACTCTTATTGGTGTGACTCTTCGTTGGAGTTACGGTTAAGCTGCATGACCACCAGAAGTATCTGACACCCTGACCCAAAAGAAAGAATACGGTTCGTTTTTGGAATGCATCATGTGGTCACGCATCATTTGCATTGCATTTATATTCTGATTCTTACTGGGCATTAGGCTCATTATTTTCCCCGTAATGTAGGTGATTATTTTGAGGATGACGTTCAAGTTGTGGAGGAGGCATTCCAGGATGACACCTCATGTTATCAGCTGATTTGACTTGCTGGGTGTGGCTCCTATGAGATGTGAGATGGTAATATTTTGAGAGAAGGGTATTTTGATAATTTGATATAGTGGTATTTTGAATACTATTAATATTTGTAGTTAAGGACTTTGGAACTTTTGTTAAGTTTTAAACTATGTTTTGAAACTTATTATTATTCTGCACTATTTACTCTGATTTCATTTTCTTCTAGAATGGATTTTAAATGTTGAATAAATTAAACAAAAAATTTTATATGACGTATTTTTAAAATAAGGAAAAATGGTTTTCAATTAACGGGACGTTATAGTAAGTACATTGGTATTGTCGAGAATTTAATGCGATGTTCCCGGTGCTTGGGGGTGATGAGACATGAATTGATAATTTAATAGTTGTTGAAAGTATGTTGCTTTATGTTTGAAGAATTAGATTATGTTACTTTATGTTTGAAGAATTAGATTTAAGTTTGATTCTACCAATGGATGGAGTTTTAGTAAACTATATTGATCGAATTAGGAATCAAGTAATGCAATGAGTAGTAAATTATAGAGAGTGTAGGAATGTCAGTTTCAATTTATGGTAGGATAATGAAGAAAATCAATTTGATAGATGCCTTGCAGGATCAAAGCGACGTTTTAAGTGAAATGAAAATAGTCATTTTGTTAACAATTGTCAGGTTGTGACTCATAAAACTAGAAGTGGTTGCCCAAAGTTATATTTTATTGGAAATGACAAGAAGAAAGGTAGAATTTTATAAATAAGGACAAGATTTTGGAGGCTTAGGACCTTCAAAATGCAATAACATTATTCACGTTATGGTGGTTTGAAATAGATTATTTGATGAAAAGAAATAAATTTGGACGAAAGCTATTCTTTTACGACAAAGGAGTTTGGCAAGGTAATACCTCAGATGTGCAATAGAAATTTCTGCTATGTTTTTATGCTCTACAAAAGTGAGAGTGAAGTAATCTTTGGACGTTTCATGTAAACATAGGATACGAGAAGTTACGTTGAGTTTTAGATCGAAGGAATAATTGCACTGAGCAAATTTCAAGGACGAAATTTCTATAAGGAGGGAGGATTGTAATATCCTGATTTTTATATCAGAATTTAAAAATGATGAATTGAAAAATAATTTGGGATATTTGGGATATTACTAAGGACATAATCGTTATATATGGACCGAACCGATTCGGCTCGGTCTGAAATAATTAGGTGACTCGATTTTAATTTTAAAAAATGAAGAAATAAATAAAGTGAGAGTAAAATATTGAAGAGTACTTGATTAGAGATTTAATAAAATGTTATGCGAAGATTAAATGTTAGATTAATTGGAATAATTTATGAAAGGAAAATTTAATAAATGAAATTAAAAGAATTAAGGGAAAAGTGGGGGGAATGAGCCGGTTCAGCTTGGAATTAAAGTGGCTTTCGGCCATTGGAGAGAAAGAAAGAGAGAGCAGAGGAGAGATCGAGACCGGAGAGGGAGAGAACGAAGGACAGAGTGAGGGAGCAACATGAAGGCAGGCGTCGAAGCTCGGGATGGCACCATCGTGCGACTCCGACAAACGTGCAAATTGCTTGCGGTGTGGCCTCTTCGCGGAACAGGTACGACGACGTGAGGTGCCGCGGTTAGGGCTCGTGAATGGAACTCCCGCAAGCTGCGAACTCCTGGCCATGTTATGTTCGACAATTTGTGTTTCTATTTCTTCTCCATTGCTTTCCGAATTGGGCATTTTGGCAGTCAAAATTGGCGAATCACTTCGGCTGGAAATGGTAGACGAATGTGATGGTAGGGGAGGTTGAACCGTGAACCGTTGTTCATGCTGGAATGGACCGGAGCTGGTTCTTCCAACTGCTCCTCATCTGGCTAGCTTTCCACATGGAATTTGGTAAGTGGACCACCTTCCCTTGAAGTGTGTAATCCTCTCTGTTGACGCATCTTTTCTGCCTATATAGACATGGCAGTGATGTTGGAATGTAGGAAGAAAAGGACTTCTGCTGCTGCTCCTGGGTGATCTATGGTGGGTGCTCTCTTAAGGATTTGTGAGTTGTGACCGAGGGATGGGGTGAAACGTGAGAAACAGCTTCATGCTTCTTCTTGGGTCTTCTGGTGAGATGATTTTTCCATGATTTATATTGATTATTTTATGCGATAAACACTATAAATAAAAGATACCAATGATAGAAAGATGCTTTGATGAGATTGTGGTTTAGGTTCCTGTAAATGTTAGTGGGCAGTTAGGATTTTTGGTTGGGAGTTATAATGGTTACTGACTTGCTTGAATTTCTGGGGATGTAATGCTCTGTTTCTATTGGATACCTTGTACATGATCGATAGGCTTTTGAGAATTTGTTGTTACTGTCTTATGGAGGAAGTGCCCAGCTACTAGGTTCTGTTTCTGTTTAATGGTTGTCTTGTAGAGATGTATCATTTACCACTTCTGATGGCTTCCTTGAGATTTAAACTGCCTGGTTTACAACATTTACTTCTATGTTCATTGATGATGATAATCTGTCTTGGGGGAGATTTCTTCTAGCTATTAATGGTTCTGTTTTACGGTGTTAGTGGAGGATACAGTCTTTTGGTTTATTGCTCTTGGTTCTGCGAAATATTACACTCGGATAATAGGCTTTGTTACTGGTTAGGCTCTCAGTATTACCTGCTTGTTGGGTGTTAGTTTGCTATGTGCATCTTCATAATGGGTATTGATTGTTCAAATGTTAAAGAGGTTGTTTAGTTGATAAAAATTTATTGGTTGGTTAGAATTTATCTATTGGTCTAAAGTTGTTCTCTATTCATAACTGAGGTGGGGGATAGTACATGTTAAATTCAAACGATGCTTTGCTGTTTTGGATTAGAGAATTCTATTACATAATAAATGAAGATTTAGGGCATTAAGTTGCGTTATGAGAATAAAGTTAATTAAATTGTAGGTATTGATGAATTTATATATTTAGTCATTTTGAAGGTATTTCTGAGGAAGGAATAAAGTAGTAAAAGGTTGCAGACGCAAGGTAAGTTGATACTTACTGTGTTTTGGTCTTCGGACCTTATATCACAAGAATTAGGATTGCATGTTATGTGTTCTTTTAATGATATGTTTATTAGACATTTTTTCGATCATATAGGACTGTAGGTATTCATAGGCATATTGCATGACATACTTAATATTTGTAAATAGGCATGTGGGGGTTCGGGAAAATTGGGGATGGTTCCTCGTGGTGACACCCCTATTGGAGTGCCTACTCCCATTTAGGGGGCGGTGAGGTACGGTTAACCCACGGGAATCTTAAGATTCTCATTTCTCTTGTTCTGAAATCCCCAATGTCTTCAACAAAAGTGAACGGGTATGGCTCGTGGTGACACCCCTATTGGCGTGGTTCCTCGTCAGAAACATAGGTTAAGCCACGAGAGCAATTGGCTTATCCATAGCCCTGTTTAACAGACGAGACACGGTTCTCCTCTATAATGCATCTCATGATCATGCATCATATCTGCATTTCATTTTCTTTATATCACTTACTGAGCATTAGGCTCAATAGTTTAGGTCTTGTGATGTAGGTACGTACGAGAAATAGGTGAACAGGTCAAAGACAGTTGATGAAGGATTTGCACGAGTGGATCTTGTGGCTGGCTAGGCTAAAGAATTTAAAAGGAAATTATTTCAAAGGGGTTTGTAATTACTAATAATCTTTAACACTTTGTTTTAATTCTGCTGCGTTTTATAAAAAGGATTTTATTATTTATACTGCAATTGATAAATGTTTTAAGTAAAAAGTTTTAACGCTCGGGTTTTATAAAGAAAAGTCTTACTCTGATTTTATAAAAGAAAAAGTTTTAAATTTCACGTGATTTTAAAGTAAATAAAAACCTGGTTGGTTACATTTTGGGCTCAATAAGAATCCTAATATAATGATCCAATAAATCATATAAATATGACAATTAACCATGTACTAAGCCCTTATTTTTATTAGTCTTCACATCTATAACTTCCAACGTTCATCTTTTTATCAACTCTCATGATCTAACATCTCATGTTCTATGTTTTATCTAGATCTTTAGATATTTATAATTAATATCTCAACTATGTGATGTACTTCTTTATGTAAAAAGTGTTTGGTGCATATATAGAAATGCTTAGGTCTATGATTTAGATAATCATAGTCTACCTTTCTCAATATTCTCATGTAGAATTACTCTTTATGCATAACTTATTCTCATACGTATTTAATTATTAAATACTTTCAACATAAACCTCACGTGCTATTCCAAATAAGTACCGTCAAACTCTATAGATTACTTATTCTATAATTTCTTTCTACCTTTGTAATATCCCAAATTTTATCGTGGTACTACTTTGATCGAAACTATAGTTGGGAAGGATAAATGGATGTTGAAATAAGAATGGAAGTTGTGAAAAATTAAATAGGTTTGCCTTGGATAGATTAGTGGTTGACTAGAAATGGAATTTTGGTTGATCGAGTATAGAGCATATTAAAATATGGATGCTTTCGGGCTGTTTTGCGGTCAACCAAAATTATGTGGGCGTTCGACTGGAAACAAGATAGATTGAAATATGCGATTCTCAGGTAGATTTGCAGTCGACCGATAAATGAAAGGTGGTCGACCGATAATACGAAAAGTCACCTAGAATGAGGTACAAAGTTATGTTTTGATTGGTGCATAAGAGGGGTGTCTTGCCATTGTACGTCTACGTGATGAGCACCTCCAACTTGATGTTGGAGAAAGATTATTTACGTACAAAGGAGGTTAGAAAAACAAAAAAAAAGTCCAAGAAGAAGAAATCTCTAAAGGGCTCTCAAAGATTCTCTCTTCTCCTCTCAAGAATTCTTCTCTTAGGAATTGAAAGGTATAAAGAGTTCTTTTTATAATTTTAAAAAAAAAAACTATTAGCTTGCGAAAGCATTGTTAGGAGAAAGATGTAAAAATGAAGAAAATATGCATATTGATTGAGGTTCTAAAAGGTTTTATCTTAAACATGTGTACATAGCAAGTGTTAAGTGATTAAGTGACGCACCCAATAGTAATAAGGATTGTGTATGTCCAGAATTATGCATACTTAGAGTGATATGTAATTGAGTGGTTATTAATGAAAGTTTTATTGTGTTTAGGCATTGTTATACAAGAAGATAAGTCTTAGTGATTGGAACTACAATAACGGCTTTATGTAAGAGATATTATGTGTTCTTGACTATTTGGCTTACATCACAAGAATTTAGGAATTGTTTGATATATTAGATATATGAGGATACTATTATAGTAAAATCAGAGATTTTTAAAACAAGTTTAAAATTTCAAGTATAAATTTTTCACGAATTTACGGTCAAATGTGGGAAGTTGAACTATTTTGCCGTGTAGCAGCGACGTATGAGTTCTTCAGTAAATTAGTAAAATTCAATATTTTCGAGCTGAAACTTGTTATCGGAAATGTTTTGATAAATTATTTTGAATAAGAAATTATTTTCAGTTGACTAATGCTTTAAACAAGTTGGAATTTGAGTCAGATTTTACATCAGAATCTCAACTGGATTATTTAGAACATAGTGTATACATATATATATTTTAATGTAAGTTAATATATATAATTATAGTTTATTATTTTAATTAAATAAAATTTTCATTTAAAGAAAGAAGAAGAGTAGAGAATAAACTTCAGCTTCTTCTCCCTCTTCTTCGACAGCGAGCGAGATACCAAGCGAGAAAGAAAGGATTCGTGAGAAAGGGTGGCAAGTGGTGACCGGTGACCAGCAAGCTCCATCTGAGGGTGCGTCGTCCATCCGAGAAGCCTTCGCGAGGGTTGGCCGAGACTGTAGACTCGGGCATTCCGATCTTCTCCTTCGGTTGACAGCGGCTCGGAGTTGACGTTGCGGGCAACGGTGAAAGCCCGTCCATAAGCATTCCAAGGAGGCATAGCAGCTTTGTGAGGGAAAGCTAAGTATTTTCTTCAATTAAAGTTTTGAAGGTGTCAGATAATTTGACTTTTCGCTTACGACAGCACGTGGAGCGGGTTTGTCGGTAAGCGTGTTGTGGTCGCCATCAAGGTAGGAATCTTTATACTTTTTGCACTGCATTGCATCATAGTTTTCAAAACTGCTATTTTGTGGGATACCACACCTGAAAACCCTACAGAGACTGTTCGACAACATGTCAGTTTTTACGTAGACATATGTTTTCTCACGTTTACGATACATGGTTTATTCTTGATATTTCTACCATATTGATGATTAGTATATTTGTGCATGAATTGGAAGGATAAATCCTCTTGATGCTTTAGGCACTCTAGCACTAAAGCATCACGAGACTATCCAGTGTCATCTTCTACTGTGAGGTGATGGGTTATATGATGTGTACATTGGGGGATGAATCCTCTTGATGCTTTAGGCACTCTAGCGCTAAAGCATCACAAGACTATCCCTATAAATCTTCTATTGTGACAAGATTTGATTTGTACCTTGGGGGGATGAATTCTTTGATGCTTTAGGCACTCTAGCTCTAAAGCATCACAAGGCTATCTCATGCAATCTTCTATTGTGTGAAGATTGGTCGTTTACGTGCGAAATGGTGATGAGACATTCATGACATGTCCACAGGTTTCGATCACTGGAAGTGGAAAAAGAGGATGGGGCATTGGTGATGTGTCCTCAGGTTGCAAGTCCTGAAAGTTGGAAATAGGATGGGAGGGTGATGTCGCCTCCTTGGGTTGCATGTCCTAAACCTGGCCAGTGTATTTGTCACACGGAGTTGGCAAGGTTGTCAGTCACAAAGATTAGCCTATCCTAGTACCGTTTCATTTGGCGGGTGGCTGGACGGCTCGTAGGTCTGCTCGTCGGCAACCCTCGTCAATTTGGAACATAAAGGTTGTGACGACCCAATTTTTCATAAGCTTTTAAAATGTTTGAAATTTAAAACTTTTGTAAGATAACTAAAATCTTTCATAATTATAGTGCCAAAACCGAGCGTCAAAAATCCATTCATTACATTCTTTATGAAAATCATTTATAAAAACATAGCGGAAGTGAAAACATTTTAAGTAAAACACGCTAAGTAAAACACTACTTTTACAAAACACTTTACTTGTCTTTAGCCTGACCAGCCACAAGCTCAGCCCGTGTAAATTCTTCATCAATTGCTTTGTGTTATGTTCATCGTTCTTCTCGTGCATACACATGTACCTACACCACAAATAAACTGTAAGCCAAAAGGCTTAGTAAGGAAAGGGAATATGCAATATGATCATGCCTCTCTTTAGTTTACTTGGAATGGGTCCACCCTAAACCAATTTTTCATTACGTTTCATTCATTTGTTCATTACTCATACATCGATTTGGAAGTTGAAAGAACACATATGGAATGGAATAGTCTGATCGGCTTCTAACCCTATGTGGGCTAGATCCGGACTACCCATCCGGCCCCCAACTTCCCATCATTCAACAACATCATCATCATTCGTTCATTTCATTTAATATTTTTCTTCACTCATGCATGTAGTACCACACCGAGGGCACTCCCTACTTGTTTCTATTACTATGATGCATGTTAACATAATATAAAAGAATTGAATCAAACAATACAAGTAGCAAACAACGAATAGCAAGACTAGTAATAATGAAAATCAACAAACAGTATGAATAACACAAATGGTAAATAACGAATAATAAGAATAACATTAATTGAAAGCAAACACATAACAAACCGAAATCAACATATAACATGCTTGATTCTACCGAACATAACACTCAAAATATAGCAAGATGATTAAACTATTAACTACGAGGTATCTAAGCAAATTAACATGCTTAACAAAGTTATAAAAGCTTAGATGTAGCATTAATAAATAAAAAGAAATATATTTGATAAATAACTAATAGAAACATGCTCAAAATCGACTAATGTGAACATGCTTGAATTATAATTACAAAGTAGCAAGCTAAACTAATTATACATGTTCATCTAAACAACACGACACATAAACATGCTCAACAACGATAAGAAACAATAACATGCTTAATACTTGAATACAATTGAAACGTGCTAGTTAATTAAACATGCAAAGAGTTCTATTTTATTTGACATGCTTGGTTTAGTTAATTACGCTAAACATGCTCGTACAGTTATTATCCTACTAATCTACACATGTTTAATTAATGGAATTGATGCAAATATTAACAATTAATAAGCTATAGCGAATAATAGCATGAATTGCATGGAAACTATTGCAAGAGAATATAACTAATTGTACCAAAATAATGTTTAAAGTCTCTATTTATAATTGATCATACGTGCATCTCATTTCATCCTTCATTTCGTCATTCTGTCCTATAACTTAATATCATCATTCATCATTCATTCATCAGATTTCTTTACAATAAACATTAGCAATAAAAGATACCAATTCTATTCCTAACCAAAACCATGGAAAACAATATGCATTACAACCAACAGAATATACTGTGCAAAATAGTCAAGAATGCACACCTAGGAAAAGCAACAATTCATACAATACTTGTGGTGTAGGGCCTCCACATGGCCACGGCATACCCAATTCCTTACCTCAATTCTTTATCGCGCATTAGTACCAAATCTTTATCTTCTATCTCTTTCTGATACCTTCATGATTTAGAAATATCTAGTCATTACTAAAATCATTTAATCTACTCGTTAACTTACTAAGTAATCTCATAGATTTAGCTTAATAATTAATCCCAATAATCATGCATAACCAATTAAAAACTCGTCCGTTAACTACAAGAACAGTACCTTCCAACTTAACAAAATTCTTCATTTTATCTCAACATCATTCTCCAACAATACAACACTCTAACCTCCATCAACAGAGTTTATAATCAGTATAGTTTGTCCATTAACAAAATCCAGACATCCAAAACTCCAAAATACAAAGTAGGAAATCTCACCATGAGAACAGGGCAAGTTTGAGAGCAGGTCCTCCTCTTCAGCCCTCACCCTTCACGGCCTCCAACTCCAGAGACCTTCACAGGGGAAAATTTCACAGTACATCACAATTTTAGCTATTAAATCCTCACTATGAAACTATTCTCCACCACACACGCCACTCACAGTGATTAAACAAGTTACTCAACCATACCTCCACAATTGGTAGTGGGCAACTAGTTGGAAAGGACGTGGTTCTCTATTTAGCAGCCAATAATCCAACCCGGACCCGTCACACCCGGGTCGGAGTACCCGGGTTGGAGCACCTAAACGCAGCTTAAATCGATGCCAAAAAATGCCCCCAACAACGTCCCGAGCCTGAGCCGTGGACTGGGACTCGTGTCCCCGCAACAGCCTGCTTGCCTGACGTCGCCAATCTAACCATCGACCTACGAAGATCACACCATCTGAGCCCAAAATCGCAACCCGACACCCGCAACACACAGAGCCCTAGCTCGTGACTCGCTGGATCACGACGCACTCCTCGTCACGACGCTGGAGAGGACCGTCATTCACCCTTGCTCTCGCCTCTTCTCCATCTCTCAGTTCTCGATCTCCCGATCCCTCTCTCCCTCGTAGCCTCTCTCTCTCTCTCTCTCTCTCTCTCTCTCTCTCTCTCTCTCTCATTTCTTTAGCACAGAAAAATATAACCTAATTTCAACTTCTTCCTCTTTTACTTCAGTTGAGAATAATTAGCCTGAACCGATTCAGCTCTCCCCCCTCTTCATTTTAATTTAATTCAACTTAATTATTTGTAATTTAATTCATTAAATTAATATTTATTCTAATTATGATAATTTCTATTTAATCTTAACAAATTCTTTAAATTAAAAACTCACGAATACGTCCTTGGTAATTCCCCGATAATTATCCAATTTAATTCAAAATCCCAAAATTACACAACAATTATACTTATTAAATTAAGATAAAAGTTGGGGTGTTACAAAGGTACTTAGTGAGAAGCGGTGTATCAGGAGCAACCTCATCCGTTACTGCGATTTTACGAATTGTGTCATCATTGAGGTTTCTCGCTGGCAACTTAGGTGATGCGTTAAATCTTTGGATCACTGTCATTGGTATTCTTTATACGAGTTGTGTCGTAGCTGAGGTTTCTCGCCGGGAACCCAAGTGACGCGCTAGATCTATGGATCACCGTCAATTATATTTTATCTGCCTCATAAGGTGTTTCTATAGCCAGATAGCCACCTTTCACTGACATTTAAGAGGCGAATTGTGTCGTCGCTGAAGTAGCTCGCCAGCAACTCGGGTAATGCACTAGATCTTCAGACCATATTGGCACTAGCTATGGCCCTTCAGCACATCTGGGCGGTTACACGAGTTGTGTCGTCGCTAAGGTAGCTCGCCCGCAACTCGGGTAATAGGCTGGATCTTTGGATTGTATCAACGTTGGCTACGGCCCATCGACACATCTGAGCGATTATACCACATTTCTATGATGAGCGACATATGGGTTCTTGTGTGACCATCCCTTTTCACTGATGATGTTTTCATATGGAAAACAATGTTGGCATATTTTGCTATTATAGTTGTCTATGTATACAATGAGTTTTTGAACAAAGCCACATTGAGGGACATGAGCCAGTTTATTAAACTGATAAAGAGGTTTTAAATATTTAAATTCCATGTACGGTAAATGAGAAGCATCAAATGATTTTCAAAGATGAAGAAAACAGTTTTTAGCATGCATTACATTTAATATTGATTTCCTTACTGAGTTAGTCACTCACCCCTTATACTATATTTTTCCCTAGGTTAGTAGGTTCTGTGAACTGGATTTGCACAAGTCGTAGTGGCCCATGATAGAGTTCCCCGATGGTGCTTCGATCTCCCTGTGGATGAGTAGAGATTTGTTGGTTCAATCCCTCCATTCTTAGTATGTTGAGAGTTAGTTTTCGTAGTGTTTGATTTAATTCCTACACAATACTTTCTTTCATTTACATTCTCATGCCCCTAGTTGATCATTCTGTGGATTCCAACCCATGTGATTTGGGTTTGGGTTTTATATTATTCCCGTTAAGTCTTTCGCATAAAAATTCATGCCTTAGGCTAGGTAACCGAGTTCTCTCCGAGAATCGAGTCACCTGACCCAACTGTTTTGTCTGGCCTGCCTCCGGGGCGTGACAATTATGACTTGATGTGATTAATTGTATGCTATCATGATTAGTAATGATCTAGTTAAAAGAATAAAATGTTGATTATTAATGAGAAGATAAAGAACAAATGTAAAATGTAGCTATGTTATGAAATGTGTAGATGATATGGTGCATTATGTTGATCATATGCATTCTCATGCATCATGGTTTTGATGAAAGTGTGCACAAATTTTTTATGCATATGTTTTGAAAAGAAAACTAACAATATAAAGAAATAAACATAAATAGATGTTGAGGTATGAGTTCTTGAGATGGCTGCCCTGTGTGGGTCAAGAGGTGTCACTCTACCTTGTACG
The DNA here is from genome assembly GCA_022433065.1 of Begonia loranthoides. NCBI lineage: Eukaryota > Viridiplantae > Streptophyta > Magnoliopsida > Cucurbitales > Begoniaceae > Begonia > Begonia loranthoides. The sequence goes on along the minus strand of CM039476.1, from coordinate 10,974,782 downwards.
GTTATACCTCTAGTAGGTAAGTGGAACTAAAGGAAAATGGAATAAAATATAAATGAACATAAATAGACGTTGTAAGGTATGGGGTTTGAGATGGCAGTCCTACATGGGTCATGAGGGTCACACTCTCTTATACGGTCGTACCTCCAACGCCTGGATAGATAAGTGAAAGTAAAGTTAAAGGTAAAGGAAAAAAGGAAACTAGAAATTGCATTTGTTTTCTAAAGATGCATAGCATGAGCATAACAGTATTAGGCTCATAGTTTATGTCTTGTGATGTAGGTGAAGATCATATTTGTGGATGAGGGCTTATGAAATGCAGATAGGAAGGATACATCTCATGGAGTATTTCTATGTTGAGCAGTTTACGTTTGTTTGGCGAACTGACCGATGGGTTATAACTCGAAATAGCATGTTTTACATATCGTATTTTGATACTTGTAGACTTATATGAAATATGGTTTGTGATAATGATGATGAATTTTGTATGATCTGTTGGGAGTAATGTGCCCAACAAGCAAATGTAATAAAACAATTTTGTAATATATGAATAAATTTATATTGATTGATATTATGTTAACATTTTAAATTATGTTTTATAAAATTCATAAAAAATTCCTTGGTTATTTATGCTAACTTTATATTAACATATATATTGTATATATGTGGGATAAAATATAAAGAGTAATAACCAAAATATGTTCATGACTTATATTTGAAGTATGGAATCTTTAAATAGTTCATAATCATAAACATAGTTTATCTCATTAAGAATGTATAGTCATATCCCAACTATATATGTAGTGACATAAGATAAATATGTTTTATATAAGATGATTATATAGGACTAGACCAAATAAAATTATATTGTTCTAATAATTTCTGTTAAATATAGAACAATTAATTTTATCATAATGATCATCATATATGCATAATCTTAATTCGTTGTATTTAACAAACTCCTATTTTATTTTAATTTATTCTTTGATTTACTAGGTAAAGTTTTATACGAGTTACGATTTGTATACCCTGTATATTGGGAGTGAATTAAAATGAATTGCTGGGAATGTTAATATCGATACAATGAAATCCATTTCTATAGATTCCCTTGTTTGTTAGTTCAAGAATTGAATAATTAGCGCGCGATTCATAATCGTTATGAATTAATTATTCAATCAATAACTAATAGTAGTCAAGAATAAAGAGGCAATATGAGAGGTTAACAGATTATAAACCTAACTCTATTGTAAATTTAAATGGAGGCTTAATACATATGTAATGATTATATCAATGGACATTACTTTGAGTAAATATACTCTATAGTTTTGATAGTGCAACTCTAAGTATTTAGTGGAATTACTTTAGAGTTAATAATTATATTAATTAATATAAAGAGTTTATATTAATTAACAAAATATTATTGAAGTTTAAAACTCAGTCCATTTATCGCCATTTATCAGTATTCGAATAATACAAAAAATAAACAAAAAAGATTAAATAATTAATTATGATTTAATTACTTAATGCGCTCAATAATAAGTTTATTATTTTTCATTAGATGAAATAATTGAATTATTAATTATTCAATTAATTAAGACAAAATGACAAAAGTTGTCATAGTTAATATGTTTGTTATAGTTCATTAAATGAAATAATTGAATTATTGATTATTAATTAATTAACAATCGTAAAATGACTTTTGAAAATAGTTTTTAAAGTAGATTTTGTCAAATTTGAGTTAGTGTCAAATTTGAGTTAGTATCATAGTGTCGAGCTATTGTAACAAAACCTTTTAATTTCTATAACATTTTACTATAAATGTATAAAATCAATTGTAACTTAAATGAAGAATTTGTAGTGGTTTTCTAGAAATGTCATAATAGCCATTATAGAGCTATTCCACCATAAATAGAGGTCCAACCTCATTAGGTTAAGTTGTTGAAATCTTTGAGATTAAGGAATCTATTTTGATAGCAAATTTGTGAGTCTTCTGTGTTGATTTTAGAGAAGCATTCTCTAAATCCAAATAGAACTTCTCGTGTGTTGAAAATACGATCTATCATAAATTGAGTGTGATTTTACTACGTTCATCACGCCCACACGTGTTTATTCGAGGTGAGGAGGATTGACGGAAAAGATCGAATGTTCATTTTGTACCCGTGTGAAGTAAGCTACAATGGTACAATTTCTTAAACATTTAGATTATATCTAAATAAATATTTTTAAATACATATTATTATTAATATATTATAACAACGATCCGTTTTATGTTTATGTTAAAATTATTTTTCATGATATATAGGTTACGCACATTACCGTTGTTATGAACCTCGGTAATTCAGCTGTGTGAGGGAACCTAAAAACCAACAATTGGTATCACAGTTTCGTTGTAGTTATGATATATTTAATAATGCGATTTTATGAAAATCATGATATGTAATGATAAGTAGGCTTATGCAATTTTTTAATTTATATATATATTTGGAATGTTTAATGTATGGATAAATGCATGATTGAAACAATAATCGTAATTTCATGTGGCCGATTTGGGTTAGCAATATTTTTTAAATTTTTTATTTTTAATATTGATGTAAACCCAATTTATCTTGGGTATACTCTTTGTGTAATATTGATGGAGATCAAAGAAAGAAAGAGGACAAGACAAATTTTGAAGTGAAACTATAGAGTACAATTGTTGTCACCGCAACATATGACGTAAAAATGTGGAGGCCACCAAGATTTTATATAATTTTTTTTAAGGTTAACATGTAATTTTAGAAATACCCAAATTGACGCGATCATTATTTCATTTACTTTTATGCTTGATATAAGTTGTTTTATCATTGTCATGCATTCACGTGTCATAGAGTACTTGCATATAGAGTTTACTTATCATTTAGTTTTCTCAAATTTATATGCATATATTTTATTTATTTAATTTTAATAAATTAGTTTGTTAAAAATTAAATGGTTTTAACTAGATTAAAACTATTAATTCATATTTATGAATTATGTGAGAAAATAAAGTAGTGCAAAATTTAATTATTAAAATTTTTACATTATTTTGTAAGTGCTAAATAAATTGTCTATTTAGTATCATTAATTTTATAATTTAATTATAAAATTAATAATCTATATAAAATAAATTTATTTTGATTAAATATTTTTTTATATAGATTTAATAGAATATGTGATATTTTATAAAATCACTATAATTCAAAATAATGAGGGTAGCAAAGAGTTAGGCGTAATTTTCCATGGTCTCCATCGTTGATACAACATCGTGAGATTTAAGCAGGGCTCCGAGACAACTTTTGTAACATCCTGTAACCTTTTTCCGTATAAAAATTTGCTTTTCTTTAAAACCATTTCTTTATAAAACATCAAAGTAATAAAAGCAATAATAAACTGCGGAAGTCTTAAACATAGAAAATATATAGCAGAAGTCTTTTATAATTTAATAATACAAATCCATTGTTTAAATAAACATTCAATAAAAACATTAATTATAAACATTTATTTAAAATCATAAAATAAGTCTTTAAAACATTTATTTCATTTTCTTGAGCATAACCACAGGCCAATATCGCCAACAGCACAAATGTCCACACAGCAATACTCCATCAGCTACGTCCATTAACAACTTTATCCATTTATTGACTCCTTACTTACATCAACAGGACTTAACTATGAGTCTAACGCTCAGTACGTGATATAAAAGTAAAACATAGAATTTATATATAATTCTATAAAATAGCATAAGGTTTCCTGTTTTGTTTCTGTTGTACTGTTAATGTCTTTTATCGTTATTTTGTTTGATTATGTGTCGGGCATATCTAACCGGTCCACACAATCATTTATTTATTGTTTATATGTCAAGCGTATCAAACCGGTCCATATAAACATCTGTGTCGGGCGTATGAAACCAGTCCACAATTATTACTCATCTTTGGTTCCTGTGCCGGGCGTATGAAACCGGTCCACAAGAACAACTATTACGTATATTACTGTTTAATTCTGTTGTTTTATATTGTTTCAGTCTTTTATTGTTTATATGTCGGGCGTAACAAACCATTCCATATAAACATTTGTGCTAGACTTATCATACTGGCCCACAGTTATTATTTTGATTTCTGTGCCGAACTTATCATACCGGTCCACAGCTGTTACGTGTATTTCATTTTCGTATACTTTATGAGTCCATGTCTTAATGTTATCATGCACATACAATACTATCTAATGTGTTCCTTGATCGTATCCTTAAAACATGATTTGTCATATCTAAGGAACTGAACTTAATCTATAAACATACAATTTAAAACAATCAATAAAACAATCCCTAATTCCTGAGATGTAGGCCCTTTCGGACAAAACACATGCAGTACCACGTACCTAAAGTCCTTAACTTTATTGTTTATCACTTTAAGATTATTCATAAAAGCCCAGTTATTATCAACATAAGATAATCAATAATTATTTCCACTAAATAACTCTAACTACTAATAAATCATGACTTAACATATCTCTATAATTCAACTTAACAATTACTCCAACAAAGTATAGTCTATAATACATCCAATAATAATAATTCCTTATTCCAATCTATACCTTCACCAAAAGTTCACATAATAAAACCCAATCACTAATCCAAAATCACTTATCTGACAACAACCATCCTCAATCCAATAATTACTTCTTTCCAAAATCCCACATAATAAATCCAATAGCATGCACAATGCTCTTTTATTAATTCCTATACATATCTCAAATTGAATACAATAACTCACGCCCATTGTTTGATAACCCTAATCCAAAACATATACTTTTACTAAAACCATTAATCACCTCTACACGTTCCCCAACTAACATATTAAAACAACAGAAGAACACATACCTCCTTATACTTCCTCACGATAATCTATTGTACGTAAAAGTATTTCTCTTCCAAAACCATGCAACTCCACGGTTATCACACAATCATTTACAGACTCCATTCCCTTCACTCTCTATTTCTTGAATTCTCCAGAACTCTTCACGGCCTCACAAAACTTTAGAATACCCTCACTGCCCTTCTCTCTCTTACAAACTCTTCTCTCTTCTTCGTCTTCAAAACCTCTAGACTCTTCCAAATTCAGCAGAGTTTCTCCCTTTATTTCTTCTTCCAAAACTTCACTGCTGCTCTTCATTATTTATAGGCAATCATGAGGGACCCTTCAGCACCCAATCGTTGATGATAGGAGGTTGAGTCATCAATGACTAGCAACCATTCATATTGCCAAACATTCTAAACGTAAAACTCTTCACTGTCAGATGCTTTCAACGCTATTAACAGGCAACCTCTAAGTGTCCCAACGTCTAAAACGCCAAACTCTCTAACTTCAGTCATATTAAACATTATCTCCTTCGATGTCCATACATTGTAGATGTTCTCGCTTTATCTCTTGTCGGTTAAAACATTCCATAATAATCTTCATTACAAGTTTTTCTTTTAAGATGATTGACAGCAATTTCACCAAACATCCGTCAATTCCATGCATCAAATATGCGGTTGATCATGGCGGCAATTCTCCTTTTTGCCGATCATCCACCAACAACGGCAGTAGTTCTCCATCTTCAGAAAACATTTCCTTCACGTATTCATGCATATTATATCATTAATTCTTCTTTCTTAAAAATTAAAGTGATTTGACCTAGAAACCCATTTCCATACCCAATTTTCATCCCCACTTCATACCCATTTTTCCACACCCATCTTCATACCCATTTTTCCACTCCCGTCATTCGTCATATTAACCCATTTCCATACCCTTTTTTCGTACTCATTTTTCATACTCGCTTCATACCCATTTTTCGCACATATTCATCTATATATTCATATAATTCTTCACCAATATATATATATAATAAATTCTTTTCCAAACTATTCAAACTTAGATGTCCAAATATGTTTCACTTAACCAACATCTTAAATATGTCCAATTATATTTTCCCTTACTACTTCTACTGACGATCAATCCAATTGATATTGCCCAATATAACTTTAAGTATCTCCAATTGACTTCAATCCTTCTCATAATCTAATTATGAACCACCTAACGGGGTATCATAATTCACTTATTCTAAATGCATTCCTCTTGACCAATATTTTTAATTGTCTAACTTAGCTCCTCTTATATCCCCAAAATTAACAAGTAAGCTATGTCTTCAGCTCAAAGAAGATTCGGGATATTACAACTTTGTTATCATTTTCCCTAAGGGGAGTATTCACTTAGATCAATACTATGGTTGATCTCTTAGAGATAGGTTTTATAAAATGTATTTTATAGTTGACCGTCTCTAAGACGGCAATTATAAGTTAAGTTTTATAAAACCGAAACAATGGTATACACTCATAAAAATGTGATATAATGTGTTAATCACATTTTGACCAAAACTAGACGATAGTTAATATATTTTAAAAATATGAGATATTTTGAATAAATTTATTAATAGAAATAAAAATATTATGTATCGAGGCAATAATAATATTTGCATTTTATTTAGTGATTTAGCATGCTCATGCATCATTTTTACTTGCCATATTTCTTACGAATTTTATGCATAATATTAATCTTTATTTATTTATTCATTACAACATAATGTCTTCTTTTATGATTAATTTACTCGCGACTAAAAAGTTGACTGACGATAATTTTGTCCATTAAAAAAAGAACATGAATATAATTCTTGTGCATGACAACTTGAAATTTGTCCTAATTAAGGAATATCCTCCGATCCCAACTGAAAATGCCACAAAAGAGGAGAAAGAACCGTTCGAGACATGGAAATGAGCAAATGACAAAGCTCGTTGTTATTTACTCACTTCCATGACAGATGTTCTCAACACAAAATTTGATAACACAGAGATTGCTTATGAGATAATGGAGTCTCTTCAGAACATGTTTGGTAAACCATCTGATTAAGCCTGTCATGAAGCCATCAAGAAAGTCATGAATAGCAAAATGTGGGCCAGTATCTCCGTTCGAGAGTATGTGTTGATGATGATTAGCACAATTCATGAGGCTGAAATTAATGGGGTCCATATTGATAAGGCTACCCAAGTGAACATGATTTTAGAAAGTTTGAGCCCACAGTTCTTATAATTCAAGTGCAACTACTTCATGAACAAACTAAGCTACGATATAACTCAATTGCTCAACGAGCTTACGACCTATGAGTCCATTTCTTCTGTAGAGAAGAAAGGAGAAACAAATGTTGTTGAGCCCTCCTCTCCTCACTCTTCCCTCAAGAAGCGGAAGAAATTTCAGAAAAAAGGCCAAGGTCTAGGAGCAAATCTAGCAAGGGGTAAAAATGATAACCCCAATAAAAAGAACAAGACTAACGAGGGAAACAAGAATAGCTCAAGCAAAAAAAAAAACCTAAAGGAAAATGTTTTCATTGTGGAGTTGATGGTCATTGAAAGAGAAACAGTAAAAAGTATCTCTAGGAGCTAAAACAAAAGAAGATAGGTAAATTTGATTTACTTGTTATTAAATCTTGTTTAGTTGAGAATGATTTATCTCCCTGGATAGTTGATTCAGGTGAGACTAATCATGTTTGTTATTCTTCACAGATGCTTAGTTCCTACCAGAAGCTAGCAAATGGGGAGTTCATTATGAGAGTGGACAATGAGGCACTAGTTTTAGCTTCAACAGTAAGAGAAACAAAATTATATTTTCAAAATAAATTTTTATTGTTGAATAATGTTTATTTTGTACGGGGTTTACTAGAAATCTCATTTATGTTTCTCACTTATTTGAACAATGTTATTCAATTTTTTTTAATAATAATATTGTTATTATTTCTAGAAATGGACTAGATATTTGTTCTGGTTTTATGAAAAGTGGACTTTATGTGATAAGACCCATTAATAAATCATTATTGAATACTGAAATTTTTAAAGTAAAATTGCATAAGTCCAAGAAACCTAAAATTTCTCATGATGATAACACATATCTTTGGCACCTTCATCTAGGACATATTAATCTAGATAGAATTAATAGACTTGTGAAGGACGGTCTTTTAAAAGATCTAAATGTTGGATCTTTACCAGTCTGGGAATCTTGTCTAGAGGAAAAAATGACCAAGAAACCTTTTTCTGCATGGTCGAAGGGCTCAAGAGCCACTTGAACTCATACATTCAGATGTATGTGGCCCTATGACTACTTGGGCTAGAGGTGGTTATGAGTACTTCATCACATTTATTGATGATTACTCAAGATATGGTTATAATTATCTAATTCAGTTTAAATCAGAAACTTTTAGAAAATTTCAAGAATTTAAAGCTAAAGCTGAAAAACAATTAGATAAATCAATCAAGTGTCTTCGATCAAATCGAGGAGGTGAATACATGGATAATGAATTCAAGGATTACTTGTTAGAACATGGGATTATATCTCAGCTAACAACACTTGGCACTCCTCAGCAAAATGGTGTTGCTGAGAGAAGAAATAGGACTTTACTTAACATGGTTCGATCCATGATGAGTTACTCTACACTCCCAAAATCATTTTGGGGATATGCCAAACAGACAGCGACTTACATTTTGAATGTGGTCCCATCTAAGTCTATTCCTGTGACACCTTTAGAGTTGTGGAGTGATCACGAACCTAGTTTGAGATGCTTTTGCATATGGGGGTGTCCCACACATGTGCTAGTAGAAAAAACTGGAAAATTAGAACCTCGGTCTAAGGTTTGCATGTTTGTTGGTTATGCAAAAGGCACAAGAGGAGGTTTGTTCTATAGTCCTTAAGATAACAAGGTATTTGTATCAACAAATGCCACATTTCTTGAATATGACTATATGGAAAACTTCAAACCTCAAAGCAAGATTGTCTTGGAGGAAATTCATGCTGGTGAGATCAGATCGGAAACAATAAAATTGTTGTTTCACATGGTACTCAGAAGACTACTACTTCTAGTCAGACCATCTTGCCACCTAGACGTAGCGAGAGGTTAGTACGACCACCAACTCGATACGGACAGGTAGGTGAAGCACAAGTTGTTGTAACTGATGATGGAAAAGATGATCCATTGTAATTTAGATGCAATGGAAGATGCTGACAAAGAAGCATGGTTTGAAGCTATGAAACTTGAGATGGAATCAATGTATTCCAACTCCGTCTAGGATCTTGTAGATCTACCTGAAGGGGTGAAACCTACAGGGTGTAAATAGATCTATAAGAGAAAAAAGGAGTGAATGGGAATGTAGAGACATTCAAAGCTAGACTTCTACCTAAGGCTTATACCCAAAGGGAAGGAGTTGATTATGAAGAGACTTTCTCTCCTGTAGCTATGCTTAAGTCTATTCTTATATTGCTCTCTATTGCCGCTCATTATGATTATGAGATTTGGCAAATAGATGTCAAGACGGCTTTTCTAAATGGTTATCTTGAAGAAACCATTTATATGGAGCAACCAGAGGGTTTCATAGATAAAGATGCGCAGCAAAAGGTTTGTAGGTTAAATAGGTCTATTTATGGACTTAAGCAAGCATTTAGGTCATGGTATATGAGATTCGATGAAGCAATCAAATCTTATGTGTTCACACAATGCCTTAATGAGTCTTGTGTATACAAGCTCATCAGTGACAAGTGTGTGGTCTTCTTAGTTCTGTATGTTGATGATATTCTACTTATTGGGAATAATGTAGAATTATTATCATATATAAAAGCATGGTAAGCTAAGCAATTTCAAATGAAAGATTTAGGAAATGCAAGGGATTCGTCTAATAAGATATCGTAAAAATAGAATATTAGCTTTGTCTCAGTCATTGTATATTGACAAAATGGTTATTTTAATGTAAAACTCTAAGAAATGTTATTTACCTTCTAGACATGGAGTTATTCTTTCTAAAAAGCAGTGTCCTGACACACTTCAAAAGGAAGAAGATATGAGACGTTACCCCTATGCATTAGCTATTGAAAGCTTGATGTATGCTATGTTGTGCACGAGGCCCGACATATGTTATGCAGTAGGGATAGTTAACTGGTTCCAGTCAAATCCAAGATTAGATCATTGGATAGTAGTCAAACATATTCTCAAGTATCTAAGGAGAACAAGAAGCTATATGCTAGTATATTCTGGTAGGGATTTGATTCCAACTAGATACACAGATTCTGATTTTCAAACTGATACAGATGACCGAAAGTTGATATCTGGATCAGTCTTCACCCTTAGAGGTGAAGCCATAGTTTGGAGAAGTGTAAAATAAGGTGGTGTTTCAGACTCTACTATGGAAGTAGAATACATTGCTGCTTGTGAAGTAGCAAAAAAAGCTGTGTGGCTTAGAAAATTATTTAATGATTTGGAAGTAGTTTCGGATATGAATAAGTCATTGTCTTTGTACTGTGATAATAGTGGTGCAGTGGCGAATACTAAAGAACATAGAAGTCACAAACAAACAAAGCATATAGGAAGAAAATATCATGTGATAAGAGATATAGGGCAGCGTGGAGATGTGACTGTTCTTAGGATTCAATCAGTTGAGAATCTTGTTGATCCTTTCACCAAGACATTACCTACAAAATGTTTTGAGAAACATTTAGAGGGATTAGGGATTAGAGACATGTCTCATTTGCTTTGGGCCAAGTGGGAGATTATTGGGAGTAATGTGCCCAACAAACAAATGTAATAGAATAATTTTGTAATATATGAATAAATTTATATTGATTGATATTATGTTGACATTTTAGATTATGTTTTATAAAATTCATAGAAAATTCATTGTTATTTATGCTAACTTTATATTAACATATATATTGTATATATGTGGGATAAAATATAAAGAGTAATAACAAAAATATGTCTATGACTTATATTTGAAGTATGGAATCTTCAAATAGTTCATAGTCATAAACATAGTTAATCTCATTAAGAATGTATAGTCATATCCCTACTATATATGTAATGACATAAGATAAATATGTTTTATATATTATGATTATATAAGACTGGACCAGATAAAATTATATTGTTCTAATAATTTCTATTAAATATAGATCAATTAATTTTATCATAATGATGATCATAATCCGTTGTATTTAACAAACTCCTATTTTATTTTAATTTATTCTTTGATTTACTTGGTAAAGTTTTGTACAAGTTATGATTCGTATACCTTGTATATTGGGAGTGAATTAAAATGAATAGCTGGGAATATTCATATCGATACAATGAAATCCATTTCTATAGATTCCCTTGTTTGTTAGTTCAATGATCAAATAATTAGCACGTAATTCATAATCGTAAATTAATTATTTAATCAAGAACTAATAGTAGTCAAGAATAAAGAGGCAATATGAGAGGTTAACAGATTATAAATCTAGCTCTATTGTAAATCTAAATGGAGGCTTAATACATATGTAATGATTATATCAATGGACATTACTTTGAGTAAATATACTCTATAGTTTTGAGAGTGCAACTCTAAGTATTTAGTGGAATTACTTTAGAGTTAATAATTATGTTAATTAATATAAAGATTTTATATTAATTAACGAAATATTATTGGAGCTTAAAACTATAGGTCCATCGGTCCCTTCGTCACCTTCTATCATTATTCGAATAATAGAAAAAATAAACAAAGAAGATTAAATAATTAGTTATGAATTAATTATTTAATACACTCAATAATGAGTTTATTATTTTTTAATTATTCAATTAATTAAGATAAAATGACAAAAGTTGTCATAGTCAATATGTTTGTTATATTTCATTATACGAAGTAATTGAATTATTGATTATTCAATTAATTAACAAATATAAAGTAACTTTTGAAAATAGTTTTTAAAATGAATTTTGTCAAATTTGAGTTAATATCAAATTTGAGTTAATGTCATAGTGTCGAGCTATGGTGAGAAGACCTTTTGATTTTTACAACATTTTTGCTATAAATATATGGAATCAATTGTAATTTAAATGAGGAATTTGTAGTGGTTTTCTCTAAATGCCATAATGGCCATTATAGAGATATTTTCACTATAAATAGAGGTCCAACCTCATTAGGTTAAGTTGTTGAAATCTTTGAGATTAAAGAATCCATTTTGAGAGCAAATTTGTGAGTCTTCCGTGTTGGCTTTAAATAAGCGTTCTCTAAATCCAAATAGATAATCTCATGTGTTGAGAATATGATCTATCATAAATTGAATGTGATTTTACTACGTTCATCACGTCCACACGTGTTTACTCGAGGTGAGGAGGATTGACGGAGAAGATCGAATGTTCATTTTTTATTTGTGTGAAGTAAGCTACAAAGGTACAATTTCTTAATCATTTAAATTAGATCTAAATACATATTATTATTAATATATTATAACAACGATCCGTTTTATGTTAATGTTAAAATTATTTTTCATGGTACATAGGTTACGCAACGTTACCATTGTTATAAACCTCGATAATTTCGCCGTGCGAAGGAACCTAAAAACCAACATGATCACGGAATGAAATGAATGTCTTTATAATATTAATAGTATGGAACATGTTTTGTAATCAAACAAAAAGTCTTCCGCTACGCATTTTATTAGAAAGATTTCATTAAAGAGAAAAATTTTAAATTGTAGGTGTTTTTCTTAATGAAAGTCTTCTGCTACGTGTTTTTCAAAGAAACGGTTATATTTAAAATAAAGTATTAGAAACGGGTCGTTACAACTTGTAACACCCCGAATTTTTATCAAAATTTAATAATGATTAATTTGGGACATTTAGATCTATATGGTAATTTTCGATGTATTACCAAGGACGTGTTCGTTAGATGAGATTATAATTTATTAAAATTAATGTAATTAAAATAAATATTAATTTAATGAATTAAATTATATAAAAATTTGGGATTTGTTAATTTACTAAATTAAATTATAATATAAGGGGATTAAATAAATGAGAATACTTAGAGATTTATTATATTAATTTAATCAATTAATTAAAATGAATTATCATAATTACATTAAAACTTAAACATAGACATGTAATAAGAATTAGATTAATATTTATAAGTGATGATGTATTTTTGATTACCTGAACAAATTCTGTTAAGGGACTGGTTTAGTACTTTTCATTTCGTCTGGCATTCGGCTATTTGAAGAAATTAGAAAGGAAGTATTAAGAATAAATAAAAGAGGATTTTAAAATTATATATATATATATAACTAGGGGAGGGAGAAGAACCTGTTCACGCAGAACCGGTTCACACGAGGAGAAAACAGAATGGCCGAAAGGTCATTCTGCGAATGAGGACCCGAGGAGATCGAGTGGGGCGAGCTGAGAGAGAATGCGGGAGACAGAGCGGGAGTGAACGACGGCGAGCAAACGAAGGCTCGGGTGGACGGCGTGCGGGCTCTGTCGGCGACGCGAGCTCCACCAGTGACGCGGGTGCGGCTAGGGCTCCGCGGGATGGACGAATCGGAGCTCCTGCGGTGGACCATTCTGGCGATGTTTAGAGGTAAGTTTGGCAGGGTTTTTCTCCTTTGCATTTCGGTTGAATGGTTTTTGGCTGGAGACGCAATTTCAGGGACGAAATCCGGCGAGCTCATGGGGGAGGGGGCAATGGTTCTGGCTCCGGTTCTCTGGACAGTGGTTAGTCCAGCTCACGGTTAGTCGGAGCCGGCCCATTTCCGGTTCCTGTTGGGTGCTAGTCAATCGGCAGACAACCCCATACACTCTTCCAGCGACAACCTCTGAAAAGCTGAATGAGTAGGGGAGGCTGTCGGGCTTGCGGAGTGCAAACTCTGCCTTCTTGAATGGCAGTGTTTGTATGCTGGTTTGCTGGAGACGTTTTTGTTTGGTTTATAGAGAAGGGAGGAGGGAGACTGGGATGCTCCTGGAGATGTTGAACCGAGAAGCTGGAGCAGAGGGAAGAAGAAAATAAAAAGGAGAAGAAGCTACGCTCGAGTGAGCTATGGCCGAGGGTTTCCCTGCTTGGTAAGTTATTCTTTGCTGTTATGGATAATTTTGAGAGTTTCCATTGATCAATTGGTTCTGTTGGGTGTTGGCTGCCGGTTGGATTGTGATCTATGTCTTGGCTTGTGTTATTTATAAGGATAAATGAGTGATATGTTCGGTTGATTGATAGGAGTTAAAGATTGTAGTTGGTTATCTTACTGATGAATTGAAACTGTTTTGGTACAGTTTATTGATAAGAAGTGCTTGGGTTTCATTTGCTTTCTTTTTGATAAAATTTTCCAAGGAAAACATGGTATGTAGTTGTGCTCACTGTTTAAAGTAATATATTGAGGAGATGAGAATTTCATTGTGATTTTGAGGACTTGTTGAACTTGGTTAATTATTGCTGAAAGGTTGTTTCCTTATGGTGAGCCCCATAATTGATACTCTTGCTTAAATATATTTTTTTGTAGGGATTGGCTTGGTATTGTGATATGGAATGTTGGGTTCGGTGGTTCTATTTGGAAAGGGTATATTATATGTTGTTATTGGTCCAAATTATGTTAAGTGCAAATTATAAATGGATTTCGTGGGAAGTAAGAAATGTTAAATTGATACTCTGAATCAAATGATTGGATGATTATTGCTACGGTTTTAACATGTTCAATGTTGATGTATGGATATACTCTACAATTGGGTTAACTATGGAAATTGTGAGATCTAAGTTAAGTACTGTATTTGATAAATTGATATTCTGTTGATAGTTCAAATTGAGGTAGGTTATATTCCATTTGGGCATCGAAGAAGTTTTTAGAATTTGTACAAGTTAGAATACAATTCATTTATAAGTTGTAATGTTTTAATTGTAAAGGTACAGAAAGACGAGGAAGGATGGCGATTACGTGCGAATGTGCGATAAGGATTTGAGGTAACGAACTTAGGTGTGTCTTGGCCTGTGGAGGCCCTATACCACAAGTGTGTGTGTGTGAGTAGTGTCGGTTTCCCTTGAATGATTTACTCTCATTGAACTTCCTTTGTTGATAGTGTTCGTCGATTCCTCTTTACTAATGCTTTACGTGAATGGTGTTTCATTGTTGTTAATAACATAGACTTTTTAGTACCCTGTGGACTTATTGTTTGTTCTTTTCCTTCCTTGTCAACTCTGATGTTTCCTTTATTGTTAATTTGATTATTAATGCTTCATTCTTATGGTTGCGATGAATGGTTAACGTTTGAATGAGACAATGGTAGAATGATAAGTGTAGTAGAATGATGAACATGTGAATAATGAGAAGCATGAATGAGTCAAATGAGTCAAGAGTTCCTTTAATTGTTATGTTCCTTGCTTTTACATACTGTCCAGCTTAAATCTCTTTCTATGCGTAAATTATAAATTATTATTCCTTCATCAATGTACATATTGCTCTTGTCATTCTTATTGATCCATGTATATGTAGATCTTGCCATTGCTAGCATGTTTACTTAAATCGCAATCATTAACATGTTAAATTAACTCGGTTATGTCATGCTTACTTATTAACTAGACCACCATTCTTGATTTATTAACTAAGCTAAGTTATTCTGTGAGTTGATAATACCATGCATGTGTTAAATTCCTAAGCACGTTTAAATGTTAATTGGAATTATAATTTCAATTGCAAGTTGAGCATGCTAATTAACTTAACTAAAGTAATTAAGAGCATGTTAATTTACTCAATTGGAGTAACTGATTAGACTTGGACTTGTTTAGTTTATTATTTTACTAACTAGTTGTTGAATAACCAATTCAAGCATGTTTAACTAGTGTAATAAATAATCAATCCTTGAGCATATTTAGTAATTAGTATGTTGACTTAGTTGGGCATATCCGCATGTTAATCAATTCAAGCATGTTAATCGATGACTAAACCTTGAGTATGTTAACTAAATTGTAAAGCATGTAATTAACTGAGATAATAACTAGACTAGTAAATATAGCATGTTTGACTAATTAAAATAAAAGTATGTTTAACCAATTAGAATAAGGATTTTCAATTTATAAGCATGTTTCCGTTATTCGTTGCTTGTAGCATGTTTCCATGTTTAGCCTATCTTAGTTCAATGAACATGTTTAGTTAAATTGAAATTTATCATATGTTACTTTATTGTCTCATCTTGTTCAATTTGATATCATAATTGTTCCTTGTATCTATGTATGCTTTCCATTATTGTGATTCATTATATGCGCAAGTTCAATTATAGTACTTTTACTTCAATGCGCATTTCAATTTTCGTTAATGTATATTATAATGCAGTATGCTTCATGTTAATAGAAAACCGTAGGGAGTGCCACTTTGGGGTGGTACTCACGCATGCTTGAGTGAGGAAAAATGCTAAGAAAAAAGAATGTTTGGGATGGGCGGGATATGCCCATCACCGAAGAAACCCTCCTGGTGGGATACGCTGGGAGGGAAGAAACCCTGAAGACGTGATACGCCGGAAGAGGAGGACCCTTGAAGGTGGGATACGCCGGAAAGGGGAGGAAAAAGGGAGTTGGAGGGCGGATGGGTAGTGGAACTAGTCCGCAGCTAGGCGAAGCCCCCAATCTTGACGGCGACAGGGAACTAGTTGCAAGTAAAGGGTTAGCTCTGGCCCACTATTCCATCCCCTAAGAACCCTCCAATCTCCAGCTCGATGTACAAGTAAAGAACAAACAAAGAATGAACGTAATGAAAAGAATTGGTTTGGGTGGGCCCCATTCCAATAAGAGATTATGTCCTTACTTGTGGTGTGGGTACAAACGACGAATAGATAATAAGTAGATGATAAGCACATAATATAACAGAGGTGAAGGAATTTGCACGAACGAGATTCAGAGCTGGCCAGGGTAAGAAAAAGATGAGTGTATGATTGTAATACAAACGGTGTTTAATTATCAGTTTCATTGTTAAAAACAGTGTTTCAATTGTTTAGTATTTCCTCCTTGAATGATTTATTTACTATTCCGCAAAGTTTTGATAAATCCGCTATGTTTTCATAAAAAAAAAAGTTTTATAACGCTTCCGCATTTCATCAATTCGATTTTATAACGAGTTTTACAAATGGTTGGTAGCATTCTGGTTTTAGCATTGCGCTCTGATTCACTTTATAAAATTTTGAATTTTTTACACATTTTGAAGAAATTACGAAAATCCGGGTCGTTACACAACTTTCCAACGTGATTTCCCTTATTATAGATTACATTTTATTTTAGTTTATTTATCACCATCACCGTTTAGACATTTCCTATTAATGCTTAATTCTCAAACCATCTATCATTTTCATATATAATTTATTTAATATCAATACTAGACATCTCTAATATGTCTAATCTCAAGCTATGTAGACATTTACAAAGTATGTTTAATGTCGAATCAACCCTAGACAGTTCTAATTAATGTCTATTTCATATAATCTAGACATGTCTATTTAATGTCTATCACAAATTATCTCGACATTTTTAATTAATGTCTGTCACAATTGATCCCTCTATATGAAAAAATTTTCTCAATATAATGCATATATTAATGCTTAGACTTTTTATATAACATATCATAGCGTAGATACCATGACAATCCATCTAACTACTGAAATGAACGTGATAGTCCTAATAGAGGGGGTATAGAATTAGACTATCAAACTTTTTTGTGCGATTGATAAATTCTATTTACTTAACTATTTTATCAATAATATACAATCAATACAAACATAATAGTAAAGAGTTAGGGAAGGGATATGACACCAAGTTTGCTAATACGGTTTGACCAATTTTACCTACGTCCGCTCTTCAAGGCTTCCCCCTTGAAGATTCATTTACTATACCCTCCCCGGTTATATTTAATTGAACTTCACGGGCGTCAATCAAGTATTTACAACAACTATTGTGAGGTGTCACCCTTTTGATTGATCTTCTCTGACGTCAATCTAGCCTACTTTGATTATTCTGGATTGTCACCATTGATTATAGTTTAAGTACAATGAAATTCAAAAATCTAAAACCTAAACTTTCAAATATAAACTCTCAAGTGAAGAATTGAGAAAGCTAGGCTAAACACTCAAATATGAAGAGAATTATCGAGAATAAATTCGGTAGCACTTCGATACGATTTCTCTTCCTTGTCTCTTCAATTCGGAGTGCTTCATTTTATAGAAAAATGTCTAGTGGTCGACCACTGCAACATTCTGGTCGACTGCTTCTGACCGTTGCGTGTTACTATTATGCATCTAGTCGACTATTCTTCGCTCTGGTCGTCCACACCAATCACCTATATCTGCTCCGGTCGACCGCTCTAGTACAACTTAGGAAATCCATTTCGACTCTGTCCAATTTTCGATCGATCGCTTCCTTCACTTAGGTTGACCACTTTCCACTGCTTCAAAATGCAGAGCAATTTATAAGATTTTTGGTATATTGCCATTAGCCTAAGGTTGACCACTACTGCATGTTTTGCATTATTTGAAGTTTCTAAATCCAAATGATCAACCCTTTAACTACATGGACTCAAACACACATGTTAACAAATATAAATACCTTTGTTAGATAGTAGTTCCGATGAAGATCATTGTAAACATAATAATAATAATATTAATAAAATCCAAGTTACAAACAACTTATACTCAAATCAATGATTCATCATCAAAACAATTAAGGTTAATGTTTATTAGTCTAACAACTATATCATCCTATGACCCACAATTATGCTATAAATATGAAATATATATGATGCGCCCTAAGACCCTCCACCTGAGCTCGAGTCATGAGGCTTCTTGTTTAACTAATAAGTTATTATTTTGCAGGTTGGAATAAGCTAAAGAAGAAGTTAAAGATGAACCAAAGCATGAGGATAAAGAGGCTTTTGAGCATACACTTACTTGGAAGCAAAAATATAGAAGAACATGTAGGCGTTACAAATCTGCCTACAATCCTACCACGGTGGAGTATTATACATTTTTATAGACCTAGACAATCTTAAATGAAAACATGTTCTTCATACAGTTTGTAGCAAACATCCATAGCTTTCCAAAGTACTATTATGCCTTTTATTTGGGGTTTGTTTTCTATGTCAAACGTCCCATTTACAGAGACCAAAATTTCAACCACGGACCTATTTTATGTGTTTTATTGTTTGAGGTCACTTTTGTCATTTGAATTTTAGGGTATTTTTGTAATTTGTAATTTTCCATTAGGGAGGTATTTTAGCCTCTCTAATCACGTCAAGAACTTAGTTTTTGAAACCTAAAATCGCAGCAGCAGCAACTCTTGTTGGAGTCCTCTCCAAAAAACCCCGGTGCTTAGTTCTTGCTCCACCGCAAACCCTAATACCAAAGCTTCTCCTCTCACTAGTTCTTGCACGGTCTTTGAGAGAAGGTTTGAGTTAACTCTTCTAGCATCTTCCTTAAGAGGTTTCTTTGAGGTGTGGAGTTAGAAGATCGTGGCAACAGCCAAGGTGGAGAGGTACTCTTCGAAGTGTCCCAAACCAGTCGTAACCCTCGGCCAAGTGAGGGCTTGCAGACCAGCTTGGTGCTCCTTGTTCTTCCCTTTTTTCCTTAAGGTCATTGTTGTAATTTTATATGAGATTATTGGTTTTTTTGTTCTTGTGAATTACTGGGTGATATTTGTTGAATTAGATTCATAATTTAAAAGTTATGCAAGTTTTTCTAAGAGTGCCACAAATCTGTTTTCTAGCGATGATTTTTGAGCCATTTGTTGTTTTGGGTATATCTATGTTATTGTTACAAATTTTGTTCTGGATTTTTGAGGAATTGAAACCCCATGGATCGTGGTTAATTGAAGACAAATTTGGTTAAATTTTGAATGAAATTCACGACGTTGTGAGTCGTTCTTTGGAGATCGCCAAATTTATCTTTGCAACTATTTTTAGGGCATGTTAATATTTCGTGGATAACTTCCTTTCCTAACGCATTTTTTATGTGAAATTTGAACTAGAATAATATCTTCGATACTACTTGGAGCCCTTTGAATTTCGTAGCATTTTGCTTTTTGCACTAAATGTTATACTCGTTCAAAATCACTGATTATTTTTTGAGATAGCCAATTGTGCTACTTTTTGTGAATTGTTCAAAATCACTGATAATGAAAATTATGTTAATTAGCTAATATATAATAAATAGTAGTAAATTGAATCAGAGCACGACAAACATTATAACTAAGTATCATGTATAAATTTTTCATATACAAATCATAAGTTTTTTAAAAAAATCTTTGACAATTTTTGTGTACAACAAATTAGTTTTGTAAGACAATAATATTATTTTGTCATGAAATATTATCTAATTTCATACAATATAAATTTATAACTTTATATTGCAAGGCTAAGTTCAATATTTCATAGATTGAGTTCCTCTTACATGTCAAATCAATTTTGATATTTTTTTGCTTTTATTTTTATTTTTATAATATTTCTTAAATAATTTATGTCTAACTTGCAAATAATTAATATTAAAAACTTGGAAAATTAATAGAACAACTATTGAACTATGAGATCAATGACAAGTCAACCACTAAACAATTTTTGCTAACAAAATAAAATCTTGAACTATGGTAAATGAAAGACGCAAATATCGTCATTAGCTTAAGGGAAATCCAACGATAAAATCTGGTTCCATGATTTGAGCAACATAAAGGAGTTTCTATTACATAGTTTTAGATTTACAAATTGGAAAGGTTTTACATACATCAACACAAACAAAAAAATTGTAAGAACTCGTGATTTTAGAGACGTGCAGTGGAAAAGAGCAAATAATCATGGATAATAAATATGAGAAAATATTATTTAAGTTGATTTCAATTTTTTTTAGTTTTATAATTTGGAATATTTTGTAAAAGAATATATAATGTTTTAGATATTAGATGATTTAAAATTGTTTTTTTATTCATGGGAGAATCACAACATGTCTCTGATTTTTCCACAGAGGAGACGATAAATTTATTAATTATACACATGTATTTCCAGTGATGTTTATTCAAAGTAAAGTTATATTTCCATAGAATAAAATAATTTTTCATGAGTCCTATTTCAATCACCTATTTTTTATAGCAGAAAAACAACATTCCGCAGTAGAAACAAAAGTTTTTTTAATGAAAAACGTGACAGTGACGTTTGCTCCATTCATTTTTCATAGTTGAATTTTTTATTTTTTAGTGAAAATTATTTAGTGGTTGACTTATTATTGATTTCATAGTTAAGTAGATATTTTGTTAATTTCACTAAAAGCTTAATTCTAATTTCTGAAATCGCATTAACTAAAATACTCAAATCTTCTTGTACAATCAAATTAAAAAGATGCACACAACATATAACTACTTAAAAAATTTATTATTTAAGAGGTTTGATTCCTTTTATTATTTAGCTTCGTGGTCGCAGAGTCGATGTACACTTCGAAGGTACAAATGTGTATCTCCTTTTTAGATCATATCTTGATTTTTGTGCCACATGTGATTATTAATATTTTAGAAGCTATGATTCTTATTTTTTATTTTATGTTTTGGAAAACTATTTTTCAAAGTAAATGTGGGTGACATTCATACTCTCTCAAGGGTTGTGTTGAACCGGACCGAACCGTACAGAGGAACCAAATTAAAATTGGTCAATTCAGTTTGTTTTTGGTCGGTTTTGAATATTATAGAACCGAGTTTTGGTTTCTGTTTGCTAAAATCAGAAAATGTCAGTTTGGTTTTAGTTTCGGTTTATATTTTGCAAAACCAATAAAACTGAACCGAACTGACATTTTTATTAGGCTGAAGTCTGAAGGGAACTAACCCTACTGTACTACCCGACTCACGAACTCGAGTCGCAATCGCCTCCTCCAAGCTCCAACCCTCACTGTCACTCTGCTCCTTCCAGTTCCGCCCGCGCAAGCAGATCGGCGGCCGGTGGTCAGACAGTTAGACTCCGTCGCCGGTCATACCTCTCGCCTCTTCGCGATGGCCGATTCATTCCGCTCTTCAGTCTTCCAGACTTCCAGTTCTCGTATCCCACCCATCATCGCTGTAAGTGTTCGATCTTCTTCGTCTCTTAGATCTCATGTCCTCGCGGCTTCTCGTCGTGACTCCTCGTCGCTGCTCTGCAATTTAATTATTGGTTTAGGGTTTTTTTTGTCACTGTTCTGCTCGTTTTCTTTGCTGCTCTGATTTTTTATTTAGGGTTTTTTTTTTTTTGTTCTTGATTTTTTGATGTGTATGAAGTTAAAGAATCATTAGTTGATTTTTTTCTCAGGTCGTTGTTTATCAAAATCATTTGGTATGAGTAAATTTGTTTCCGAATAAATTTGTTTTATGTTCTTAATGAATCTGAGCAGAGCAGCGACGAGGAGTCTACAAATTTGTAGGGTTTTTTTTATCATTGCTCTGCTCCTCGTTTCTTTCCTGGTCTGATTTTTTATTAACAAATTTGTAGGGTTCTCACTTACATTAAGCTGGAGTCTGAACTTTGAAGGTAATAAATTTGTTTTTCCTTCATCAATTGGTATGACTTTTTTTGTCTGAACTTTGAAGGTAATAAATTTATTTTCTGCTCTCTTATGCAGATTGTTTGCAAAGATCTTTTGCAGGATGGATCTGGCAGTGTTGAGGTCCTCAATCCAGCCTCAATCGTTTTGATAGTGGAGGAAATTTTTTTTAAAAAAAATAAAGTGGGAAAAACCGAACTGAACTGGAACCGGAACCAAATTTCTGGTTCGGTACCGGTTTCCCATATGACCGGTTTTGGTTTTGGAAATCCAAAACCGAAACCAACCTATTATGTTCGGTTCCACATCAAAACCGAACCATGAGCACCCATATCCTCCTTGATCGGCAAAGTGATGAGCAGCAATACACTTGTCTGTGCGATGATAGGCAACTAAAACAAGTGGTTTGCAGAGGAAAATGGAAGATTAAACGAAGCTTTAGCCTTTGCGCGGTGTCTGATGATGCTCTTTGTCTTCATTTGCTGCAGCCTCAGAACCAAACCTTGGCAACGCGGCGACATTAATGGCGGTTCTTCTAGTTGCTCGTGTCGGTGGGCTTTCGACTGAATTCTGTTATCAAATTCCTTGTTTGTTTTCATTTTGGGTGGCCGGCTAAATCTGATTAAATTCGTCTTAAGCCCAGAGGTTAAACGTTTTTTATTGATAGAATTTGTAGTCAAAGTATGCGAGGGAGAGAGAAAGCATAAGCTTAAATGCGATAGAATTTGTACACATAATACTCTTCTGTTTTCAATGCCTACTCACTCTAGGCTATAACTTCAATGGGCAATGCATGTTCAACAAGAGCTGAACCAGCTACAAGGATCGGATCAACCTGTTAAGTGATGAATAGGAAGAAAATTAAAGAGTTTCTTTTACAAACTCACTGCCACAGGCTCTCTAGGATCCATAAATTCAACTAAGGCAACACCCATTTTAGCCTCAAATGTAATGTTTTAATAAATCTACAGTGAACATGCTAGTTAGCATCTACAAGCAAAGGCACCCATGCAAAATCCAGTTAGTATATTTATAGAAAATAAATCAAGAGCTCCTTCAAGAACTACCTAGAATCATGCTCAACGAGAACAATATTCCACAATAATAACTTCAATAGCATAAACAGACTCTTGTGAGCAATAAATCGTAGCATTCTTTCTAGTTGTAGCAGAAGATTGCCATGAAGACTTGCCCCAAAAGCTCTATTTATTCTGAAAATCATTTGTTTTATAGTTGGTAATAGATGACGAGCAGCTGACTGAGTAGATCAAAGGGTATTCCACCACACTTTAGATTGACTCTGCTACTACTTCTCTCAGCGACCAAACGGAACGACAAAGTAAAACCAGAAGTACAAAGTTGTTAAGACTAACGAGCATTCTGTTGCCCGAAATCTTCTTCTCTTCCAGTGTCATTTGTGCTTTCCCTATAACAAAACTACGCTGCATGGTAGTGGAGTAGGAGATCTGGAGGGAAAGTTTTATCAGAGGATTCGTGCCAAAAGAAAGTACTAAATTACAAGAATGGTGTAGAATTGGGAATGTTATGAAATAGCAAACTAAGACTAGGGTTACAGTAACTGACAGTGAGGAAAGAAAGAAACTCAAAGAACTACTTTTTATTTTCCTGAAAAATACCTCACCTTTAGATTGTACAATTACATTTTTTTTATACTCTCTACAAATACTTACCGCTGTTATAATTTTTCTACAAAAAATCTTCAAGCCAGTTAGGTTGATTCCTTCTTCTACTTTGCTCATCTTTCTCCTTTTTTCCCAACTAAACTTTTTTTGCCCAAGTTGAATCTGCCTTTGTCATTGGCCCTATTGTAACATTTGCATCCCCTTGGAAGATAATATTGTCCTCAAGGTTATAATGAAGATATACCTTTTTAAAATCCTTTAAGAACACCCAAGAAGTATCTTCTATCGACAATCTTGTCATTGCGCCAATATTTTTACATCCATAGTATTACCACACTTTTGCAATTTGGAATTTATAATAGCAATAGGTTCCACAAGAGGATGATTGTCCACAAATTACAGTAGTAAAGGAGAACAAATAAGTGACTTATCACCCTTAAATTCTTTTAACAAGGCAACATAAAAAACAAGAAGAGTTTTTGTTGTTTCAATAAACTATAATTTATAAGCGACATTACCAACTTTCTGTAAAACAACAAAAGGGTCATAGCATTGACGATTAAGCTTCAAATAAGGCTGTAATAGCATAAAAGTTTGGCGATAGGGCTGTAATTTGACTAACACCAAATCTCTCACTTCAAAGTGAACATCTCATCTCTTCTTATCACTCTGTTGTTTCATTCTATGTTGAGAATGTTGTAACGTTTCTTTAATATGATAATGAAGCTGGTGGGACTCTACCGTATACAACTTCAAATGAAGACTTTCCAATAGAAGAATGCACTAATATATTATAAGATAATTTAGCCCAATTGAAAAACTTGTACCACCCAACCGGAAGATCCCTAACAAAGCAGGTCAAATACAATTCTAAATTTCTATTTGGCACTTTCGTTTGACCATCTGTTTGTGGATGATATGCACTGCTATATAAAAGTGTAGTACCACTAAGTTTTAGTAATTCTTTCCAAAATTTACTTATAAAGATTGGATCTCTATTAGTAACTATTGTTTGAGGAATACCATGCAACTTGCAAATGTTTTGTGCAAAAATATCAGCAATAAAATCATTTGATGTAGGTTATCCCGTAATAAAATTTATGGTTAACTTCTCACGAATTTGAGATGGAATGGCTAATTGATGCAAAATTAAATCCATCAAAAGATATCAAGTCAAAGATCAAGTAAATTTTTCAAATCAGCTGAGAATCACAACAAAAAGATCTTGAAAGTGGAGTTAAAGGAAAGAAAGATATCAAAGATATCATCTTCCTTGAAGATAAAGCAAGCTGAAGATTTTTAGAAGATTTCTTAGAAGATTTTTAGAAGATTTCTTATCTTTTTTAGTTTCCTAATTTATGTTCATAAAATGCTATATAAAGTTATCTAGTTTTATGTCTTAGGGAGTTGAGAATTGAATACAAATTAAAGCTTTGCTTTGATTCGGAAATTAGAGTCATCCTTTTTCTTTCTTTGGTGAGTTATATCCAAAGGCATTTGGTGAGTCATATCCAAAGATCCTCTTGTGTGAATTATATAACGAGATAACCTTACATCTGCATCCTCATCCAAGGAGGTCAGAAGTGGTACATTCATCCACAGTTCATCCATCGGTAACTTATTTACAGGTTCAATCTAAACTCATTCTGTGCACGCATTACTAATGGTTGTAAAAGTCCACCTTGCTTGCGTGTATCATATTTAGTTTGTTGACAAACCACACAAGTATCCACAAATTGTTGAACATTTGCACGTAATCCAAGCGAGTAAAATTGAAATTTAACTCTAGCCACTGCTTTATCAATGCCATTATGACTTCCTTGAGGAGTAGCATGTAATTCCCATATAATATCAATTTAAAAAGCAGATTGTTTAGAAATAAAAATTGGCCTTTGTTGTAAAATCAACCCATTCAATAATCGATATTGAGGAAAATCTGCAGGAGTTTATTCAACTGCATCTTTGAGCTAACATAATTCCTGCAATTCAGTTGTTTATTTCTTAATGTTATCCAATAACTTACAATGAAGTTGTGTTAAGGCAAACTAAGAAATAACATCACAACTTGATTCACTCTCTCCCTTTCTAGAAAGTGCGTCAGCAATATTATTTGATTTGTTTGGATTATATACAATTTCAAAATCATATCCTAATAATTTGACAAGAAAACTCTCTTGTTCTAGAGTTTGAATGATCAATTCTTTAATACTCTCTTATCGGTTTTAATCACAAAATGAGAACCCAACAAATATTGTCTCCACTTCTTCACAGCTTCAATATAGCAAACATTTCTCTAACATAAGTACTAGCCTTTTGCATCTTTGCTATCAATTTCTTGCTAAAATAGGTTACTGGGTGTCCTTGTTGCAACAACACAACACCAAATCTAACTCTACTCGAATCTATTTCAATTATGAACTGCTTAGTAACAAAATCAATATTGGAGTTGAAGTCATCGCCTGCTTCAATTTAATAAATGTAAGCTCAGCATCTTGCTTCCACTTGAAAACATCTTTTTGCAGTAAATTTGTTATTGGACCTGCCATGGATGCATAGTCCCTCACAAATTTTCTGTAATAGTCTAGTAATCCTAAAAAAACTTCTTGGTCGTTTGACAGATGGAGGAGCTTTCCATTACATAGTAGCTTCAATTTTTTTTGTTCTGGTTGAACACCAGCAACAAACACTACAAATCCTGAATGTTAATAGAAGTCTGGGCAAAAGTGCACCTACTCATTTTGGCATAAAATCGATTTTGCGGTAGGCATAATAAGAATTGATCAAAATGAATTAAATGGGTCTATACTTTTGTTGTAGAAAACAACCACAAGTTTCTGTAAAAATAGTTTAAGAATTGAATTCATGACTCCTTGAAAGGTTGCAGGCGCATTCATCAGTCCAAAGAGCATGCCAAAAAATTCATAATGACCTTCGTGCATTTTAAAAACAGTTTTTTCAACATCATCAGATCGTATAAATATTTGATGATATCCCGCACAAAAATCGACTTTGCTAAAAAAATTTGAACCACATAATTCATCCAACAATTCATCAAATTCGCCAACTTCCATCCGTTTTTTAACTAGTAAAACAAGAGAGGAATAGGGACCTTTACACTAATTTTTCAATTTCAGTTTTCTGATAGAAGAGATACTTGTAAGGCCTTATAGTCACTGGTGTAGTATCTGGGAAAATGTGAATCTAATAATCACTTGATCGAATTGGAAGTAAACCACCTGGGTTTTGAAAAATAGTTGCATATTTATGTAGTATGGTATGAATATCTGCTAAATATTGTTGTTGTGAATCACAAACACCAAAAATGGAAGCCTCCAACTGATAAAATTGAATCACATCTCCAGTATGCGACATTCTTGTTGATGCACTAAAACCGAAGAAGGTGAGGAGAACTGTCTTCGTTGTAACAACACCAATCTGTTGTTCCAAAAAAATCCCATAGTTAAATTCTTGTAATCCATAGTGACTGGTTCAAGTAATTCCAACTCCCAGCACCATTTCAGCGCCTTGAATTGGCAAAACATAAAATTCTTTATGAAACTCTTGATCTTGACCGAAGACTTCTAGGTTGGAACAACATGTAACACAAGATAACTCCTCACAATTACCCACCACAACTTTAAATTATTTGGAGGGTTGCATAGGAATGTTCAATTTTTTAACAACTTTATCTTGAATGAAGTTATGAGTTGAACCTCCATCTACCAAAATTTGAATTGGTTTTCCTTTCACCTTGCCTTGAAATTTAAGTGTTCTTGGAAAATGTTGGTAAGCCAATGCATGTAGACTAATAGTTGGAAGATCTTCATCCAATTGCTGCAAAGTTGTAGTAGTATTAAAGTCAACAGTATCATTGGTGATTTCTTCACTGTCATCATTTAATATTAGTACAAAAAGCTTTGATTTACAACAATGATTCTTTCCAATTTTTTCATCACAATTATAGCATAACCATTTTTCACGTCTCCCCAACATTTCTACTGCAGTTAGTCATTTAACTAGTGTTGTCACGCCCCAAAAATGACCCAAGATAGAACAAGGAACAACCCAGCCTGAAACGGACTGAATCGTCTGACCCTTCTCTTAAATCCATAGATAGCAACGAAAGACTTAAAATTTTCTATTACAGATTTGGGCCAAAATAAAGATCCAGAAGTGACAATACATAGTAGTGTAAAATAACAGAATCTAAAACTATGCGAAATTATAAATAAAACTAAGGTACAAATATTACTAAAATATTCTAAGTCTCTTTATAAAAGAAAAACATTATTTGCACAGGAAAAATGTCCAAATTTCTACTCCCGTAATGGCAGTTGGGGATTTTTCTAGTTATTTCCTGAAAAAGGAAAATCAACATGGGGTGACTCAACTAATTCAATAGAGATTTAATTTTATATTCAACATTTATATCATACAATTTATGTGTGGAATTTTAATTATTTATTTTTAACAATTTAACACATGAAAGAAAATAAAGCTGAACAATAAAGTAATTAACGAAAATAATCAACGGCGATACTAAAGCGATCGCAAACAGCCAAACAGACTATGATCAAGTTTAGGATTTTGCGTCCAGGGACACAACACACACAATTGTCCTACAGTGCATAAATGTAAAATTAAATAAAACTTAATTGAACTGTAAATTAAACATATCTAATTTAAAAAATATTAGATATTTTATGAATTAATGTACGTTAAATATAAAATAACCCCTACCTTAAATTTAGGGCAACCAATACCAAGACTCAACCAAAATAGCCCATCGGAACCTGACATCAATGAGTCCCATAGCTCTTACGTTTTGAAACATAATCATAATAATTTTGTTTAAGATTCGGGTTCAAAATTTAAAATTTATTATTTAAGTTTTTAGGCAAAACTAGGATAACCCAAGGGTCGGATGTCCAATTCAGCCAACACAGTCTAACACGGCTCCAAAATGACCAAGTCAAGTTAAAGTTTGAGAAAAAATTTAAATTTGAGCTAAAATAGTGCATGAGCCTGGTCTACAATAGTGCATGGTCCAGGCCTAAATAATATGGGCTGTGACCCATAGGTTGTTCTGTCTGTAGATAGAAGAGCCCATGAGTTGCAATGGGTTGCGGCAACTACTCTGTTCACAGATAGAGTTCGGATCATGCACTGTCTATGGCCACTTCGACGATTCTGAGTATCGCCGATAGACGAGGGCCAAGAGTTCCTATCATAACTCTTTCCCAATGATAGTGAGTACAGCCCATGGCCTTTAGTGATTCTGCAGAATCGTTGTAGGCTAGAATACCTTCGATGAATCTATGGAATCGCTATTGGCGGAAGGCTGGAGTTCCTGGAAACTCCTTCCGACATCCAACAAACATTCCAACAACTCAAAATTCAATAGAAAACATTCTGCCCCTAATTTACAACATCAAAACCAATCAATCCATCACCTTTGTAGAAATTTTCATGGAAAGATGAAAATTTCAAACTTTGCCTAAAGAAGCTCACTATTCTGACACTTTGCACAGCCGGAATGGTTTACAACACCAAGGTTGAAACTTACCTTGGACAAAAGTGAGATGCCAACACTCGTCGAAGAAATCCGTCCTCTACACATCGTTGGTTCACTTGGAGAGGGTATTGTCGAGCGGGAGAGAGAGATAGCCAGTAGTGGGGAGGAGGAGTTCCCTCCCCCCACACACTGAAATAAGGGGGAAAATCCCTTGTTTTGGCAACAACCCCTGAAACATATATAAGTTGTTATATATAATTTGTGAATGGGGGAGAAGATTTATATAAGTTGTTAAAAGGGGGAAAGGTTATATGAATTGTGTAGCATGTTTGGATTAATTGTTTGATATATTGCATGAATTAAGGGGGAGAAATCTAATATGCAATAAATGATGCACATGCTTAGACTTAGGAATAACCAACTTATAGGATTTTGTCATCATAAAAAAGGAGGAGATTGTTAGTCTTTTTGTTAGGCTAAATTTATTTTGATGATGACTTGATAATGATTACTTTGATGCAAATAATAAGTTGGTTATTGGATTTGTATTGATATTATTCATAATGTTTTAATCTTTGTAATTATACTCGTATTTATTGGAAATACCCTCAAAACGTGTATTATTAATGTACTAACAGGTTTATCTAAGTCCATGTAGTGTTTGCACATCATTAAGGGACTTAGGAAAATTAAAGGGATGTTGTGGACATACTGCGGACGTAAGAGGTCACCAAAATTGGGTTTTGGTCTTTCGGTCGCAACCTAGTAGAGGAACGCAACCGAATTTGGAGTGTTTGCTTCTGGAGCTTTAACATGATTTTTCATACGCACTGTGGTTGAGGTGTCAAACGAGGTTCGCGACCAAAAAATATCAAGTTTCAAATCTGCCTTTTTTGTGCTTTTTGCAAACTTGACGAGGTCGAAGATTTTGGTCGAGGTTGGTGACCGAAAGTGTAAAGCAGTGTGCTTCGAATTATTTTGGACACAGAGCGGTCGAGTCTACGTTTGAGATAGGCAACTAAAAATGCAAAGAAATGTCTAACGGCTATCTTCCAACGGTCAAATTCTCAACGGTAACATTTGCAATGCCTGGAAGTAGTTGACCGAAAAGATTGGGTCTACCGAAAATGTGCAGGTCTATATATTGAGAGAAGCACTCCAAGCTCCATAAACAAAACCGAGAATTAAGGCGAAGCCCTGCCAAATTCAATACTCAATTCTATTCATAAATTGTGAGCATTGTAATCCAACTCTCCCTATCCCAAACTTGAGATTCAATTTGGGAGAGTTTGAAATAGTTAGTTTGTGAGCTTTAATTTCCAAACACATTGTATGTTATTGTAAAGGGTGACACCCTACGAATTATTCATATAAAGGTGATGCCCCTAAACAGGCAACGACTCAATTGAATGCTCGTAAGTTCAATCAAAGGATGACTCCCCAGAAATAGTCAAAGGTTGACGACCTAGAATAGTCAAAGGGTGACACCCTAAGAATCAATTATTGTAAACAATTTGGTTGGCACCCATAAGCCAATCTTGTGAGCGATCTCCAAGTGGAATCTTAGAGTGTGGACGTAGGCGGGTTTGCCAAACTGCGTAAACAAACCAGTGTCAACTCTCTAACCCTCTCTTTACTTTATTGCATATATTTATGATTGTTTATTTAGTTATATGCATTAAATCATAGGGATTTAGAGAAAGTAAATATCGCACAGAAAAGATTAAAATGCTATATGTACAATTAAAATCGAGTCCGAAATAATTCAGAGCACACTGCTTTGCACTTTCGGCCGCCAACCTCGATCGAAAACTTCGACCGCCAAGTTCGCAAAAAGCAAGAAAATGGAAGATTCAAAACTTGATATTTTTCGGTCGCGAACCTCATCTGACACCTCGACCGTAGTGCGTCTGAAAAATCACGTTGAAGCTCCAAAAGCAAACCCTCAAAATTCAGTCGCGTTCCTCGAGCGCGTTGCAACCGGAAGACCAAAACCCAGTTTTGGTTGCCTCTTACATCCGCAGCACGTCCACAACATCCCTTTAATTTTCCTAAGTCCCGTAATGATGTGCAAACACTACATGGACTTAGATAAATATGTTAGTACATTAATAATACCCGTTTTGAGGATATTTCCAATAAATACAAGTATAATTATAAAGATTAAAACATTAAGAATAATATCAATATAAATCCAATAACCAACTTATTATTTGTGTCAAAATAATAATTACTAAGTCATCATCAAAATAAACTTATCCTAACAAAAATGCTAACAGAGGAGTTCCCTCCTCACACACTGAGATAAGTGGATTTCATCGGCATTTGTTTGAATCTCACATCGTTAAGTTTATCCTCCATCACTTTTGCTAGATTAATAGCTTGATGGAAGGATTGAGGTTGTAAAGCTCTTACCTCCTGACAAATATCATGGAGTAAATCCGATTCAAAACAACTATGAAGAAAGGAAGCAGGTAGACGTATTGTTTCATTGGCTAAAGCCTCAAATCTCTTATGGAATTCCATCACAGTTATAGTCTGCATAAACTTTGATAATTCACCCTAAACATCTCTGTATTCAGATGAACTTTAATGACCCCTTTTTACGTATCATTATAAATATTTAAATTTAAATTTAAAATTATTTTTCTTTATAAAATACGTAGCGGAAGATTTTTCTTAATAAAATTACTTGAAATAAAAGGAAATGACTCATAATAAAATTTATTTTCTTTAAATCTGAAAAGTGTACATTTTACAAATACATATTATAATTTAGGGAAAATGACAAACCAACCATCGTACTTTGTGATCAATGACAAGTCAACCACTAAACTATTTTTGCTAACAAATTAACCACTAAACTATGGAAAAAAGTCGCCGCTAATATCGCTGTCACGTTTGTCATTAAAGGCTTTGATTTTGATTCGCGGTGGATTGACTACGATTCGCGGCGGCTTGACGACGAACCACGACTGCTTAGCGATGAATCGCGGCGAATTGATGACGATCCACAGCGGCTTGACCATGACCGCGACAGATTGATAAGAAGGAGATTCCTTTCTTTCACCTATTGCGACGATGAATCTTTGCAGATTGATAATTCTCTTAATTTTCAACAGTTTTTGACGCTTAAGAACTTGTTTTCCATCATCCTTTCGTGATGCACAAGTAGAAAACATCTTTTTTTGTCATTTGGTACTTATCATAGCAGATTCGGATAGGAAAATATGTGGAACTTCATGGTTTTGAATTGTGTAAGGTAAATTGGAGGACTTAAAAGCATTTTTATGCCTCAAAAGTGGGACAAGCTGCCTTTGGCATCTTGCCAATGCGTAGATCTCAAAAAGTTATACAAAATAAAAAAAAAATCGTCCAAATTGGTCGACTGATCACATAGTTATGGTCTTCTGAAGTTTTTGAGTAAACGATCTCATTTATTTCCTGCCTGAATCTACTTTGATATGCTCCGAATGACAAAACAGATCTCTCCTACCTATGCATCACAAAAAAAAAATGATGGAAAACAAGTCCTCAAGCATCCAAAACCGTTGAAAATTGAGAAAATTATCGATCTGCAAAGATTCACCGTCGTACTAGATGAAAGAAATGAATTTTCTTCTTATCAATCTACTGCGGATCGTGGTAATCTACCGCAGATCGTAGTCAAGTTGCCATGGATTGTCGTCAAGCCACCACGGATCGTTGTTAAGCTGCTGTAGATCGTGGTCATTAATAGCAAACATGACAGTGATGTTTGCGGCGACGTTTTTTCATAGTTCAGTGGTTAATTTGTTAGTAAAAAAAGTATAATAGTTGGTTTGTCACTAACAGTAAAGTACAATGGTTGGTTTATTATTTTCCCTATAATTTAAAATATTTTCTTCCCTTTTATTTTTTCTCATTTAGCTTAGCCAACACAATAAACTGCCGCTTCAATCCTTTATCAACTGCTCTTTTCCTTCTTCTACTAGTGCAATTACCTACATTACAAGAGAAAAACTATGAGCCTAATGCTTAGTAAGGAAATAATATCTAAGCATAACCTCAAATCCTCTAAAAATATACTATGTAAATGAATATGATATGCATATGCTATGCAAGTTCATCAAATCATGCATTTTTGTTTCAATCAAATAGAAGAATCACGGTGCAAAGAAAGAGAATCCAATCGTACAATTGCCTATTTACATTTATTCTTTTCCTTTACAATTTATCAATATAGTCAAATAAAAGACTAGACGTTGGAGATTATCAGTCCAAGAGAAAAAGATACATCCTATGATTCTCTTAGATAGAATTGTCATTCAATCTCACCAGGGAAGAGATACGTCATTATATAGTTCTCCTAAGTAGAATTGTTACTAAACCCCCAACCTCACAACGCCTATTTACATTTATTCAATCCACTTTTAGTTTCGTTATCAACATATATGCATGTAAACATTTTCGTTTCATTTTCTTGTAAAATCAAGATGCATGCATTATGCATGTGCATGTATCATCAACATATCAAATCCCCAAATTCTTAACGTAATCACCTTACATCTAATTTCTATTACAAACAATCATCACATTCTTAAATTCATAACTATAATTTACATGATAACTATTCCTAACAATGAAATTAAACATAACATTTAACATTCAAATCAAGTAACAAATCCTCGAATATAACTTATCATGTACAGAGTCTAATCGCTAGCATATATAACACATCCTCGAGCCAATTTATAATCAGTCATAAGCCTAGAGTCTTACATTTAGCATACATAACATATCATAAGGCTTGTGATGCAGCCAAAAAGGCAACCACTTAAATTCATTACTTACCTTAACATTTTGGTACAATATCTTGGTTTTTCTCTGTTGATCTTTAATTCTTAAAAATATATCAACTCATATATTAGTGTCCTTTTACTAAGACTTATAGAAATTTATAACATACCTTATTCCTATTTTACTCAATCCAACATCTTATAAACCCTATATTTAAGCTATACAATGCATATTACTTAACTTTTAAGCATGAACACTTTTCTTTAACCATGATCATGCATAATTTACAATATACTCAACCAAATTCATTAATTCTAGAGTCCATCTTTTCTTTAAGATATCCATCATCACATAATACTTCTTCTTTAACTCACAAGATCATTAATATAATCTTTATTCTTCAAATATCACAACAGTACAACTTTATCATTTTTCATGTTTTTCATAAATTTCCTCCAACAAACTCTTACTTGCATACAACTAAAGTTCCTAATATCACAGAAAAGGAGTTAGGTCTTACCTTGAAAGAATTAAAGTAGAGACCACTTTCTCTTAAACTTCTTTTTCCTCTCCCCAACATTTCTCCTTTTTCTTCCTTTCTTCTCACAATGCCCTTCTCATTTTAAAGGACTTGATCCCTTAATATCAGCCAAGACTTAGCTGGTGTTGAAGTGTCAACCTCCTCCAGCATTTACATGTTGATAAATCACTTTGTTTTTAATAACAATGTGACATAAAACCTCACTTCAGAAAACTTTTAACCTTTCAGGTTGACCTCCTCTAAAATTCTAGGCGACCGCAAATCTGTTAGCCTAAGTGTTATTAGCCTTATTTGTTTTGATGATGATTGTATTGATTAGAATTATAAGTTGTTTATTGATAATTATGCTTAATTATTTAATCATTATATTTATATTGATATTTATTGGAAATACCCTCAATACGGGTATTAAAGTTTGCTAACATGTTTATCTAAGCCCTTGTAGTCTATGGTATAAATATTGGGACTTAGAGAAATCAAGAAGTGCAAAATGCGGAGATGAGGTTGAATAAACTGCTATTTTGGTAGACCAAAAACTGCCTTGCAAAGGATCCGGATGAGTACATGGTCGTGTATGAGGTCGACGCATTCGACCGAAATACATTACGTAGTGCATCTTAGTTTTTCAGTCGAGTAACCGGTCGAGAAAGAAGAAAAAGGTCTAATGATGTTGACCAAAAAGGAAGTGGTCGACCAATTTAGCTGAGACTATAAGTAAAAGGCACTCCGAGACTCAATATGGCAAGTGAGAATCCTACCGAAATGCTGCTAAAAGCAATACTCATTGTCTCACGTATTTAAAGAGTGAAAATGCCTAACTCTCTCAATCTACAACTTGATGTTTACTCTTTGAGAATTAGGTTCAAAATTGTATTTTCTATTTCCTATCTTTTGTATCCAAATGCCACACGAAAGGGTGATGCCCGGAAATAGTCAACAATGCTAGATTGACACCGTGAAGATCAATCCAGAGGGTGACGCCTTGTGAATATTCTGTAAAGGTTTGTTTAACACCCGTGAAGTCAAACATCACCAATCAGGGAGATTGACCTGTTAGCCTTTTTATTAGGCTTAGTTTTATTTTGATAATGACTAAATGATGTCAAATTTAATAGAATCAATAAGTTGTTATTGTATTTTTATCGATAATGTGTTTAACATTTTATTCATTATATTTGTATTCGTATTTGTTGGAAATACCCTCAAAATAGGTATTATTAATGTATTAAGATGTTTATTTAAGTCCATGTAGTGAATACATATCATTTCGGGACTTAGGAAGTTAAAAGAAAAGGAGTGTTTGTGGATGAGCTGTGGATGAGAGAGAAGCGACCAAACTAGGTTTTGGTCTTTCGGTCGCAACGCGGACGTGGTTAAATGGAGCGACCAAAAAATTTCATGCTTCGAATCTTCCATTTTTGACGTTATTGCAAACAAGACACGGTCGAGGGATGCGATTGGAAATGCACAGTAAGCATAACGGGCAAATTTCCAATAGTTGGATTTTAACGAATATATTTCCATTGGCTAGGAGATGTCGACCGAAAGGATTAGGTTGACCAAAAATGGCAGTGCCTATAAATGAAGAAAAGCACTCCACTTGCTCTACAACGAAATCGAGAATTGAGGCAAAGCCCTGCCAAATTCAAGACTCAATTCTAATACACTGTGAGTATTGTAATCCAACTCTCCCTAATCCCAAACTTGAGAATTCAATTTGGGAGAGTTTGGAATAGTTTTTAAGCTTTAGATTCAAAATACTATTGTACGAAATTGTAAAGGGTGATGCCCTATGAATTAGTCATATAAGGGTGATGCCCCGAAATAGTCAACGGCTTGATTGAACGCCCCTAAGTTCAATCAAAGGGTGCCTGCCCAGAATAGTCAAATTTAGGGCGACGCCCTTAGAATTAGTCTTTGTAACGATTTAACTGGCACCCGTAAGCCAATTGATTAGTGGATCTCCAAGTGGAACTTGGAGTATGGATGTAGGTGGGTTGCCGAACTGTGTAAACAAATCTTGCGCACAATATCTTCACCCTTAACTGCATTGAATTTTATGTTATATGTAATAAATCATATAGGGTGTTATAGAAATTAAATATCGCACAAAAAAGTTAAAAGATCATCACTAGAAAATTGGATAAGTGCCTTCAAATGAAGGACAAGGGGAAGAAAAGCATTGTATGCTATGGGTGTGGAAAACTCAGACATTTATCAACCGAGTGCCCTAAGGCAAGGAGAAAACACAGCCTCAAAGAAGAAAGCGTTAAAGGCCACTTGGGACAATAGCGAGGAGTCCTCTTCCGAAATTGAAGAAGTTTCCCACATATGCTTCATGGCCAAAAGTAGTGAGATAACCTCTTCTAGCAATTCTAATTCCGATAATGATGATGATAGTGATTTACTACATGAATTGCTAGAGAGTTTTAATTAGCTTAAAGATAGATATAAATTGTTGAAAAAGAAGAAAAATAATTTGATCATAAAGCATACTATTTTGAATAAATCTCTTGAGGATCAAATTAGAGAATTGAAGAGCATGAATAATATTTTGAATGCTACAATTAAAACTTATGAATTTGATAATAGTGATTTGAATTGAAAAATGATGATTTGAATGCTATAGTGCTTAAATTCACTAATGGTAGTAAAAATTTTAATATGCTCTTAGGTAAACAAAGGGTCACATTTGATAAAGCCGGAATTGGCTATGAACCCTTTGCTAAAAAGAAGAATTGTACGAATTTCTTTGTTAGCCCTACAACTTGTAATGTGTGTAATTGTATTGGGTATAAATCATTTATTTGTCCCTTGAAATTTAATGCAAATTCGAAGTTTAGTAGTTTAAATTCTAAACTTGTATGAGTTCCTAAAGAAACCAAACCCTTAACAAATAGATCCAAAAAGGTTTCGATACCAAAGAAATCTACTTAATTGTGTTGTAGCTTGGATATTCTCCCAAGAAGCATAAAGGGTTTGGATGGTACATCCAAAAATGAAAAGGGAAGAAGCTTCAAGAATATTCCTCCAAATTGGTAAATATGAAAATACTATTATGGAGGTACACAATTTTGTTATTTAGATTTTTTTTCCTATTCTTGATTTGAATTGAGTAGATATGTTGAATTGTTTGAAATTTTTGGATATGGAATTTCGATGATTTGTTTGATATCTCCTATAGATTGAAATTGGATAATGAAATAGGAGAAGAAAATAGAATTGTTGAGAATTGGTTGAGATTATTGATTTATTTTGGAATGTTAAGTCTTTAACTTTGATGATTATGTTTCTGCTATAACTTAAACTTTGATATTCTTTATTGATTTTATTTTGATCACTAATTTAGGGGAAGAAAATAAAATTATTTGACTTAACTTAGTATTCCCCAAATATTTGAAGTTGTGCATAATGATAGGGGGAGAAAGTTATTGTTTTTAAATAGCATTTGTTGCTCTAAGGGGAGAGCAAAATTTTTAAATTGTGTTATATCCTCATTCTTTTGTTTATGTGATCAACATAAAGGGAGAGTACCTTGATTGATATTTTGGTTTGAAAACTTTTGTATCGCTCATAGAAATTTGTTTTTGAATCTCTTTGTGCATCAACAAGTGGTATCATTTTTAAAATTTGGTTGTTTTAATTATGGATTTATAATTGTAAATTGGCAATTGATTTATCATTCTTGGTTGCATTAATTGGTATCTATTTCTTGGATATTTAATTTGGCTTGAATGATAAATTCTCTCAAATAATTTTATATGCTTAATAAGGGGGAGAATACTTTTTATTTTGAATGAACTTCGATTGTGGTTTTATAAATTTAGTATCTCATTTTTTTTACCACACATTAGATTTGAATGTTTAAGTTCCCTCAATTGTTTGCCTTTTGATATAGATTTTTTTGGGGGAGAATGATTGTTGTTTGGAGAACCTTGGTTGACTTTTTACTCTCTTCCCCTCCCCATGAATTGCTTTTTATTGTGACAAAAAGGGAAAGAAAAATATATAAGTTGATTATGGGGGAGTGACAATTATTATGAAATAAGAATTGGTATAGCATGGTTGCATGAAATTAATATTTGATATATTGCATGAATTAAGGGGGAGAAATCTAATATGCAATAATATATGCACATGCTGAGTTTTTAGGATAATCAACTTATTGGATTTTTTTATCATCCAAAAGGGGGAGATTGTTAGCCTTTTTGTTAGGCTTAATTTTATTTTGATGATTACTAAATGATGTCAAATTTAATAGAATCAATAAGTTGTTATTGTATTTTTATCAATAATGTATTTAACATTTTATTTATATTCGTATTTATTGGAAATACCCTCAAAACTGGTATTATTAATGTGCAAACATGTTTATCTAAGTTCATATAGTGAATACATATTGTTTCGGGACTTAGGAAATTAAAAGAAAAGAAGAGGGAGTGTTTGTGGACGAGCTGCGGAGGCAAGAAGCGACCAAACTAGGTTTTGGTCTTTCGGTCTTGACGCGGTCGAATGGAGCGACGAAAAAATCTCATGCTTCAAATCTGCCATTTTCGATGTTTTTGCAAACGAGATGCAGTCGATGTTTTCAGACGAGGTTGGAGACTAAAAGTACAAAGCAATGAGCTCCAAGTGTTTTCCTATGCAATGTGGTTAAGGGATGCGACCAAAAATGCACAGTAGGCATAACAGGCAGATTTCCAACAGCTAGAAGTGGTCGACCGAAAGGATTAGGTGTACCGAAAATGGCAGTGCCTATAAATGAAGAGAAGCACTCTACTTGCTCTACAACGAAACCTAGAATTGAGGAGAAACCCTGCCAAATTCAAGACTCAATTCTAATACACTGTGAACATCATAATCCAACTTTCCCTAATCCCAAACTTGAAAATTTAATTTGGGAGAGTTCAAAATAGTTTTTGAGCTTTAGATTTCCAAATACTATTGTACGAAATTATAAAGGGTGACACCCTACGAATTAATCATATAAGGGTGATGCCCCATACTTTAAAACCAAATACTAAACCATACATTTATAAAACATTTGCAATGAAAGACTATGAAATTAAAATACATTTCTTGTAAAACTACAGTTTTAACAGTCCTTTAGAAATTTTTCATATAAATATTCATTCTATAAAAATAGTGAAATAAACCATGGAATTACCCAACAACTGTCAAGTCTTCATCATGAGCAAGCTCCCTCAAAGTGTCTTCGCGTTTGCCATTTCCTCTGTAACACTTGCACCTACAATGCAAAGCTCATCTATGTTAGCCTTTTTGTTAGGTTAAGTTATATTTTGATAATGACTAAAATATTGGTTAATTTAATAAATCAATAAGTTGTATTTTGTGTTGTATTATATATTTATCAGATATTATTCTTATCAGTTTTATCATAATATTTATATTCGTATTTATTGAAAATACTCCCAAAATGGTGACGATCTTGCGGATGGAGAACCCGTTTAATAGTCAAATTTAGGGTGACGCCCCGCAATAGTCAAAGGTTGACGACCTTAGAATTAGGCAAGGGTGACAACCCGTTTAATAGTCTATCTGTAAACGGTTTTTTTGGCACCTTTAAGCCAATTGTTTAGTGTATCTCCAAGTGGAACTTGGAGCGCGGACATATGTGAGTTTGCCGAACCACGTAAATAAACCGTGTGCACCCTCTTACCCTTACTCTTTGTGTTATTGCATATATGTGTGATTGTTTTGTATAATTGTATGCATTAAATCACCTAGGATTTTTAGAGGATTTAAATATCGCACAAAATAACTAGTACAACTATATTCACTCCCCCCCTCTATAGCATATATCGATCCTTCAATTGGTATCAAAGCGGATATTTAAATTTTTGTGGGTTATTTTATGCACATTATGGATTCCAACATGTACGAATTAAGACAC
Organism: Begonia loranthoides; assembly: GCA_022433065.1. NCBI lineage: Eukaryota > Viridiplantae > Streptophyta > Magnoliopsida > Cucurbitales > Begoniaceae > Begonia > Begonia loranthoides. Next base: position 10,933,986 of record CM039476.1, on the reverse strand, counting down.
TCTATTTCTACACCTCCAATTTTTTATGGTTGTGATTATTTGTATTGGAAATGTAGAATGAAAGTATTTGTGCAATCTATTGATTACAATTTATGGAGAATCATTGAAAAGGGAATAACCATTCCAAGACCATGTTGTGAATTCAATGATGTAGATAAACATAATTGGAATTTGAATGCTAAAGCTATGAATATTTTATATAGTGGATTAAGTAAAAATGAATTTGATAAAATACAATCATGTGTTAGTGCCTTCGATATATGGAAAACTCTTGAACTAACATATGTAGACACAAATCAAAGAATCAAAGATGAAGAGAGCTCATCCTCCGAAAATGAAGAGGAAGTGGCCAACGTATGCTTTATGGCCAATAATATTGAGATAAACGACAATTATAGCAATTTGGATTCGAATAATGATGATGATGGTGATTTGGTAAATGAATTGCTAGATAGTTTGAATGAGCTTAAAGATAAATATAAAGTATTGAAAAAGGAGCATAGCAATTTGATCAAAAAACATGCTAATTTAGATAAATCTTTGTTGAATTAAAGGGAATGATTGATGATTTTAATGCTTCCCTTAAATCTCTTGAGCATGATAATAGTAATTTGAATTTGTTGAACGATGGATTGAAATCTACTATCAAATCACATGACAATGAAAATGACTCATTGAATGTTAAAAATTGTGATTTGATTGCTACTATTAATTGTCATGAGCATAAGATTTGTGATTTGAAAATTAGGAATGATGAATTGAATATTTCGATCAAATCACGTGAAAATGAGATTAGATCTTTGCATGCTAAATCCAAATCTATTCTAGATGCTAATGGTAAAATTGAATCTCTTGAGATTGATATTTATGAATTGAAAGCAAAGAATAATGATTTGAACTCCATTGTACTCAATTTCACAAACGGGAGCAAAAATTTAAATATACTCTTGAATTCACAAAGGGTTAAATTCGATAAAGCCGGAATTGGCTATGAACCCTTTGCTAAAAAGAAGAATTATTCTAATTTGTTTGTTAGTCCATCTATGTGTAAATTTTGTAATTGTTTAAGGCATAAATCATTTTGTTGTCCTTTGAAATTAAATGATAATTCTAAGTATAATTTAAATTCTAAACCTAGTTTAAACTCTAAGTTTGTATGGGTTCCTAAAGGAACCAAACTCCTAACCAATGGACCCAAAATGATTTGGGTACCAAAGAAATCAAATTAATTTGTTTTGTAGGTTGGAGATTAAATAGCTTGGATACTTGAATATCCAAAATGGAAAGGGGAGAAGCTTCAAGGATGCCTCCTATGCGATAAAATGGAATTATACTCATGGAGGTACACAATTTTGCCTTTTAGACTTGTTTGCTACTTTGGTTGGATTAAATTGTTGGAAATTTGATTTTATTTTGGATTGAATTAATAGATATTATAGATTGAGAAGTTGATTATTCCTTCAATTGGTATATAAGATTTGAAATGTCTATTATCTCTTGATAAGTTGTGGATTTATTAATAGCCTTGATTTTTGACATCAACAGGATGAATTTTTATTCTTTTAATTAATTGTGATTTTTTTGGAGCATAACTCATGTTGTGGTTTTTTGATGATTGAAGATTGTGCTCTAACAATTTCATCTCTAGATTGCAAATACTGTTTTGAATTGGATGTAAATCTTTAATTGATATTCTTGAGTTTGAAAATTGTATTCCAACAATTGAACTCCTACTTTGAATATATTGAATTGCTTGGATTGTTGGTTATTCAATTTTTGACTTGTGTATTTCTCCCTTGGACTAAAATTAGCTATTGATATAGGAAGAGAAAAATACATATGCTCTAAAATTGATAAGTTAGCTTCCGCTATTGATCCCATTAATTCTAGTTTGATCATTGTTTTAAGGGGGTACACAAGATTATTTTTGACTCTAATAAGTTGAACAAATTCCCCATAAATTTAAGAATGTTAATGGATTCGGGGAGAAAAATACAATTGTTGTTTGACTTTGATGACTGTGCTTCCACTATGACTAAAATTTGTTTATCATCAAACGCAAGAAAAATTTGTATTTAACTTTCAAATTGGTTTTTTTTATATATTTTTTGTTTCAAATCTTTAAATGAATGTATTTTTTTTTTCAATTGGTATTATATTGTAATATTTATTTTTTGGTATCATTAATTCTACAAATGATTTGATTTTTTGATTTAAAGGGGGAAGAAAATTTTTGTTAGAATTTTGCCTTGATTGTGGTTGTATCCCTTTGATATTTTCTTCTTTTAACACAAATTGAATTTGATTGTCTTATTTCCTCCATTGTTTGCCTTAGGGATAGACTCTTTCAAAATGGGGGAGAAATTGTTTTTGGAAGAATAATTTCGTATGTGAATGATTTGTTTGATATATTTTTTAAGTCAATTTAAGGTAGATAAATGTTTGGAGACTCAATTCTTCAACCTCAGTCTCGGTTTGGACACTACGGACGCCACTCTTCCATCCCCTATCGTCCTCATGCACTGAAAAATTCATATTGCTTCATTTTTGGGCAAGTATGGACGATACCGGATGCAACAATCACGTCCGCATGATACAGAATTGCGTTTTAAAACAGATTCAGGATTGTTCGTGCCCTAATCTATTTCATCCGCACAACCCTCCCGATTTCTCCAACGAGTCAGGCGACATCCCCCGTATCTTTCCGGCCTTCCTCCGTCATTTTTAGCCTATCCCCGAGCTTCTCTTTGGGATAACTCTAATCCTCTTCGTTTCTCTAGAATTTTCCTTAAGAATGTCAATAGTTTTTCATTGTATCCTTTTCAATGGCAAGTCGTCTGGTTAGAAAGTGTGTTGGTACTCAATCTTGTGAAAATCCTAGTACACCCCAAGTGTATCGTTCTTGTTTATTTCTGAATGATGAATGTAAGAGATGATACAAGGAAGAATTCAAGGAACAGTCCTTGATTCTTTCCTGAAAAATTGATTTCGATCGTTTACATACCCTTGACCTAGAAGAAGTTTACTCTAGCTAAGGATTGCGTAGACTATTCTCTTTAGATGGTCCTTACACAAAAAATTTGGTTCGCATGTTTTATGTAAATGCTCATTTCTCCGAAAATTCATTAGTTATCAAAAGTTTTCTCTACGGGAGGGAAATTGAAATCACCCCTCACGTGCTTAATGTTTTTCTCGAGTGTGAAATGGGTCAAATGTGTGAATCCTATTTCAATGGGCACGTTGCTCCTAGTTTCCATAACATGGAAATTGGGAATGAATTCATATGTCAAATCCTTAGAGATCCGATCAATAACTTCCAATTGAGACCTAAATCCAAGAATCCCACTATTCGTGCTCGAGTCATCCATCACACCATCCAATACAATATTCTTCCTCGTGCTGGTCATCACGGCCATGTTAGTTATATGGACTCATTCGTACTTCAACATATTTACAGCAATTCTCCCTTCAATTTAGGATATATAATAGCTTATCAAATGGCTGAGGCAGTAGATAGCCACAACCAATCCCTTCCGTTCAACTTCCTATTTTCCAATCTTTTTTGGTTGTGGGAAATTCTGATCCCCATCTCATCCAAGAAAATGGATATAAAAAATATGGATATCTACTCTCCTCAAACGCTTGGTCATATGGGATTCATGATCGATGCCAATGGCAATTGGATTGTACAACCTGCCGTTGCACCACCTGCTTCTCCTGAGCATCCACCTCCTAAGCCTTCAATGCCTATGTTGTCTCTTCCGTCTACAGAACCCGGTCCATCATTCCATCTGGCGGCTAGTTCCTCCACATCTCATGCACACTGTGCCTCTCTTGCTGATGTTGCTCATCTTGAGGGGTATATGATTCAAATGTTCTCTTGCTTTGACTCGGTGGATCAGCGCTTGGATGAGATATCACGTAGCCTTTGGTCTACCGGCGTTCCCTCTCCCGCAGCACCTCGTGACATCTCGTTGTCATCCGCTCTGCCTCCTCATAATTGGACGGCGAAGAGCTCCTAGATGTTTAGCCTAGCTTAGACTTATATTATTAGATTCTATGGCATGTAATGATTGTAAACTCTAAGTATGGTTGGTGTTTCTAGTTTGGATTTGTGACGCATTTGAATTGGTTAATCTCTTGGGTTCTTTTTTTTTTCTACGTCAATGTTTCTATTCTCAAATGATGTGGATATTTCTTTTTCTTTCCATCTTGACATTTATTCATTGTCTGGAATTCTTTTGAATTGTTTGGATTACTGTGAATTGTGTTTACAGGATGATTTTGGCATTATGGGGAAGTCTAAGAACAAACATAACCATGCCAATTTTTTTAAATCATTGCTCTTCAATAACTAAGAGGGAGTTTTATATTTTGTTGGGTGTCTACTCCTCCGTCTATTCCTTTTTATTGTGAAAAATAGGGGGAGAGATAAGTTTTTTTTTTTTTAAATTTTGGTTCAAAAATGCGGTATCTCTTATTCACTTCAATTTTGGATTTCACTTGGTATCATTTTTTAAATCTCTTAATTGTGCATCTTCTATTGATATCATTTGTTAAATCTCTTAATTCTTCAATTGGTATCACTCTTGAAATTGTCAATTGATTTATCATTTTGAAAATGAATTTGCATTTTCAGTGTGGATGCATAAATTGTTATATCTTTCTTGAAGATTAGAATTAAATTGGTTTGAATATTTAGGTCCTCTCAAATAATTTTATATGCTTCATGATATAAAAGGGGAGAATACTTTTGATTGAATGAACTTTGAGTGTGGTTGCACCACATTGGACTTTAATCTTGACCACATGAATAGAATTGAATGCTTCATTACCCTATATACTTGTTGAAAATTTTAAAGAAGAAAATAAATGTTTTAAATTTGTTTTATTGTTACTCTAAGGGGGAGAGCAAGATTTTCAAATTGGATTATATCCCCAATTAATTGTTTTTGTGGATAACATGGGGAGAGAGATATTTGAATTGATTTTGATTTTACACATTGGTATCTCTCTTAGAAATTTCTTTTTGAACTTACAATTGATATCATACTTGGCAAAATTGATTTGATTTTAGCTTTGGATTTACAATTTATATTAATCTTTGAAAAACTTGGTTTGCTTCCAATTATGAATTCTCAATTGGTATTCATTGTTTATTTCTTCATTCTTAAATTGGTATCATTTGTTAGAAATTAAAAAGTTGCTTATAATTCTTGGTTTTTGAGTGGATTCTATTACCTATGTACGGTATCTATCTCTTGAATCCTATTTTTTTTTCGTATCTATGAACTGGACTTAAATGTTTTATTCCCTCAAATGAGTGTGTATGTTTAGTGACCAAGAGGGTGAATATTTTTTATTAAATTTTTCTTGTTTGTGGTTGCTTCATTTGGTATCTCTACTTATAATAACCACAACTTGAATTTACTGACTAGCTCCTTCAATGAATGTTGTATGCCGAATGAAAAAGTGGGAGAAATTTTTTTTATTAGAAATCCTTGTGATTGTGGTTATTTACATTTGGTATCCTTTTTGTTAACCACAAATTGAAATTGAATGTTTATTACCCTCCTTCATTGATTTGTGGATAGATTCATTGATTAAGGGGGAGATTTTGTAGAATTAATTGTTGAAATTGTTTTTGGATTCAAATGCCAATTCCGTCATTATACTCATGTTGATAATGCTAAAGGGGGAGAGATGGTTTTAACTTGTTGACAATTGCTCTAGGAGTACTTGAATTATATCTTGAATAATTTTGTTGCTCTCTTTTGAGATTTTTTAAAAATTATTTGTTGTCTTAGGACTCCTCTCCCTTAGGAATTATTTTTGACTATGACAAAAAGGGGGAGAAAGATGTATAAGTTGTAATATATATTTAAGGGGGAGTTTAGTAGCATGTTGCATGGATTAAATTGCATAACTTAAAGGGTTGAAATCTAATATATAATATTTATATGCACATGCTTAGTTTTAGGGTAAACAACTTATTGGATTTTGTCATCATCAAAAAATGGGAGATTGTTAGCTTTTTTGTTAGGCTAAGTTGTATTTTGATGATGACTAAAATATTGGTTAATTTAATAAATCAATAAGTTGTATTTTTTGTTGTATTTTATATTTTCTGGATATTATTCTTATCGGTTTTATCATAATATTTATATTCGTGTTTATTGAAAATACCCTTAAAATGGGTATTATTAATGTGCTAACATTTCTACTTGAGTCCATGTAGTGTTGGATATCTTTTAGGGACTTAATATAGTTCAAGGTTTATTATGGAGTGAAGTGGTGACGAGCTTGCAGATGGAGAAAGGCGTCCCAATCTGGTCTGTGCTCTTGCAGACGAGTGTGGAAGACACGCGAATGAAGAAGTGTCATCCGAATGACTCCAAAGGATGAGGCGAGGATGAGATCCAGCGTCCCAATATATGTTATGTTCTTGCAGATGAGACCCGGACGGATGCGGTTATAGAAGTTTTGAATCTGTAATTTTGATGGTGCAATTCATACGATATACGGATGGGTGCAAATGTGGTGTGGCGTCTGAACCTTCCCAAAGTTGCGGACTTCAGGACGAGACGAGGATGAGACTTTGCATCCCCAACTGAAGTGTGATTTCGCGGATGAATGCAGACGACTGCGGATGTAGAAGGAACACGTCCGCTTTGAATCTGTACAAAATGTTGTGCAATTCGGATGAAAATTGCCGACATGCAGACGTAACTTTGCATCCGAATGAGAGGTTCGGACGAGGCATGGACAANTCACAAAATCTTTCAAAATAGACATAAATTGTAAATCGATTTCTGTAACTGCGACAATAATAGAAAACTTTAATATGCAATCAATACATAATAATTCATAGTATGCTTTGAGTATATCATACTCACAGAAAGATGGATTCCATTTGATTTACAGAAAGGTTGAAGAGCAGTCTGTTGAAACGACGAATGGCATTCGACCTGATTAACGGCAAGAGGAACACGAGCAAATTGAGAAGCTTCTTCGATGAGAAATTGCTTACACCAATGGTTCGAGCCTTACCGGAATCGTATATTGCTTCCATTGCTCTCCATGTGCTTGGTATATCCGGCTCGACAAGGTTTTGAGGATTAAAACCTTCGAGACTAAAGGGTACCAACCCCTTCTTCAATCGAAACGGCCAATGGATCTTCAATTTAACAAAATAGAAACGATTTGGAAGACTTCAATATGTATATCAAAGTGCAATAATTCAATAGGGAATGAATAGGAAAGTCTAGAGATTTCATTAACAATGAAATTAGGTGTAGAGATTTGATGATACTTACAAGGTACAAATCGACGTAATCAAGCTGCAAATCTCTCAAAGTTTTGTTGATCGATTCGGGAACATCTTCTGGTGCATGATGAGTGCCCCTGCAGATCATAGTTATAGAAGCAAACTCTAATGGGCTATGATTATAGAACATATAAAACAATCAACAAAGTCACATAATATACTTTTCAAAAATATGAATAAAAAAAGCACAAACCAGAGTTTGGAGGTGATCCACAAATCCTCACGCTTCACAACTCCATCTTCGAAAAGTTTCTTTAGTGCCAAGCCAATCTACAAGGTACAAACCAAAATTTTATGGAAAAAACTTTTGGTGCGTTCTAGACTATAGATATAATTTATGTCGAAGGAACTACACATATTATATAATGTACATTACAGTAGTGGTGTCTAATGGGCGGGCTGGCTCGGCTCGGTACTGTAGCGATCCGAGCTCGGCTCGGATCGCTACAGTACCGAGCGGGCTCAGCTCGGGCCCGGTAGACGGGCCGAGCCGAGCCCGAGCACCCGGGCTCGCGAGCCTGCCTGGCGGGCTGGCTCGCGAGCCTGGCGGGCTGGCCCGGCTAGCCAGCAGGCGAGCCAGCCCGCCAGATGTTCACTGTGAGCCCGAGCTCACGACTCGGGGAGACGGGATCCCACGACGACGGGGAGACGGGATCCCTCTGGCCTGAGCTGACAAGTCGCGACGACGGGGACGGAGCTCGCGACGACGGGGACAGAGCTCGCGTGAAGGACCGGGCTCGCGACGACGAGGACAGAGTCGGGACGACGAGGACGACGAGGACTGCGTCAATGGCGATCGCCGGCAAGACAGAGCTCGCCGACTCTGTCCCGACGTCGCGAACTCCCGACACAGAGAAGCCTACGCGAACTCCCGACGCAGAGAAGCCTTCGCGAACTCGCGACGTCGCGAACTCCTGACGTCGCGAACTCCCGACGTCGCGACTCTGTCCTTCGCCGCTTCTCTGTCCCGACGTCGCGACAGAGCCTTCGCCGCTTCTCTGTGAGATTTCTCACAGAGAAGCCTTCGCCGCTTCTCTGTGAGAACTTCTCACAGAGAAGCAACGGTCTTCAGACCGTTTCTTGCAACGGTCTGAAGACCGTTGGCGAGCAGGCGAAGGGCGATGGCAACGGTCTCTAGACCGTTGCCTGGAGCGCACTGGAGGTGAGCTCCCTCCCTGTGGCGAGCCCCCTCACTGGCAGTGAGTCACTGCCAAATGCCAACGGACCGTTGGCAACGGTTGGAAAATTTAACGGTTGGAAAATTTTTTTCTATATATACTCCTCATTATCTCTCAAATTTTTTATCCCAACTTTCTCACATTCTCTCAATCTTTTCACAAATTCTTCTCTTTTTCTCTCAATATCTCCTTCTCAATTGCTTAATCTCTCCATCATTCTCCCAATTTCAAAGGTATATTTTATTTTTATAATTTTAATTTTTTTAATTTAATGTGTATTACAAAACAACTAATTTTTTTTTTTGCAATTTTTGTAGGACTCATATTCGGGGAGGAGGTGATCACAATTCACAACAATTGCATACTATTGTTGCGTAATTGGTGTGCGGTATCATTTTATTTATTAATTGTTTTGTAGTAGTCAATTTTTTTAATTATGGATCCTCGTGATTTTTTGATTGACACTTTTAATGACACTAACGATGATATTGAAGAAATTGGGGAAGATAATCTCACAATTGCAATTGATCAATCATCGGCACATGCATCCACATCGTCACCTAGAAAAAAAAGAAGTAAAACATCGGAGGTATGGAATAATTTTGAAATAAAAGATATTAAAATTGGTGGAAAAATAGAAAGTAGAGCACAATGTAAATATTGTATTAAACATTATGCATACGTATCCGGTAGTTCTACTAGCACACTTGGTAGGCATTATGAAAAATGTCACGCTAACAAGCAAGTGAAAGACCCTACACAAACACTCATAAATGCTAGTGGCAGTGGCAATTTTATGTATTCACATAATAAAATGAGAGAAGGAGTAGCAAAATATATATCACAATCTGAAGCACCTTTATCTATGTTTGATAGCGAGTTATTTGAAAATTTTATGAAAGAGTATATTAATCCTAGTTTTAGACGAGTCCCTAGAAGTACGACGCGAAGTGATATTATTAAAATGTATAATCATATGAAAAATGAATTAATTGAGTTTTTTTCAAATGCTCCGTCTATGTCTATTTGTATTACTTCTGATTTATGGAGTGCACCTAATGCTTTAGGATATATTGTCGTAACTTCTCATTTTATTGATGACTCTTGGCAATTAAATAAAAGAATATTAGGATTTCGTAGTTGTGAATATCCACATAGTGGCGTTACCATTTATAGATATATTGTTGGAATTTTGCAAGAATATGCTATTAGAGATAGAATTTTTAGTATTACGCTAGATAATGCTGCTGCTAACGATGTTGCAATTTTTGAATTTAAAAGGTTATTTCAATTAGATACGGCTCATAATACTCTTTTTCATATGAGATGTGTTTGTCATATTTTAAATTTAGTTGTTCGAGATGGCATGTCACATATTTCGCTACATATTGAATCTATTCGATCTGCAATTTCTTTTATTACTTCATCTAATACGCGACAACAAGAATATAAAGAATATTGTAAAATTGCTCAACTTAAACCAAGAAAATTAAAAACCGATGTAGATACAAGGTGGAATTCGACTTATTTAATGTTAGAAAATGCTAAGCCATATTGGTTAGTTATTTGTGCTTATATTAGTGAAAAAACAAAATGTATTACTCTTGATCATAATAGTTGCGATATTGCTAATTTATTTCTTGATTTTTTAAAACCATTTTATGAAGCTACAAATAAATGTTCGGGAATTTATTATCCCACTACTCATCTTGTTCTCCCAATTTTTATAAAATTAACGGGTACTTTTCAAATATTTAAACAAAGAAACGAATTTTGTGCATTAATTGAAAAAATGGAAAAAAAATTTAAAAAATATTGGCTTAACATACCTCATATTTTTTGTTTTGCATGCATAATGCATCCTAGATTTAAATTAGATGGAGTGCGTATAATGCTTGATAGAATTTCTTCTAATTTAGGTATTTCTTCTTCAATTAATGGTGCTCAATTAAGAAATGAAATTGATAATTTATTTTCTTCTTATGAAATTAAATATTCTAATAATCGTTCAATTCCTTCATATGATATGCATGCTAGTTCTAGTAGTGGTGCTTGTGGTGGAGATCCACAAGATTTTATGTATGATATATTTAAGCAAATAGATAGCAATGTTCATTCTTATAATTCACAAAGAAATGAACTCGATATTTATCTTAACACCTACCATAACATTTCTTGCCCCGAGGATTTTGATATTTTGGCTTGGTGGAAAGTCAACTCTATTTCATTTCCTATTCTTTCTAGAATGGCACGTGATCTACTAACACCTCCGGTCTCTACAGTAGCATCGGAGTCTGCTTTTAGTGCAGGTGGACGTGTGTACGATGATAAACGAGGAAGACTTGCACCAGAAATCGTTGAGGCACTCATTTGCATGAAGGATTGGAACGACGCTGTGACGAGAGATCAACAACGGGAAGATGACATAGTTGAAGAATTCAAAAATTTGGATGTCGAAGACTAAATTTTTATTTAAATTTGAAATTGTAATTTTCATTTTCATATATTTTCTTTATCTTGTAAGTTGTGATTTGAAATTGTAATTTATATTTGAAATTGTAATTTTCATTTTCATTTTGAAATTATAATAAAAATATTTATTCAATTCAATAAAAATATTTATTCAATTAAATTATTAATTATAGTATTTTTACATTATAATAAATTATTATAATAATAAATGATACCGCACACCAATTACGAAACAATAGTATGCAACAATAGTATGCAATAGTATGCAACAATAGTATTTATCAATTACGAAACATTATATAAGATATTATTATTTATGTATATTTGGCTCGTTAGGCTCGCTCGGCTCGTTAAGGCTCGGCTCGTTAGGCTCGGCAGGCTCGTTAGGCTCGGCTCGTTAGGCTCGGCTCGTTAAGCTCGGCTCGTTAGGCTCGGCAGGCTCGTTAGGCTCGGCTCGTTAAGCTCGGCAGGCTCGACGAGCCAGACTTTTTCAAGCTCAGCCGGCTCGGCTCGGCTCGGCTCGTTAGCCACCTCTACATTACAGTCATATTAATCCATTTAAAAGTAGTTAAATACAAATTAAGTAATTGATCTTAGAGTATATAGGATGATGCAAGTTAAGTCTAATGAGTCCATATATGTAAAGACAAGATAGTAATTATCTCATTTTGGGATTGACAAAATAGTAATTCTTCGATTGTAAAATATATTTAAGATTTTCAATTGAGGGTAAATTAATCTTTTATTACTTATCTTGTAAGTCTACTTGAAACTTACTTTTCATTGAATCTTTAAAGTGATGTAATCAATGAGAAATCCTAACTTTTCTTTATTTCTATTAGGGTAAATGCCAAATCAACCATCGTGGTTTGTGATCAATGACAACTCAACCACTATGGTATTTTTTTTAACAAGTTAACCATTGACGTATGGAAAAATGACAAACCCAACATCACAGTCACGTTCTCCGTTAACAAGTTGACGTGAGACACGGGTGTCTCAAGACACCGCGAGACACACGGTGTCTTGAGACTGCAAAGACACCGCAACTCGGTGTCTTCACAAGACACCGCTAATACGCGTTGTCTGAAAACAAAGCCAAGACAGAAAACGCAGGCACGTAAGAGAAAACATTGTCAAGGCGATCATCGGCGTCTGAGAAGAAAAACGCTACAGCATCTGAGTAGAAAGACAATCCAATCTTAAGACACTGCAGTTTCTTGCGGTGTCTTGAATCAAGACACCGCATTTTTTTGCAGTGTCTTGATCAAGACACCGCATCAAGACACCGAATTTTTTTGTGGTGTCTTGATTTTTTTGGCAGTGTCTTGATCAAGACACCGCATCTGTTGCGATGTCTTAATCAAGACACCGCATTTTTTTGCGGTGTCTTGAATCAAGACACTAACATTTTTTTGCGGTGTCTTGATTTTTTTTGCAGTGTCTTGATCAAGACACCGCATCTGTTGGCGGTGTCTTGAATTTTTTTGCGGTGTCTTGATTCAAGACATCTCATTGAGGTGTCTTGAATCAAGACACCGCAAAAAAATGCAGTGTCTTGAATCAAGACACCGCAAAAAAATGCGGTGTCTTGATCAACACCGCAACAGATGCTGGGTTTGTCATTTTGCCATACGTCAGTGGTTAACTTGTTAAAAAAAATACAATAATGGTTGACTTGTCATTGATTACAAACCACGATGGTTGATTTGTCATTTACCCTTTCTATTAATTTAGTATATCGTATTTTACAGCAATTACATAGTTAATTTCAAGGTCATTTCTTAGATCAATTATGAACTTCAATCATATAAACTGTGAGAGAGATTTTGACATTGAAGAGAAGGCTTTTTAGAAAAGTAAAATTCACAAATCCGAACATTGTAGGCAAACATCTTCCGTTGATTCCAGTTAGATCGTTTTCGTCTGTCTTCATAGTTTGACATGTATTAAAGATCTCGAGATAATAAAGAACTAAAGCGTCAATTAGAATTTAAGATCTTAAGCACTAATACACATTGACGAGCAGTCAAAATTTAAAACTACTTAACAATCGTCTTGCGTTACCTCCTTCTCGTTCTCGTAGACTTGAGCGCAATCAATATGGCGATATCCAACCTGAATGCGATAGAACACACGTTCTTTATCGGTATTACTCGACTTAAAAGCGGGTATAAAAGTAAGGAGGATACCACAATTGGTGGTAGAATATTTATTTTGAAATCGAAATGTGAATTTAAATAAGTTGCAGATAATAACTTATCAAAACCAAGAAAATTGTATTAATTCGACTGGATAATAAAATTCATAATGTCTCTACAGAGTCAAAAACCAACTCAAGGAAGTAACTTAATTTGAGAAAATAACTAAATTTAATGCAACAAAGTTTGTACTGCCTCAATTATTTATATTTTTAGAACCTTGTTTAGGTTGACAACTTGTATTTCAGCCAAGTATCTCAAATTCTTACTGCGTAAAAATGGGGATTTCTAAGGGGAATCACCATAGAAATGAATCTCTTATTTTTTTTAAAAATTATTTACTTATTATTATTTATGTATTGACACTAGCAAGAGAAGAACAGTCAAAATAATGCAACTCCATAAAACAAACAGTCGTTTCGCCATCAACAAAATAAGAAATAAAGAAGACGACCTTTATGGCGGCTGATAGAATGTCGCCGATGTCGGCATGGGGAACCAGCCACGTCCCCAGGCCAAGAGAAGGAATCTTGGCCCCAGTGCTCAAGGTGAAGTGAATTTCGTCGGCCATTTCTGAATGTCAATCCATCACCAAGAAGGCGCACCTTAAATATCAAAGAACCAGTGACAACGGTGAGTGAGGACGACCACTACCCATCCAGGTTGGCATTTTCCAGCAGAAATTACAGTCATTTTTGGTGTGTAAAATCTGCTTTCTAATAGACAGCAAGGAAAGGGAAATTTCTTTAAAGATTTTGCTTGGAAAATGACAAACTAACCTTCATCGTTTTAAATGTTTGTGACAAACCAACCAATATTATTTTTTTCCTAACAAATTAACCATTGAATCATAAAAAAAAATATCAAATCTAATATTGCTATCACTTTTGCTGTTAAACATAATAATATGGCATTGCGGCAGTACCACTGAGGTGCTATAGTTTTTAAAAACTAAGCGAAGAATTGTGATGAACCACAACAATGTGTCAATACACTACCGTGATTTGGTATGAAGCCGCAGCGATGTATTGACACACCGCTGTGGCATTAGCCTAAACTGCAGCGGTATATTGACACACCGCTCCAATCACTACGGCGTCAGCCTAAACCACAGCGGTGTATTGACACACCGCTCCGGTCACTGCGGCGTCATTTTAAACCACAGCGGTTTACTTCGAATTGTATAAATACACCGAGGACTCTTCACGATTTTCTCAGACAATTTGTTAGTGATTAGCGAACCCTAGAGAATTCTGAGAGCTGAAGTGAACCGTATTTTGGTGAAGTTGAAGAATTTGTTGAAAAGCAAATGGCGTCTTGGAGTGTTGAGAAATCTGTTATTAACCGTCAAGTTGAAGTGGGGCCCACAGCCACATTTTTGGCCAATCAGGTACGTGGAATTGGAGATGAAGCTGCAATAGTGTTGCACTCCGTCTCAACAACTCTACATGAGAAGGATGAGGAGGACCTCCGTTCATTATGTCAATCCAGTAGTGACGAAGACATGGACATGGTTGAGAGTAGGCCTAGACGCCCACCACAAGCAGAATGCAGCTTCGGTGACATGGGCCTTGACAAAAAGTATAGTTCAGTGAATAAAATTAGAGAAGAAATTGTCGATCATGCGTTGAAGAATGGGTATAGGATAAAATTCACCCACAGTGACGCATATCGATTGAGGGCTACTTGCCAGGAAGGATGCATGTGGCGGCTGCACGCCTAAAAAATGCAAGGTGAAATGACGTTTCAAATAAAGTTCTACAACGACGTTTACACTTACTCAAAAAAGATGGAAAGCCGTCATGCCTCTGTCAAATGGGTGGCAGCGCATTACTTGGACAGATATAAAATTCAGGCCGACTGAAACCTTTCTTCCATAATTGAGATAGCTATGAAGGACTTTAATGTCAACATCACACCCAGCCTTGCTAGAAGGGCAAGAAATGTGACCAAAAAAATTAGCGAAGGGGATGACAATAAGCAATACAAGCTCATATGGTCATATGCCGAGGAGATTTGGAGGTCTAATCTTGGAAGCTCGGTGCGCGTTGACCTAGAGATGAGTGCATTTAAAAGGATGTACATGTGTTTGGCTGCATGCAAGATGGCGGTGCAGAACTGTGGTAGACTAGTTATTTGTTTGGACGGTTGCCACTTAAAGGGAGCGACTCCGGGCCAGCTGCTCACTGCTGTCACCATCAACGGGAACGATGGAATATATCTGATTGTTGTGCCAGTGGTTGAAGCAGAAAATAAGGTTTCTTGGAACTGGTTTCTGGAATTGTTGCTCGATGATCTAAACACCCCATATTGCAATGGATTGACAATCATTTTTTACCGACAAAAGTTGCGGTTAATTGCTTTTACCTTCTGTGTTTATGTTATGTATTTTCTACAAATGTTTGACTCATAATATGAATCTTTGTAGGGGTTAGTGCCAGCTGTCAGAGAGGTGGCAAGCAAGCGGATCATCGATTTTGCATCCGATACCTGTATGATAATTTTTCAAAAATAATTTAAAGACAGGTTGTTCAAGGATACAATGTGGGCTGCATCTAGAGCCACAACAGTGAGGTAGTTTGAGAGAGAGATGGCGAAGTTATTTTTGCTTGATCCAGCGGCCCACAAATATCTACGAGGAATAGATGTGAGATGCTGGGCCATGCCTTCTGCTCCATCCTCAAACGTGACTTAAGCCTCAACAACCTCAGTGAGTCTTTCAACGCCTGCATCCTACTAGCCAGGGACAAACCGATTCTAAATATGTTCGAGATCATACGAAAGGGCATTAAGGGTAGGATCGTGAAAAAAACAATGAAAAGATGGCTTGCTTGACAGACCTTTTGTGTCCGCAGGTCAGCAACCGGCTCGTCAAACTACAACTTGCTAGTCGAAATTAGAGCCCCCAGTTTTCAGGAGCAGCCTAGTTTGAGGTCAGCAATGGTAACGAACAGTACTCTGTCAATTTGGACAGGCGTACTTGTACCTCTTACCGGTGGGAGTTGATCGGCATCCCATGTGTCCATGTAGTCCCGTGCATTCACTTCACGAGGAGATCTCCTGAGGAATCTGTGTATGTGTGCTATCACTGGGAAACATACATGGCGATGTACTCCCACTTTGTCCGCCCTGTTAATGGACAAATCGAGTGGCCTCCTATGATGCATCTTGATCCAATTATCCCACCGCCATTTAAAAGACTTTTAGGAAGGCTACAAAAACGTAGAATACGGGATGTGGACGAGGACCCAGGCCAGACAGTGCTACCCAGAAGATATATGAACATGATCTGTGCCCCGTGTGGGGTGTGGGGCACAATTCCCGCACGTGCAAAGGTGGAGGCAAGTTCAATGCATGGGCCGACAGAGGCGATAGAGGCAGAGGTAGAGCCAGAGTCAGAGGCAGAGGCGGCAGAGAAAGGTCAGATGACACATTTATAGGTTTTAGAATCCTCGAGACAATTCCTTCCATAGTCCCCGAGACAGTTCTCGACATAGTTCCTGAGACATAGGTGAGCTCATTATCACGTTTACGTTTTCAAGTGTTATGTGAACTATGCTAATGTCATTTGCAATGTGTTTTGCAGGAGGATGATGAGCACGGTCCACAAACACAAACATTCACAAATGTGGACCTTAACCTTCCTTGATACATTGGTTTGATAAAGTATGTTTGATATATATGCGATTGTAATGGACATTACCGTTGTACAATTTGAATTGATAAATTTGAATTAGTTTGATAAATTTGAACTGATATATTGGTTTCATCCATTTGGTTGTTGAGGGTGAATGGAAGTTGATTAGTATGCTAATGTCCAGGAACCAACTATGAAATTAAATCTGTCTTTTAGAGCCATGACGAGCTGTTGCAGTTTTTTTGAAGCACCGCAGCGGCTTGCTAACAAACCGCGGTGGCATGTTCAAAAAGCCGCAGCGGTTTGTCATGATTAGTATGTCTTGTATGTTTCGGTGTTATGCATATCTTGCTGAAACTGTTGCAATGAATGCGATGACTATACTTATTTGGTTGTTCATGATGAATGGAATCTTTTGAGTTATTTTCACTTTTAAAAAATAAAAAATTTTGCAAGAGTTTCGTTTGTTTTTAAGTCTATCCCCCTGCAACATCAATAATAGCAGATATGCATTTCCCAACCAGATATTATCAAAATTAACTATAAACAGAAAACGTTAACATGTCAAGAGTCAATTAAGTCTTCTATCAAAATAGATATTTTTCTATCCAAACGGCAATGTAAATGTAAACATAAATTACAAAGTCTACTTAAACATATATTCCTAAGCCGCCTTCTTCCTGGTCCGTTTCGGCCACAAATCCTTGATTGCAAAAGACAATTGCGTGTCGATGAAAATGTTTGCTGCTTTGTCAAACAATGGACCCTCATAGGGTTGATCGTCGTGCTCATGGAATTGTACCTTATTAGTGCACATTCAGATCACCCTCGTCCCCTCACTCGTACACTAAAAGATGTTGTACGGGCTGCAATGCAAAGGGAACAATTGGTGGTAAAAAATGCGGAAAGCAATATTATGAATTTACACAAGGGAAAATACATACCGCTCTTTGTTAGGGGGGGCTACGATGATGGAGATTGCTTCAGGCATCAATTGCTAGTAAGCAAATTGAGTGTGGAGGTCAACGAACGACATAAAACACCTCTGCGTTGGGTGTGTCTGAAATGTAAACAACGCATTAGGAACCATAGAACATTAATGACAACCTGGAGAAGCGAAATGGTTACTTACGTGAATCTACCCTAATGTGAGTAGCGATTTTTTCTGTTGAAATGCGAATACGTCTTCGTTGTTCACCGCATAGCACTGCATATAAGTTCGGATGAGTACTAAGATAAAAGTTTGATGAGTACTAAGATAAAAACTTATAAACTAAGATACAAAGAAGGCTTCTCACCGTGTTTTGCGTCTCGACTTGATCCAGGAAGATGATATTAGTGACGGTGTAATCACCGTTGATTAGCTTTCCCCCAAGAATTGTGCACGTCTCCAACTTCTTTCGAGTGTTTGTTGCAACATACTTCTTGAAGACATCCATCAATTCCCGAGATTGTAACAAAAATGACAAAAGAATGTCAGACTAATAAAGCACAAATAAGTGCAGACACACATATATAACCAAATCAAAGACGTACCACATGCACAGTTTTAAGGGCCTGAGGCTGTGACTCACTTGTCTCCTGCACATTGGCAAGCACGGCTGGAGGAGCAGGTTGGCGTCTTACAATAATGGTGCTGCAAACCAATGACATGTTATTACGTCAAACACAAATAAGGTAAAGACTGGACTTTGCGTACAAAGTAAATAACTTACAAGTGGTCTGTGGCTTTTGTTGCTTCAGAGGATGATGGAGAGGCTACTGTACGGGCTGCTCGCTGCTCGATTCTCTGAAGTGTTGCCAACAGCTCACGATGCCTCTCTTCTGCTCGCTCCTCCACTTTTTTTATTTGGACCTGTGCCATTTGAAGGTGTTCCTCCATTTATATTCTGGTAAGCGCCATATGATGGAGCTCCTCCATCCTGCTCATCCAGCTGGACGTCTCCTCAGGCATCGAAGTAAAATGAGATGTCTGAGGAGGGGGCGAATGCATCAGCTGCGGAGCATCCTCCTCCAATGTGCTGCAGAGGGGATGATGGAGTCTGTTCTACCGAGGGGGCTAAAGGATGAGCCACTGAGGGGGGTGGAGGTGCTGGCGGTTGGGACACTGAAGGTGGCTGCTTCGGGGCCTTGCGTACCCATTCCCCTCCAACTTTGCTGACGCCCATTTCGGTTCACTTTCACTTGCTGTACACGTCAGTGGCTGTCTCTTCAATTTTTGGCTCATCCTCCGAGATGGGTACCCTATACTGCTCAACAATCCTCTGGATGAGCCAGTTGAATGGCAGATTCTTGGCCGGGTTATTGAGCACTTCATGCATGTGCCTCAGGATGACATATCTGATGTTCACATTTTTCCTGGTGAACACCTTCTCCAGCAAATAGAGATCCATGTAGCTAACATGGTCTCAATGTCCATCCCGAGGCAAAATTGTGTACGTCGTCATGAGGTGGATCACTAGGGCTATGACATTCAACTCCCTGCCCTTTGGCTTCTTGTACTCAGCAATCTTGGGATCCCGGTGCAACAATCTAACCACTGTTAACCCTTCTCCTCGGCTGATGAAAGGTGGATCCCGAGACGCGTGATAATACTGATCGCTTGGCCCCTCCAGTATACATCCATGCATCATATTCAGATTGTTGGGAGTCAACCTCAACTCCCATCAAAAGATATACGTTCGCACCTCTAATGGATGGGTGGACAGTTCCAAATTTGCGTAAAAGAGTCTGACAATCCTATCGCAATAACTTCCCCCCATCTGGCACAAATTGCCTAATCCAGCATCCTCAACCAATTGTTCAATTATCATTCCAGCCAATGACTCCAAATCTACTCTTTTACAAACAATAATTGCACGGTGTGTAGTACCCCGAAAATATATTTTTCCCCGTTTATTGATGTATTAAAATTAGATGGTTCATATCTATGCATACCATATCATTTGGCGTGATGATACACGTTAAATTATGCACAGAAAGTATAGGGTTAATATTAAAAATTAATCTAAGTGTAAAAACGTGTACGGAGAGTTTTCGGACGAGGTTCGAAATTGGATTCGGGCGGTGCGGATGACGCGGACGTCGTTGAATTGAATCTGTATAATTTTCTGGGAGATTTCGGATGCCTCAGTCTTGTCCGAACACAAGTGCGGACGCCACAGACGTTGTCGATTTGAATCTATACAAATTATATGCGTTTTCAGATGCCGATGGTCTTGTACGTAAACAGGCGTGGATGCCGCGGATGTTGTTGATTTGAATCTGTAGTTGATATTTTGCGTTTTCGGACGCCACGGTATTGTCCGAAAAAGATTTCAGACGCCTGACAACGTCCGAAAAGTTAGAAATCTGCGAAACCCATTTATATTTCACACTCTCTCTCTTCCGATTTCTTATTCTACACATCATCTTCTCTCTCTCCAGACCCTACAACCCGTCCCTTCCACCCCTGGTAACTTGGAAGTTTTTCCACATTGCTTCCCTCCCATTGGACCACCTCTCCTTGGTTGGAGTGATTGCCAGTCTCCCCTGCAGTTTATCCTCTGCAGTTGTTAGGTTCTTTCATCACCATCGTCTATAATAGGTGATCCCTCCCCTCTGTATTTCATTCTCTGGAAACGTGAATGAGTGTGGGAGTAGCATCTTGTTGAGAGATTAATTGTAAGTGGTGAGTTAAGTGAAGGAGTGGTTGACATTGTTGTGATACTCTTGCTGTGAAGAAAATTGGTGTTGTATTACAAATAGGGGTGTCCTCTGAAAGATTTGAAGAAATTCCACCGTGAAGTAAAGGTAAGAATTTTCTTAGAACATTGAGATAGTTAAGGACTTCTGTTAAGGCTTGAATTGATTTTTGAATGAAGGATTAATCTCCAATCTCCTAATTGTTAGGAACTGTTAAAGAGTTAGAAGGATTGTGGGTCTAATTAGGCTGCCATTTTGTTGAATTGAGCTGCTAAACGTTGAGGTAAGAATTTGGAAATTGTGTTGGCCAAATGATGGCCCTACATTACGGGTTTGGATGCTTAATTTTGATATTGAAATTCTTTGGATTGTTGAAAACAGAAACTGTGATACTGTTGTTAAACTATGCACGTGTGATTGCTTAACTTCCTATAATCTGAACTGTTGGATGTTTGGACTACAAAGTGTTGTTTTGGTAATAAGCATGGGTAACATAATCTGTTGTTGAACTGTTGGACTTTTTGAATACAGACTGTCGATTTAGTAACAAGCATGAAAAGCATGAGTAGTATCATTTGTTGTTAAACTATTGGACACTTGGATTATAAACTATTAACATTGGGTTATATGGATCCCGACTTTGTTGTATATTAGGAGGAATAATCATGTTTAGTATAGATATCACAATTAGTACAGTTGATTCATGCTTAGAAAATGTATGATGAGATTTAACCGTGATTTTGAGCCTGTGTAGCAAAACACTAGTTTGAAATAAATCTGGAAAAGTTTGCATAAGATAGTTGAAGTAGAGAAGAAGTGAATCATGTTCTTGACTTAGCCTGAACATGCGTATCTTGCTCATAACGATTAATAAACTACTCATAACTTGTATTGCCTTGACTCTAATTATGAGTATTATGACAATTGTATGCATCACCTTAAAGTTAAAGTTTACCTGTAAATCGTTTGTGCTTCCATTGTATGTGTTTTCCTGATTTATTTTTGTGGCACCCATGCATCACTTTAGGAATTATGAAATTGTTCACATGTTGTATGTCATCCTAATATACGTAAATAGACATGTGGAGGTTCAGGAGGATTAAGAATAGTTGTCGAGTGACACCTATTGGAGTGCCTACCCCATTTAAGGGGCACGGTGGCACAGGTTAAGGCACGAGAATCTTAAGATTCTCAATTCTCTTGTACTGAAATCCCCAATGTCTTCAACAAAACGACTGGGTATGGCTCGTGGTGACACCCCTATTGGAGTGTTTCCCCATAGGAAACATAGGTTAAGCCACGAGAGCAATTGACTTACCCATCGCCCCAACTAACAGATGAGATACGGTTCTCCTCTGTAATGCATCGCATTTATATTCTGATTCTTGCTGGGCATTAGGCTCATTGTTTTCCCCGTAATGTAGGTGAATATTACAATGAAGTTAATGTACCAGTTGATGAGGAGCCGTTCCAAGATGACCCCTCTTGTTATCAATCGATTTGACCTGCTGGGTGCGGCTTGCGTAATTTGGGAACTGGTAGTATTTTGATGATGGCATTTTGATAAAAAGGGGTATTTTGGTAATTACTATTATTAGTATTTTGAATTGTTTAAATGTTGTAATAGGGACTTTGGGACTTTGTTAAAAACACTTTGGAAACTATGTTTTAAAATCCTATTATTATTCCGCATTATTCACTCTGACTTCATTTATTTCAAAATAAACTTTAACTGTTGAATAAATTAAGCGAAAAATTTTATGTGACGTATTTTTAAAGCAAGAAAATGTTTTTAAATTAACGGGGCGTTACACGGTGTTGTATATCATCTTCATAACGTTCTTTGGCGTTCACTGTCCTGAATAGTTGGGACTGGAAACCTGTTGTAACGGTTGGTCGTTGTTCAAGCTCGGGTTGAGGTTGAGATTGAGAATGTGCCATGGTTTCTCTAGCCTTTGCGGTTTCTGCGTGTTGCACCACCATGGTTTGGACAACTTGCACTGCCGCGGTTTGGATAGCTTGCACCGCGACGGGTGCTCCTTCTTGCACCGTTGCTGGACCGGCAGACTCCGGCATCTCTGGTATCGATTCTGACGGACCACCCTTTCTCTTCGGCGCCATTTTCTTTGCTTGGGAATACTTTGGTATCGAAGGTCTAAACTTGTTGTTCGTCGAGCCAAGGTTATCGTTGTTTGTTCACGGTGAAAATGCTGGAACCCTTGCTCGAGAGTATGTATAATGACAGAGGATTGAAGACCGAGATACCACAAATCGCTGCGGTAGGCTGATGCCGTAACGGTGTGTCAATACACCGCTACTGTTTAAGCTGACGCAACAGCGGTGTTGGTTTGTCACCCCCACAATTTACATGATGAGTTGAGCCGGGCCCAGGGCCCAATGGAGGAGGAGCTGGGCCTTCCGCCGAATGCGCAAGGCAGATGGGCCCGAGGCACATTAGGCGTGCGTGACAAGTCTGCAATGGGGAGTAGCAAGCGCGTCTGGTGGCTGAAGCAGCGGCTCGACAGTACGCGTAGTTCATTGATTGAACTGCACAGCTGCAGTTTAGGCTGACACCGCAGTGGTGTGTGGATACACTGCTGCGGTTTATGCTGACGCCACAGTGGTATGTCAATACATTGCTGTGACTTCATACCAAACCGCCGAGGTGTATTGACACACCGTTGCGGTTCATCACAATTCTTTGCTTAGTTTTTAAAAACTATGGCACCAAGGTGATTTGTATACGAACCGCCGCGGCGCCACATCATCACGTTTAACGGCAAAGGTGACAGCGATGTTGGATTTTACATTTTTTCATAGTTCAGTGATTAATTTGTTAGAAAAAAAATGATAGTGGTTGGTTTGTCACCAACAGTAAATAATGATGGTTGGTTTGTCATTTTGTTTTTAATGTTTTGAATGAAAAAAAGACAAATCAACCCCAGCACATTAATTATGAGTAAATCAATCAACAATTTTTACTAACAACTTAAATATTTAACTATGAAAAATTATCAAAGTAAAAACCACAGTTACGTTTTTCGTTAAATAGTATGATCGTTTTTCTACGAAATATTGTCTTTCCTCTATGAAACTTTAACTTTTTGCAACGGAACGTTGTCTTTCTGCTGCGGAACATTATCTTTCCACCGTGGAACATGAGTCATTGAAATATAACTAAAAAAAGTCAACATTCCACATAGGAATGTTGTCTTTCCGCAGAAAAATGTCGTTTTTACTTTGTAGAAAGTCAACATTCCGCTGTGGAAAGACAACGTTTCACAAAGGAAAGTCGACATTTCGCTGCAAAAAGACAACATTCCGCAAATGAAAGTTGACTTTTCGCAGAGGAAAGTCTGCATACTTCTTCGTAGAAAAACTCAGACAACCAAAACAATTTGTGATTCTTCCAATAACACTAAAACAATTCTAAATCTTCTGAAATATAAAATATTAACATTATTTTACAAAATCTTCTAAATTATAAAACAAAAAAAAATTTAAAATCAACTTATACGTATTTTTTCAAATCTATTCTCCATGGATATTAACTCTTTTCCATTACAAATCTCTAAAATTATGAGTTCTTTTTGTTTTTTTCATAGGTATTTGCTCTTTTTCATTTGCGATTTTCAGAAAGTTAATGGCGATGTTTGCGGCGGCGATTTTCTATAGTTTAATGGTTAAGTTGTTAACAAAAATACATTAATCGTGAACTTGTCATTGATCACAAAATTCGGTAGTTGATTTGTTAATTTCCCTTTTTTGAATTCATTAGAGAAAATAATATTGTAAATTATTTATTTTCATAAAATGTACTGTCTGGGAAGGCAAAAAACATATTTTCTTTGTACGTCGTTTGGGTATTTTTGTTTAAAAAAAAAAAAAGAAAAAAAGAAGGTAAATAGCAATGTCAATTACGAACTTAGAGTTCTTGGTAACATAACAGATAGCCTATAGTTTATGTTTGTTAATAATGAATAATCTGTGTGTTCAGACACACATGTGTTGTGCCCATGGTGACGAAAACAACTAATCTCAAGAAAACGACAATGAATAAATGATCCTCATTTAATTATATCATTTAAAAAGAGAAAGACTACTCAGTTGTGTTAGATTGACAGATAAAGATAATGAACATAAATTTAAACAAGCATAAAATCTCTTGTATTCTTCTATTTGTTCATAGATTTGCAGCAAAACCAACCAATTGACAAATGTCCAAACTTTTTTATTTCAAGTACAAAACCAATTATTTCTAATAAATGTTGTTGAAGATGGTGCTAGTGAACTTTGACATACGCCAGCCACTGAGGCAGGCACGTCGAGCCTAATCTTCCTGAATTTTAAGGCATGCAAACAATACAGAGTTACATAAAAGCAATGAGATCAGCCTCAATCTAAGTATGGGATGAATAAGAAAACATAGACTTTTTAGGAAGTCTTGGGGCGTGAGATGCTCAAAGAGTGATTGATTTCCATGGAATAAGAGATGAAATTACATATGTGTTGGAGTAGCGAGAAGGATTCATAGAAAAGGGGAAGCTAGATGTTGTTCATAGGCTAAAAAGAGTTTCAAATGGGCTCAAGCAGCAAACAAGCGAGTAGTGGTACAATAAGATTAAAGTTTTGAGAGAGATTCAACTCCCTCAATAGTTAGTATCTTGGTGTGATGCAAATGATTATATTCCACTGCAATGTTGTGACGAGTTTACGAGATTTTGCATCTTCTATTTTTCAGACTAAAATAAATGGCTCAAGCTTTGAAAAGAAAAGAGAAATATGGAAGATGGGGAATACCATTTCTCGTCTTTATTCATTTCATAGCAACCCACCACGGCAGAGCTCAAATTTCACCGTCCCATAATTCCTGCAGGTTCCTGAAGGCACCATAAGTCTCATTGACAAATGAACTCCCTAGTATTAGTCTCCCCTGCAAAAGTTTAAACAGTCATCATCTACATGGCCTGAGGTTTGCCTCTTCTTTTAGTGAAAAAACTATTCTTAATCACCTGTTTGATTGTAGAAATGTTAGCCAACAAATCCTCAGGAATAGACCAACTGAAAATATCCAAGTTTTCCTTGATCCTTGACTCATTTGTGCTCTTTGGCAGGACACTGTGACCCGCTTGTAAACCCCATCGCAGAGCAATTTGCCCTGGGGATTTGCCGAGTTTTTCAGCCACTGAATTTAAGATCGGGTTCTTGAGGACATCACTCTTGAGCCATGTCGTCCCAGGAGAACCCAAAGGAGAATATCCCTGAAAGTACAATGAATGTAAAGTAATGCTATTTCTACAATAACATTAAAGGGCTAAAATCTAGCTACTCACAGATAGATGGACTCCCTTTGATTTGCAAAAAGTTTGTAACTTGGTCTGCTGCCATGTTGGATGACACTCCACCTGATTGACAGCAGGAGGAATTCGTGCTACTTCCAGCAAGTCTCCAAGCTTCTTTATGGAGAAATTGCTTACACCAATGGCTCGAGCCTTGCCAGAATCAAAAAGTGCTTCCATCGCTTTCCATGTTCCAGGTATATCAGGCTGAACAAGGTTTTCTGGACTAAAGCCTACAGAATTCTTCTTCATTCGAACTGGCCAATGGATCTTCAAATAATGACGGTTCAAGTTTGTAAAAAGTTTTAGCGCTACAATCATTACATTTAGCAACAAAAAAAACTATGCAATTGAACAGAGTAATCTCATATAATTATAAATAAGAGAAACTTTAAAAATATTTTAGTAGATGAAAGGATACCACAACCTATACTAATTTTAAAGGGATTCTCCTTCTGATACCCAAAACAATATCAAAGACGGAAACACCCATACACTCTCCAGTGTCGCGACATCATGCAGCAGCAAAATTGACCAAAAATTAAATTGAAGAAATGATTTATTTGATTCTCTTATTCATTAAATTCTCTAGAAATGTTGAAAAGAAAATAAGAAAACTTATATTAAATTACATACAAGATACAAATCAAGGTAATCAAGCTGCAGGTCACTCAAAGTTTTATTGATTGCAACAGGAACATCCTCTGGTGCCTGATCGTTACACCTGCGGATCATAGTTTCAAAAAAAGCTTGTTCATGAAAGATTAGAGAAAAGCAAAGGATGCAGATCAAACTAACGACACAGTAAAAGAGTATAGATTTAAGAAAGATTTCCAATTTTCTTTGCTCTATCTAAAGAGAGCTGAAAACCAGACAAACCAGAGTTTAGAGGTGATAAACAATTCCTCACGCTTCACTACACCATCTTCAAAAATTTTCTTGAGAACTGAACCAATCTGCAAGATTAAAAATGCAAAATATACAGGAAATCAAAATGATTGCTTAATTTTAAAGAATGAAAGCTCCGAATATTATAGAAAGACATAGAATTACAAAATATATGGGTTATAAAGTTATCTCATCGATGAAGTTAATCATAAAATGTAAAACATTACTCTTATAAATTTAGATCTGTAACAAAAAATCATCCACAGTTACAAAAGTCATTCATTCAAATGGCTACAACTTGTAACAATCTCTAAAACTTTTTATGATCTATTAAAAAATAAATAAATCAAAGCCCATAATGAAGTTCTAAGCTCTAGAATGTTCAGTTATTTTATCGAATAAAATATTGATATATGAAATGGGTTCTCGTACATTTTTGTTAGTGGTAAAGAACAGAGGACACAGGCCAGAAGAAAATCACTTCTACTTGAACTAATTATACAAATTAAGCCCAACAAGGTTACGCCCATATAAGTCTCACTCTAGAAGCCAAAACGTTATACAGGGGCGCGAGGTTTAAAACAATAAAAAATTACTTGAAAGCTGTAACTACCTCCTTCTCATTGTCATAAACTTTAGCACAGTCAATATGGCGATATCCTGCCTGCAGTGGCAACAAATACAAGATTAGACCTCAGCAACCTTAAACAATATTAATAATTGCCATTAATATTTGGGCAGAAGAAGTGTTTCGTCATATAGCCCTATTAATCTTTGTTTTACGTTCCATATACGCAATTTACTCAAGAGTCTCGCTAAGTGGAACCTTTTAGGGACTCCAAAGATGATTATCCCCTCCAACTTACCATCCATAATACGCAGAAACAATGAAATTTCAACCTAACATCCACTGGTTTCACCCAAATAAAAAAAATGTATGTAATATAGCACCTATACAAAATTTCAAACCAGTAGAAAAAGATTATAGTACGATTCCCTCCTAAAATCACATAATCAATTTCTCCGTCGGCGGAAAGACAACCACGCCATCGTAATGATAAAAACAAAGCAACCAAATGAAAAAAGAAGCAGAAGCTAATCGGGAAGAAAAACTAAATAAGACGAAGAAGAAGACCTTGATGGCGGCGTTTACAGCGTCGCTGACAACACCGGGCGGTGCCTGCCATGTCCCCAGGCCTACAGAAGGTATCTTAGCTCCAGTATTCAATGGGAAGTATGGAAGTTCATCCGCCATTTCCAAACTCCAACCAGATTCCGAAAATCAAACGGCGGACGACTGATTAACTCCCTCGCCGTGAAATGTAATTTATAGACGGTTCGGTGTGGCCCACCTCAAATTATTATAGAAAAGCAAAGTTTAATTTTGTTACTACTATACCATATCAATTTTGTTTCCACTCTTTTTATGGTAAAGCACGCTTTAGTTATTTAATTTATATATCTTAAATTATTTTTGAAGTAAAAATATCTTTAAACTTAAAGTTGTCAAAATTTATTCAATAAATATCTCGTATTTTTCGCTCCTAATAATTATTTCAAGTTACCCTATTATTTTTAGTCACTCCTGTGCACTCGATATCAAATTTTATTTTGAAGATTAAAATATAGTCCTGTTAAAATTTGTGCAAAATTGATCGTGTGTTAAATTAAATGAGTTAAGGTGACTATAATAAATCATTATATGCAGAAAATAAAATAAAATAAAATAAAATATTTGACAAATTTTATAAGATCATAGACTTTTTTTTTTATTAACGACCCAAAGTACAAGGTCAATTTTACTCAAAATTTAATTTAAGGTGTCATCAATTTCTTTGAAATATTTAAATTTATGAGTTAAATTGTATGTTATCCTATTTTATTTACGTCAATATATATACAATCAACAAAAACAATAATTCTTGATTTTTTTTTTTTACATGAATGATCATGCATAAGACTTTAGTCACGATGCTCGTAATTTAATCTAGGTTTGAGCGAGTTTAACTTCATAGAATATTTTTGTTAACATGAACATATTAATGTCCATAAAAATATAATTATGTGACATCATCGTTGAAGTAACAGACAAAACCTGAAAAGATGGTAGTATAAAAATGAATCAAAAGATGAAAATTTAAATTAAACAATTCATGAAAAATTTCTCCTCTTTGAATTATTTTACCAACTGCGAGGAAGGGTGGCCAAACATAAAAACAAAATTAATATGTAAATATAATGTAAAATAAATAAATATAATAAAAGGACAACTTCAATTTTTTAAAATTCATTTAATAAAACTATGTTTGAAAGTGATGAATTAATTGTAATTAGATAAGAATGGTCGACTAATAATAACCTCTTCCGTGGATAAAAACAAATCCACGAAATTTGGAAATTTGTTTTTGTCTTTACCCTTGATCGAGGAATACCAGTGGTCCATTATGCCACCGTGGCTCAAATCTGATTTAACATTGGTCAAATCAACCAATCAAAATAGTCAACTCAATCATGCATTCCTTAACATTAAATCAAAAAAAATTAACCAATCAACTCGTCAACCATTAAAATATTTTTGCTAATTATTTAAATATTAAATTATAAAAAAATAGATGTTGTAAACATTGTTATCATGTTTACTGTTAAACATGTAAATTTCATTCTACGACAGAATACTACACGTTCCTCACGAAACGTCAATACTAAATAAGAAGGTATTAGCACTGAGGTTTCGCAGTAGATAGTATAACGTTCCGCCATGAATAGTATAATGTTCTGCTGCGGAATGACAACTTTCCGCCGTGGAACATATTCATCCTCTGCCTTATATAAATTCACACTACACTCATTGCAATTTTCTAGTGATTATCGAACCCTAGAGTTTTCTGAGAGCTGAAGTGTACCGCATGTTGGAGAAGTTGAAACATTAGTAATTGTTGAACACCATTGGCGTTTGGGAGTGTTCAGGAATTTGTTAACTGCCCATTTGAAGTGGAGCCTATGTCCACAGTTTTGGCACATAATGTACGTGCAATTGGAGACGAAACTGCTATAGTGGTACATTCTGTCTTGGGAACTCTAGACGAGGAGGAGCTCTGTTCACTATGTGAATCTAGTGACGAAGACATGGATTTGGGGAGAGTATGTCTCGACGACCACCACAAGCAGAATGCACGTTCGCTGGTATGTGTCTTGTCAAGAAGTATAGTTTATTGAATCTAATTAGAGAAGAAATCATCGATCATGCGTTGAAGAATGGGTACGACATAAAATTCACCTGCAGTGACTCTCATTGGTTGAGAGCTGCTTACCATGAAGGATGCACGTGGCAGATGCACGCCTAAAAAATGCAAGGTGAAATGATGTTTCAAATAAAGAGATATAACGACGCTCACACTTGTTCGAGAAAGATGGAAAACCACCATGTCTTTACTAAATGGGTGCAACACATTACTTGGATCAATTTAAGAGTTAGGTCGACTGGGATCTTCCTTCCATAATTGAAACACTCAAGAAGAATTTTAACGTGAACATTACACCTAGCCTTACTAGTAGGGCAAGAAATATTGCCCGAAAAATGAATGAAGAGGATGACAATGAGCAATACAAGCTCATATGGTCGTATGCTGAGGAGATTCAGATATCTAATCTTAGAAATTCGCTCCATGTTCAATTAGAGAAGAGTGCATTTAAAAGGATATATTTGTGTTTGACTGCATGTAAGATGAAGTTGTTGAACTGTGGTAGACCAGTTATTTGTTTTGATGGTTTCCATTTGAAGGGATCGACTATGGGCCACCTGCTCACTAATGTCAACATCAATGGGAATGATGAAATTTATTAGATTGTTGTAGTCGTGGTTGAAGCAGAATGTAGGGATTTTTGGAGCTGGTTTTTGGAATTGTTGCTCGACGATCTAAACACTCCGTCCGGTAAAGGGTGGACAATCATCTTTGACCGACAAAAGGTACGGTTGATTACTTTTGCCATCTATGTTTATATTATACGTTGTGTACAAATGTTTGACTCAGATTGTTATTTTTTGTAGGGGCTAGTGCCTACTGTCAGAGATTTATCAAGGCAAGCTAAGCATCGTTTTTTCATCTGACACTTGTATGAAAATTTTCAAAAACAATTTAAAGGCACAAAATTCAAGGATGCAATGTGGGGTGGTGCTTTTAGAGCCACAACATCAGCGCACTTTGAGAGAGAGATGAGGAAGCTATTTTTACTTGACTCGGCAGCCCACGCATATCTATGAGGAATAGATGCAAGATTCTAGGCCAAACATGCCTTCAACTTCATGCCAAAGTGCGATATAAGCCTAAACAACTTAGTGAGTTCTTCAACGCCAGCTTGCTACCAACTCGAGACAAACTGTTATTAATATGTTCGAGATAATAAGAAAGGGCATCATGTGTAGGACTGTTAAAAAACATGAAAAGATGGCGCAGTCGACAGACCTTTTGTTTCCACAGGTCAAGAATCGGCTTGCTAGACTACAAC
This sequence comes from Begonia loranthoides, assembly GCA_022433065.1. NCBI lineage: Eukaryota > Viridiplantae > Streptophyta > Magnoliopsida > Cucurbitales > Begoniaceae > Begonia > Begonia loranthoides. Next base: position 10,902,754 of record CM039476.1, on the reverse strand, counting down.
TTGCAGGCCGACATTATAGTCCTATTTTTTCAGGCGGGGCTCAGTTTGAGGTGAATAACGGTAATGAATAGTACGGTGTCAATGGATAGGCGTACTTGTAACTGTTATCGATGGAAGTTGACTGGCATCTTGTGTGTCCATGCAGTCCCCGTGTATGCAATTTATGAGAAGATCTCCCGAGTACTTTGTGCATGAGTGCCACCACTGGGAAACATACATGGCGATGTACTCCCACTTTGTCCACCCGGTCATTAGACAAATCATGTGGCCTTCTGTGATAAACCTTGACCCAACTATGTCACCGCCATTTAAGAGACGTCCCTGAAGACCGTAAAAACAAAGAATAAGGGATTTTGACGAGGCCTCATGTAACACCCCGACTTTTTAAAGTTGGATAATTATTTAATTATCGAGGTATTACGAAGGACCTATCCGTTATATATTTTTTTTTTAATTTACCAAAAAATTCATTTGATGATAATTAATATTAATTAAGTAGGAATTATTATTTAAGTGGGGTTAATTGGGTTTATTTTAAATTAAGGATTATTTAGGGAATGATTAAAATGGATTAAAAATTAAAAAAGGGTTAAAATAAGTGAATGGGAAGGAATGACCAAGTTCAGTCGCCGATTCACGCCATTTGAACCGGTTCACTAAGTGAACCAGTTGGGAGAGAAAAAGAAATAGTCTTTGGCCATTTCTTTGCTGGTGAGGATAGAATTAAACGGAAGGGAGAGAGGGAGCCGGGGCGAGAGAGGAGAGCGAACGAGCGAGGCGAGCTCGGGTTCCTACACGGCTACGAGGTGGGTTTCCGGCGGTGGCTGGCAACGCATGGCCGGCTCTTGGCGTGCAAGTGGTCCGGCGAATGGCAAGCAACGATGGCGGCGTCTAGGGCTCGGGTTGTTGCTGCTCGCGGGATGGATCATCGGAGCTCCCGCGGCGTGGTTTTTTCGGCGACGATTTTGGTATGTTGGTCAATTTCATCCTCTTCCATTTTCTGTTGTTCTGTCGTTGGCAGGACGAAATCAGTGATTTCGAGAAGAAGGCAGGGGCTTCGATTCACTGGGTAGGGGACTTTGGTTTGCTGCAGCTGCTGGTTCGGTTTGCCTGCGGTTCGGTCCAAATCGATTCATTGGCTGGTTCTTGATCTGATGAAAACAGCAGCACACGGGAGGATAAGAGGAAGATTCGAACGAAAAAGATAAGAACAAAAAATTTGCTTCCTTCGCCGGAAATTATGGGATAATTTGAATAGACTGTTATGCATTTCAAATTTCCTTCTGTATATTTATTCAGCGAGAATTAGAGTCTTGCAGGGGAAGGAGAAGAGAGAGCAGAGCTCTCTGCCATGAGGGGTTCTGCGAGATGCTGTGGAGCAGAGAGTGGAGCTTGTTGTCCCTGTTTTGGTGTCTTCAAAATGGTAAGGATTGGGTATGTCTGGCCGTCTAAGCCCTACCCGCAAGTATGTGTGCGTGTGTAGTGTTGGATTTCCTTGGATGAATTTATATTGGTCTTTCCTTCATTGATTTCTTGGCTATTGATTTGTATGGAGTTCCTGGACTGTAGAATTCTCCTTCGTTGATAGTGTAGATGTGTTAGTATCATGTGAATTTGTTAGTTTGTGATATTTGTTGTTGGTTTGACAATTAATTTCTGTGATAGTGATACCTTGCAGTATTTCTTAGTCGTTGATTCCTGGCTGCTAATTATAGTCGATTTAGAGGCATGTTTGTGGCTATTTACGTGTATTGCTGGTGTTAGTTTACTAGTTGATATCCTGGATTGGTTTATGGACTTGTTAATGTTCTGTAGACTTGGTTACTATGTGATATGTCCATCGTTGTTAGCTTTATTGCTTTGTTATTAGTTGTGTTAGCTATCTGTTAATTCTGTTGTTAGTTGCTTTGTTTATAGCTCTGCTTGCGTTATTAGTTTGGTTGCCTTGTAGATATAAATTGGTTGGTGATTAGCCTATGAATTGACTAATTTAGCATGTTGAGATTAACTTAATTAATAAGCATGTTAATTAATAGCTTAACTAATTTACTAGCTATTGATTAAATTGTAAAAAGTTGTTAATCAATCCCTTAGTATAATTAACTAGCATTCCAAGCATATAATCAATTTAGTGTGTCTCTTTATTGTTAGTTGGTGTTAGCCTATATGATTTTCTATATGTTCTCTGTTGATATGTTATTTTGCATAATTCCTATTGTGAATAGATCTCTTGAGCATGCTATTGAAATTAAAGTGATTACGACTAGCGTATGTTAACCCATTTAGAATGTTAATAAAATTGTTAAGCTGTTAAGTATGTTAACCTAATCAACTTAGTTAATCTAAAATAAGATAATTAATAAAAGCATGTTAACAAATTAGGTTATAAACTTCCCGAGCACGTCGTGTTGCTTTGATTAAATTACTTGTTTGAAATATATATTATTGTCGTGCAATATTATGTTCGTTTTGGTTGTTATATGAACTCTCTTGTATGCGCCCTTAGTTAATTCTTGTATGTTCTTTTAGGATAGTTTCATGATGATAGAAACAATTAGGAACATCACCACGGGGTGATCATACGCTTTGAGTGAGGAAAAACATTAATATTTCCCTTGTCGGGATCACAAGACTAATTAACGTAATTAATTAAAAACCATAGGATTTCCGAAACTCCATGCTCCATGTACGAGCTATTCCTAAAATATGTAACTATGCCTAATATACGTAACCAAAAGATTGGTTTAGGGCAGACCCATTCCAAAGAATTAAAGAGCGACATTTCATATGCATAAACCCATTTTCTTACTGGGCCTTTAGGCTCACGTCTTACTTGCGGTGTAGGTACACGTACGCGCGGAGTCCTCGAGCAAGTGAAGAAGCAGTTGATGAGGGATTTGCACGCCCGAGTTTGCGGTTGGCCAGACTATGTAAAGTGAGAGACAACAAAATTGTAATTAAATTCAATTTTCTTTTTCATAAATTATAATTTAAATGTTTAGTTTATTTTCTTTAAATTATTTGCGCTTCCGCAAATGTTTTTATTTCCGTGACGTTTTAAAATGTTCCTAACAGCCCGGCATGCGCTCTGATATGTTTTTCTTAAAATTTAACGCATTTTTTAAATGTATGAAAATCCGAGTCCTTACACCTCAAGTTGGACAGTGCTGCCCAGAAGACATCTCAACATGACGTGTGGGAGGTGTGGGGCACAATTCCCGCATATGCGAATGTAGAGGTCCATAGTCAAGTGCATGTGGTAGCCGCAGGTCCAGAGGCAGAGGCGGTAGAGGAAGCTTGCATGACACATTTATGGGTTTTATAGTTTCTAACATAGTCCCCGAGACAGTTCCTGACATAGTTCCCGAGACGCAGGTGAGCACATTATTACGTTTACATTTTTGTGTTATTTTAAGTATGCTAATTTTATTTACAATGTGTTATACAGAAGTAAGATGTGCAAGGTCCACAAACACAAACAAACACAAATGTGGACATTAACCTTCCTTGAAATATGCTAATTTGCCAGCATTGCAAGCTTGAGCGAGTATTACCGACCTGAGAGACACCGATTCTTAGTGCACATGTACATTATATGGCTTGTAATAGAATTGATAATTTCGTTTGCGTCTGTAATGCATATATACATGATATAGTTGTAATTGAATTGATAAATTGGTTTATGTTTGTAATGCACATGTACAATATATTGTTGTAATGAAATTAATAATTTGGTCGTTGATGATGAATGCAAACTGATTAGTATGAAAATGTAAATTTGGACAAAGTGGAATTGAGACATATTAGAATCAGAGTAAGTGGAATTGTGTTCTACTGGAACCAAAGTAAACGTTCATTTTCTGCCGCGGAATTATGACGTTCTGCTAAGAAACGTCTACGTTCCGCTATGGAAAGTTGACATTCCGTGGCTTAAAGTTGACATTCTGCAGTGGACCGTCATACTTTCCCTTACGAAACGATTTATATCTGCGGTGGAATGTTAATGTTCCTTGGCCGAACGTCAACATTCTTCTGCCTTATATATTTTGGTGTTATGCACATGTTGCTTAAATTGTTGCAATAAACATGTTAATTGTTTGTTGATGATGAATGAAATGGATAATTTGGTTAGAGTCAAAGTTTCTTTATTTTTTTTTTCAAGAAATTGAAAATTTTGCTAGAGTTTCACTTGTTTTAGTCTCCCCCCTGTGATATTATCAAACCAGAAATTCAACCTAACCAGATATTTTCCAAACATGTTGTATCTAAGTCAAAACAATTAACTACGCAAAGAGAAAATTAACTATGCAAAGAGACAATAAACTCTGCAAAGAGACAATGAATTTTTTATCATGTAAAACAAAATCAATATCTCAATCTGTATCCCTGTACATTAACTACACTAAGTCGGCGCTGCCTTTTTCTTTGCGAGATTTCTTTCACAAATCGGTGATTGTAAATGACAACTACGGGTCCCCATATACGTTGGACCCTTTGGCGAACAATGGACTCTTATCAGGTAAATCTTCGTGATGATGGAAGCCAGCCTCCTTGTAATTTTGGAGCAGCCCTAACCCCCCACTCGTACACCCCAAGATGTCGTGCGGTCTGAAATGCAAAGGGAAAAATCAACACATAAGCAGAAAGCAATATGAATATACACAAAGGAAAAGATATACCACTTTTTATCTGTTGGCACTACGATGATCGTAATTACTTCTAGCAACAACACTTGGTAAGGGTAGTGAGTGTGCAAGTCAACGGATGAAATAAAACACGATTGCTTCGGGTGTGACTGAAATGTAAAACAAGCACGAATTAGAACTGTTCAAACATGAAAGACAGACCAGAAAAGCAAGATGTTTACTTATATGAATTCACCCTAATGTCATAAGCGATTTTTTAAATTGAACATTGAAGTATTCTTCTTCATCCAACGCATAGCACTACATTCAAAAAACGCAACGCAAAGATGAGTACTTAGATAAAATCTTTTGAATCATCGCTTCTTGATTCGGGAAGATGATCTCAGTGATTTGGTACTCATCCTGAACCTGAAAAGGAAAACAGAAGGCAAAATATCCTAAGTATGCAGTCCAAAACACTTAATGATACATAATGAAAAAGCTACCATAATTCTTGAAAGAATTGCGCACGTCTCCAGGTTCTTCCGGATATTTGCACAAACAAAGTAATGATGATGATTGAAATTGTATTAGATGATTTTAGTGTTTAGAATGAAAATATAATTTTAGACAAAGTGTGGGCATCCGCATGTGTAAAGGTGTATTTGTAGCAGGTGTCTGGACTTAGTATTATTTTTGGAAAAATTGTAATTGAAGGCTTCCTCATTGGGGGCGGACGTGTGCATGTGTAAACACACTTATGGAGTGGACGATCGGAAGGAAAAAAATGCATTTTGGATCGGACAACCTGATTATGAACAAATTTTAAAGTTTTAACGCGGAAGGTTGCGGTCCCCTGGAGCAGTCATCTGGGATTGCAATTTTGCAGGAGGCAAGACTTTTGTAAGGGAAGTCTTGGTGTCCGCAAGGAGAAATTGTCTACGAAAAATAAAAGACATGTGGACACGGTCGCGCGAACATTAAAATGCGAACGACCAAAATAGGAAAGGTCACCTGGAATAAAATACAATGTTGTGTTTCGAATGGTGAGAAAGTGGTGACTCATCACCACCACATCTAGCTAGGTGAATACCTCTAGCTTGATGCTGGAGTGAAAGTATTATCTATGTAGAAAATTAAGAAGATGAAGAAAATTCAAAAGGAAGGCATTTCTCAAAAGTTCTCAAGAAACTCTCTCTCGCTCTCGAAATTTTGAAGGTATCAAGAATTCTTTTTATGATTTTTAAGAATTCTATAAGTTTAAGGAAGTTGTGATAGTGGAAAGAAGTGAAAATGAAGAAAATGGTTATAATCGGGTGGTTAGGTTGTTTGAAATATGTTGACTATCTTAATGAAAGTGTAAAGTAAAGTTTAATGGAAGTTTTATCAATTTGGAAGGTGTTGTTACTCAAGAAGATAATCCTAGGTGTTGAACTACATTAAGGACTTATAGTAAGAGATATTGTGTGTTATTGGTCTATTGGCCTATATCATAAGAAACTAGGAAAATTCTTTGATATGTTGTGTATATAAGGATACTATTATGATATGATGTGATTATTTGTATGCTAATATATGATTAGTATGTAGGACTTATATGAGGTTAGTATTGAACTATTTATAAGACTAAAACGTTGATTGTTAATGTAAAATAAATAAAGAAATGTAATATGTTCCTATGTTATAAAATGCTCAGTTTTTCTTGCAATTAAAAACGTGTAAAATTTAAAAAAAATTTCTTTTTCTTTTGTGAAATAGCGAAAGACTTTTCATTATTAAAAATCCATTTTTAAAAGATACGATAAATAGAAATATTTTCTAAAAATATTTTATAAAGCACAGCGGAAAACTAAATAAATAAAACAAAGCATTTTAGAATACAACAAATAACTTCTTTCCTTTTTCAAATTAAATACATTTACAAAACCTTTATAAGTAATTTCTTTTACATTTATTAGCCTAGCCAGCCATAAGATCCGCCTGTGTAAATCCTTCGTCAACTGTCCTTGACCTGTTCTACTATTTCTCGTACATACCTATATCACAGAATAAAACAATGAGCCTAACGCTCAGCAAGAAATAGAATGAAATGCAATGTTCATGCTCAATGCGTGCTTATGCAGTCTGTCTTATAGAAGAACATATCTCCTCCTTTTCATTTCATTATAGAGAAAAGATACACCCTATGGTCATATGGCCTAACTGTCACTCTGATGAGGAGATACATCCATTAGGGGTGTCACCATAATGATCGTCCCCAATCTCTTGTGTTGTGCAATCGTGAGGGATTTTTAGTACAAGAGAAATGATACATCCTATGGTCCATGTGGCTTAACCGTCACTCTCTCCTTACGTGGAAGGAAATACATCCATTAGGGGTGTCACCACCAATGGACCATCACCTATTCTCCCGATCCCCCACACGCCTATTTATGTTTATTCGTTCATTTCATTAACATGCCATGCATATGTCAACATTTTTATAAGTCCTAAGCATGATGCATGTATGTCATGTCATATACAGTTCACAACAATGTACAAAGTATACAAAAGGAAACATATTATTGAAGCCATAATATAACAGTACATGCTTAACTAAACAAAGAGTAGTTCATATACTAATTGACAGATTTATGCTTCAGAGTAATTCTTACGTCTAACACTTCATGATTACCAACAATTCACAAGGCATTTCTAAGTTATCCATCACACTATAATTAACAGAGACTAATAAGACCAAGAATATCACAATACTTCACAGCATAAAGACAACTCATACATAATTCAGTATCACAAACCAACAACATATGGCAGTCCCAAAATTTGACAGAATAATTCATTTCGCATCCTTACACACGACAATCTTCCCATTTCTTTTATCCAATTATCATGATAGTATATGATTTCTTTTATTCATAGTATACTAACAATTTACAAAGAGTAACCAAGTAGTAATCAATCATCAAACAAAGTAGAAATCAACATAGCAACAAGGAATCAAGACAACAATCAACTCCAAACAAAATCTAATGATGTAGGGCCTCCACTGGCCAACTACACCCTATTTCTTACCTCACTTAAAATTTTTTTACAGCCACACACTTTCCTTCACACCAAAAGCTACAACTTCCTTTCTCTTCTTCACGTTCTCTGTGCCTTTCTCCCTCTCTCCCTCGCTCTTCCTTTTCTCCTTAAGGAAATTTAGAATATCCTCCTATTTTACTTCTGTCTTTGTTTTAATAAGGAGAGAAATCTCCTTGAGACGTTTCAATGTCCTCGAACTTCGACAACAACTCCTAGGTGGCACCACATCCAAATGCCACATATTCTAGCTTATTGTTTAAAGAGGATTATGAAATCGAATTACTGAAACGCTCATAGAAGAAAAGCCAAAACACTTGCTGGAAGGGAACAGATTCCTTTTTGAGAGATGTCATCACCACCATAATTTGCCGCTCCCAGAAATTAAACGTGAAATTCGCTATGAAGGAGGTCCGTTTTCCATAAGGGACATCCAATTTTATTCAAAGAGTTCATAGTAATATTTTCTACATGCAATTTTCTTTGAAGGACGTCCATTTTCAATAAGGAACGTCCCTAATCACGAATCCTACGATCATACTTCATTCGCTTCCTCATCTGATGGTCATAAAACGCGTCCATTTTTCTTTTTGATTTCCATGCGCCTTGCACGTGGCCCTGTCCTTGATTCAGCGACGGACGTCTCTTATGAATGATGGACATCACCCTTGCTAGTCTAACAGTCCACAATTCATCCGATATTTCTTAGGCCTCATCTAACGATCCATAATTCGTCTGATGTTTCTTATCCATCGTCCGTTATTTACATTTGTCGTCTGTTCCTCACATCTGTCGTCCATTCTTCGCTATGTGGGATGTCCATTCCTCAATATGGGACGTCCGTTCCGCAATAAGTCTTTCCTCCTTTTGTTCCAAACGATGCCGTCCCACTTACATCTTAACGTTGTTCTCATTACTTCTATTTTGGACGTCCTTCGTCCATTAGGGACGTCCCTCTCATCAAATCGATGCCGCTTTCTATTTACTCTTAACAAACGACGTCGCCTATTTTCCATCTTCAATACCTGACATCCATTTTCCCTTAGGGGATGTCCAACATAACCCAAACGATGTCGTGTTTTCTCTCCCCTTCATTTATGCTATTCCATTTTATCTTAATTCCATTTCCTTTTTAATTTATTTTCCATTAATTCTTAACCAATTCCTCAACAATTTATAACTTATTCCCTCAATAATCTTCACAAATTAACATTTTCTCTAAAATTCATTAATAATTTACGTTTTACATTTTAACAGAAATATACACTAAGGCACTTCTAATAATTCCATTGAATAAATCTTCAATAATTATCCAAATAATCATATTACAC
>CM039476.1:10838334-10893349 GCA_022433065.1 Begonia loranthoides | reverse complement strand
GAGCAAAAATACCCAAACAACTTCTTGTATCATACCTTTACACAAAATTTCCAAAAGATTACATCACTTTTACTTCTCCAAATTGCATCGAGTTGGCAAAACACTAACTTACGTCTAGGTCACTTGATTTTCCATTACACTTGCTGCCAAAAGAAAAGCCTTTGTCCAAAATCTCATCCCTTTTATCCGACATTGGGTGGCAGATCATTGCAACATGAGTCACATTATTGTGCCTAACACATCTCTTAGACTCGGCCATGCATCTTCCTTACCTATATACCACTTTCTCTAAGGAGAAATTCACATAAACCGCACTCAAATTATATCCTTAACGTCTGCACTCACCAAAATACCGATCTTACTTCCCAAAACTCAATCTTCCTTTTCATCTTCCACAGTAGAAAACACCTTCAATGTAATCATTTTTAGTTCCTTATGCCAAAACCAGACAATCTTTGGCAAAATGGCTATCTTCATTACCTTCAAAACATCATTTCGAATCAACAAGACACCTTCCGAAGTGATTTCTTTTACACATTTGACACTATTTAACTCTTGAAAATCCAACATTCTCACTACGAAATGATGCGTTTCTTGAATATGTCTCTCAATTCCATGCGACTCACTTTCAATACTGTTCCAACTTGACAAAGTTAAGGAAACTCCATCATCCTTCTAATCCTTGTGGTACGATCAAAATACCTTTCATAGAAAATTTCCTTAAACTTCTCCCTGAACTTCATAACTTGGAACTTGACACACGCAACTTTCTTTTAACTTTCTCTAGCTCTTCAACCTTAGCGTACTCAAAATACTCTTCACCATTCGTACTCATCCCTCTTAGTTCATTGGATCACAAACATCTCCTTCAAACATGGTGGCCTTAGTCGTTGAACCGTCAGTTGTTGGTTTCTCCATTCTTTTAATTCTCTACTCTATTCCATAGATCAAATCTGACATTCCAACAATTCCATTAGTCTACTACTCATTTCATCTCTTGGATCTCCGTGTTGCCTTATTTTCTCTTATCCTTTTGTTCATATTCAATCAATGTAGTTCATTAAAACTTCATGACTTAGGTAACCCCGTCCTATTTTGTTCCCTTACCATTTCGTTTCTATTCGACCAATAATGTCTATTACAACTCCAATCATTGACAAAATAGAACCTTAACAACATATTAACTACATATTTAAGTTTCCACCATCATAAGTGCAGGGAACGTGACATTAACTATTCAACATCTACATACATACTATGCACTTTCATTTTTCAAGCCCAAATGACTTTCTTCGTTCACCTTAAATTCCTCAAGGCATAACTTTCTCTCCGTCATACACCATCCTTTCATATCTTACACCTTGGGACACTTTCTGGCAAAATGACCAACCTCGCTGCATTTAAAACATTAACGAAATCAAGCCAAATATTCTCCCTTATGTTACACTTTGGGCATTGATTTTCTTGTTGGCTTCCTTCTTCAAAGAATCACTTTACTCCTATGGAAGTGTCATCTTCTTCCCATGAGTGTGGCTGAAATCTTATAACAGAATCGTTCTGCTTCAAGAATCGGTTTTCTGCTTCTTCAATTTCAAGGGCATTTGATACAATCTTTGTGTAGACCACATCTTGAACACCGATTATCTTAATGTCTCAATAAATCTCTGCCTTAAGTCCTTGTATGAGTTGGTGTACCTTATGCTCATCATTGCTCGCAAGATGCGAGGCAACCCATGACAAGGCTTCAATTACTAAGACTTACATACATACTCTATAACCATTCCTTCTTGTCAAAGCTGAGCAAATTCTACCAGCTTATTTGTCCTCATTGTGCAATTAAAATACTTGTCATGAAAATTCTCTTGAATTCTATCTACATCATCGTAGTCACATCTTTGGTTATCTTAATGAGTCCCACCAAAATCTTGCATCCTTGACCAGCATATACACGGCACATGCTACCTTTTCCTCTTCCTTCATTTTAGCATATGCAGACATATCCTTCATAGTCCTGATCTATTCCTTGGGACTGGTCGGATCAATGATATCTCCAACAAATGGAGGTGATCACAATTGTTGGAACTCCCAATTCACATCTAGTTGCCCTTCTAAATCTAATTAGTGATGCTCATCAAAATTTTTGAATAATCCTCAATTGTAATTTCTTTTCTCACTTAATCATAATTACTCCTTAAGTATAATTACCAAAGAAAACCTTTAAACCGCTCCTTTTTCCATAGCTTCATTCATGCACCAAAAGACACTCTTGAGTCTACCATCTCATAACACAAAGCACTTAACCATGCTTAGGTTAAATAGCCTCTTTGTCATTTGTGATAGGAGAAGCAATCTTTTCCAATTCCCTTTTTTTCTTGTTAGACAAAGTAAGGTAACACTTGTCAATATATCCTCAAAATTCAACTTAGTCTTTAACCCTCAAATGCTCTTTCTTCCTACGGTAATTCTACCCTCTATTTGACTCTTTGCAACTTAGGCAGCCTCGCCTAATTGTTTACTTAACTTAGTTTATACCGGAATTACTTTTAACAATTTCTCTTCTTTCTTTCCAATTTATAAAATTTTGGGCAGAGTCCCCCCTGTTTTTTTACTCCCCCAAAGCTATTTTCATTCATCATGCAGTCAAACCCAAGCAACTCTAGAAAAGTCTATTAACTATTAAACAAAATTCTCAGGGAAACCATTCACCTATCATTCTCAAACTAGTTGTATGGACATACTTCAAAACGTACCATGAGACACCCTTGGGTCTACCATCTCAAAATACAAGGTTTAGTTATACGTTTCCATCATCTCAAAATACAAAATACAACATACTTAGTCACTTAGGTCCCCTAGTCCCCTCATCATCTCCTATAGGTAGAAAACTTTCTCCAACTCTTCTTTGCTCTTGTCGGACAAGGTGAGGCAATGTCGGGCCATATGTCTAGACCTTTTACATCTATAACATCACTCCGACCTTGCCAAGCATGCTTCAACATGACTTGTACATCATGGACATAACTCCTCTTGTGGTGTTCCCACAGTGGGTTCCTTAGCAGCATTGTTTCCTTGGAGTCATTTCCATTTTCTTTGCTAATTTCCGTCCTCCAAGCACCTCTTAGTCCCCTTAGTAGTCAGCTCTCCTCCTTCCTTTGGTAGTGACTGCATTGCTTCTACGAACTTCTTATTAAATGTCCTAAATCCTTCCACCAACTTTTCAATGAGTTGGAACTGACACTCCATATAGTGCATCAACTGGCTAACGACCTCATCTCTCGTTTTCGCCCCTCTCTATGTTATCCCTTAACAAATAATTCACAAAGATAGACAAAGTAATCATATGTCAATTAAAATAGCACAAAATATACTTACAGTTAATTAAACATTTTCACGTCGAAGCTCGTTCTACTAGGCAGTATATAGAATCGGTTTTAAAACTCGGGTGCTCTGATACCAACTGTAACGACCCAGTTTTTCTTGCATTTAAAAACATGTAAAATTTAGAATTTTTTTTTCTTTTGTGAAACAATGGAAGACTTTTCATTATTAAAAACCTTTTTTTAAAAGATACGATAAATAAAAGTCTTTTTTGAAAATATTTTATAAAGCACAAAGCTAAATAAATAAAACAAATCATTTTAGAATACAATAAACAACTTCTTTCCTTTTTCAAATTAAAAACATTTGCAAAACCTTTACAAGTAATTTCTTTTACATTCAGTAGCCTAGCCAGCCATAAGATCCGCCCGTGCAAATCCTTCATCAACTATCCTTGACCTATTCTATTGTTTCTTGTACATACCTACATCACAGGATAAAACAATGAGTCTAACACCATACCTATATCACAGAATAAAACAATGAGTCAAACGCTCAGCAAGAAATAGAATGAAATGCAATACTCATGCTCAATGCGTGCTTATGCAGTCTTTCTTAGAGGAGAACCTATCTCCTCCTTTTCATTTCGTTACAGAGAAATGATACATCCTATGGTCATATGGCTTAACCGTCCCTCCGATGAGGAGATACATTCATTAGGGGTGTCACCATAATGACCGTCACTTATCTCCTGTGTTGTGTAAGCGTGGGGGATTTCTAGTACAAGAGAAATGATACATCCTATGGTCCATGTGACTTAACCGTCACTCTCTCCCTACGTGGGAGGAGATACATCCATTAGGGGTGTGTCACCACCAATGGACCGTCATCTATTCTCTCGAACCCCCACACAACTATTTATGTTTATTCATTCATTTCATCAACATGTCATACATATGACAATATTTTCATAAGTTCTAAGCGTGATGCATGTATGTCATGTCATATACAGTTCACAACAATGTATAGAGTATACAAAAGGAAACATATTTTTGAAGTCGTAATATAATAGTGCATGCTTAACTAAACAAAGAGTAGTTCATATACTAATTGACAGATTTATGATTTAGAGTAATTCTTACGTCTAACACTTCACAGTTACCAATAATTCACAAGGCATTTCTAAATTATCCATCACACTATAATTAACAGAGACTAACAAGACCAAGAATATAACAATACTTCACAGTAGATAGGTAACTCATACATAATTCGATAACTCATACATAATTCGATATCACAAACCAACAACATTTGACAGTCCCAAAATTTGACAAAATAATTCATTTCACATCCTTACAGACGACAATCTTCCCATTTCTTTTATCCAATTATCATGACAGTATTTGATTTCTTTTATTCACAGTATACTAACAATTCACAGGGAGTAACCAAGCAGTAATCAATCATCAAACAAGGTAGAAATGAACATAGCAACAAGGAATTAAGACAACAATCAACTCCAAAAAAAATCCTGTGACGTAGGGCCTCCACTAGCCAACTACACCCTATATCTTACCTCACTTGACAATTTGTTTGCAGCCGTACACTTTTCTTCAAGCCAAAAGTAACAACTTTCTTTCTCTTTTTCACGTTCTTTGTGCCTTTCTCCCTCTCTCCCACGCTCTTCCTTTTCTTCGTAAGCAAATTCAGAATATCCTCCTATTTTACTTCCGTCTTTGTTTTAAGGAGAGAAATCTCCTTGAGACGTTTTAATGTCCTCGACCTTCGCCAACAACTCCTAGGTGGCACCACATCCAAATGCCACATATTCTAGCTTATCGATTAAAGAGGATTATGAAATTGAATTGCTAAAACGCTCACAGAAGGAAAGCCAAAACACTTGCTGGAAGGGAGCAGATTCCTTTTTGAAAGATTTCATCACCGCCATAATTTTCCGCTCCCAAAAATTAAACGTGAAATTCGCTATGAAGGAGGTCCGTTGTAACGACCCAGATTTTCGTAAATCCTTTAAAATACGTTAAAATTTCAAATTTTCTTTTTGAAAGTAAATCAGAGCGCGTCTAAACCAGATCGCTACCAACCGTTCATAAACTCGTTATAAAAATCCCATGTAATAGAACTTTGCGGAAGCGTTAAAAATAAAACCATTTGAAAACATAGCGGAAGCGTAATTAAAATCATTTAAGAAAGAAATACAAAGCAAATGAAATACCATTTTTATACAATTTACTACTTGACTTGATCACGACATTTAAAACTTATCTTAATTAAAACAGTTTCTCTTTTACCCATGTTCATATGTCTGGCCAGCCACGATCTCCCTCGCGCGTGCAAATCCATCATCCCTGCTTACTATTGTTTGTCCTTTATCTTTCGCTACTCCTAGTCCATGCATTCCTCATAGCGTACTAGTACCTACGTCTACACTACAAGCAACTGTAACCCAAAGGGCTTAGTAAGAAAAAAGGGTTAATGCAATATGTTTATGACTCTCTTTAGCTCATTTGGAATGGGGGCCACCCAAACTAATTGTTTTCTTATGTTTCTTCTTTCTTTCTTTCTTTCTTTTCTCGTACTTCAAGCTGGAGATTAGAAGAACCCGTATGGGATGGTATAGTGGATCGGACCTAATCTCCTATGGACAACTAGGTCCCGTTCCCGATATGATAGGGGCATTTCCTAATTGTCAGACTAGGACCGCTACCCATCTGCCTCCTAACTCCCTTTTCTTTTCATTCTTTTCCTTCGTCTTTTCTTATCATTTTACTTTCCTTACCATGCATGCAAGTACCACCCCGTGGAAGTACTTCCTACTTTGCTTCTATTACATTATGCGTGAACATACCTTCTCAATCTAGCATGATGCATGATGCTTCACAATATAACATTCATAGAAATTAAAGTGCGCATACAAAAATAAAGTAACGGTAATTGAAAACACATATAGGGAAAGTAAAGCACATAATATAATAAAAGAACTGCATACAACAGAAACAAGTATAACATTGAGTTAAGACAACGAATGAACAATAAGCTAAACATGCTCAAGAAGACAAGATAATTATTCTAGTTCTTTAGTATTTTAGCATAAATAATCTCCTAGTCCATTTATATGATTCCTATGTTTATATTTCTAAGTCATTATTCTATTCAGTTATTAACATGCTCCCACGTAAATTTCATGTTTTTATTCTACTCAGCTATCGTAAGCAATACAAGAAAACAATAACAAAAGCATTTATAAGACATTCATTCACTTAGCCACTAAAACCCTTAATTCACTCACATTTGCTCATTCTCTTTTCATCCTCTTTTTCATTCTACTTTTTAGGAAAGTAAAGCATCGATTACGTAATAGAAGTGCACATTGAAATAAAGTAGTTGAAATTGAGAACACATATAAAGAAGTAAAGCACATAATAGAAGAAGACAACTGCACACAATAGAAAACAAGAGCAACATTGAATTGAACGGCGAACGCGTACGATAAACATGCAAGTAATTGATTTAACTACCATGCTTGAGAAATAATTACATTTATAATGACAATTACATTTATACTAGTAAGTTAGACACACTAGTAATTTATACACCTTAGTTAATAGATTCCACATTTCCTAGGTTTGAGTCTAGTGGTTTATCCTAATTGATTACATACTCAAAGAGATACGACAAATCCTTAATCTATTCACGTGCTCAAATCTAGTTAATAAATTAAACCTACTTAAGAGATTATTCATGCTAGCAATTTGAATACATCAGTTAACCAAACATACTAGTTAGTTACTTATAAACATGCTAGTTGATTAGTTTCCTTAGTCAATTAACATGTTGTTTAATTCACATGTTAAACATACTCACTAATTAATTTACTTGTTTGTTAATTACAAGTAACATGCTTACTCTTACTAATAACCCCATTTAGTTAAACTTAGTCAACTTATCATACTAGATTACTAATTAAATCAATTATCCCAATGAAGTAAATTAACTATTAGTCATCAATGATTAGTTAAATTGGACGTGCTCAAGTTCATGGTTTATCCATTAATTGAATATCAAACTCATATGGAAACACACAACAATAATAAGGGCAATAAGATCCTTGAAACTCTAACTCGTATTTGGACTTCACGTAACTACTCAACATTTACTTACTTCACTTTTCATTTCAACTACCACTATCACTATCAAAACTACCACAGTCACTAAAGGAGTTCATAGAGATAACAACCAATTAATTTACAACAAAGAGTTCAACACTATTCTAACAAAATCAGTAAGGGAGATCATAGAGCTAACCACAATCAAGCAATTACTCACAGCAAGGAATTCAACACTACTTTGGCAATAAATCACATAGCATTACTAACACTAGCAAGCATAAGCACTAAACTAACATTAGCTAACATTAACACTAAACTCACACACCCATACTTGTGGTGTAGGGCCTCAATGGCCAAAACACCCTTAATCCTTACCTCGAAACTTTATCGCGTCCTCATACTTAATTGTTGTCATTCTTCTCTTTTTAATACCTTCACAATTAAAACATCTATCAATAACAATTATAATCTATAACTTTCATATTCTAACTTATATAATAATCCTACGAACTTCTTTAACGCTTAAACGGAATCTAACCTATTACAACCAAGTCCAACATATTCGTACTCGATGCAATAACCAACCGAGTGTATCTCATTATTTTTCATCCGAACAGCAGATTAACATCCAAATAGATAACTCAGTAATGCACATCACATAACCGATCAGTGGTACGCAATATCCTCACAGTTTACAACAATTTACATGTTATCAGCCCACTTATCAATTCAACCATAACCAACAAATAGATAATTGTACCCAACAATCAACACTAACAACCAATTCTTGGAACGTAAATCCAATCCTCCAATGTTAACAATAATAGGTTACAAGTCGAGTAATGAGAAACATGGAGTATTTAGAACAACAGAGGCAATATCCAAAGGTACCAAACTAATACAAAACAGCACGGTATCAATTTGTCTTTCAGCACTAATCATCAAAACAATGGTAACAGGGCTTCATCCACATGCTTCAACGTCCAAAATACATTCGGGACATTAATCCTAACATATTTGCAGACCAATAACAAATATAGAAGGACTCTGTTACCTGCAGTTCACACACGGCTTCAACACCCGAGAGCTTCAGCTCTCTGCCATCACCCTTCACAGCTTCCCACAGCATACCGAAGAGGAAAATACATGAGAGCAAGCAGCAGTTCTCCAGGAGCCTCTCGGCCATTCCCCCCTCCCTTTATTGAAATCTCTAATTCAGGCTAGATATAAACACAAATGGAATTTGAAAATCAAAACAATCTAATCCCACGTTTTCTGGCAGGAGCATAACCTGATTTTTCGGATCTTGATCTCCACGAATCTGTCTTCGACTTTCTTCCCAAACCGCCAGATACGAATCAGTGAAACAAATTGGATGGACCAACCAGCGAGTTGGACTGGACCAGCGAAGCAGCCCAATGGGAACCGAAGCCCAGCCCAGCCGTTCCAGCCCTCACCGAAAGCTCCCTATCGACGTCGATCGTTCACTGCCAATCACTCCCAGTAACAACCGATCAATGGAAAACGGAAGAGAACTTGACCCACATACCGAAATCGACGCCAGAAAACGTAACCCGTGGGAGATCGCCGATCCCGAGCCGTCGACAATCGCACCTGCTAAGCTGCAACCTGAGATCGCCGACGCCATCCTCTCGCCATTCGCCGCACAATGCGTCGCCCGCCACCGCGAAGAAGCTCGCCCGCCGTCGCCGTCGCTCGGTCGCCGTCGCTCGCGAGCTCTGGATCTCTCCTCTCATCTTGTTTGTCCTTCACCTGCGATTTTTATTTTATTTTATTTTTATTAATTCTTTTCTTAAAATAAATCCAATTAATCCTAATAAAACTTAATTAATTTCTTAACGTAAAACAATTAACTTAATCCTTAATGTAGAATAATTATAACTAATCCCAACATTATAAATTAAATTCATTAGATTAATATTTATTTAATTATAGTAAATTGCATTTAATCTCATTAAATTGAATTCTTTGTTGGTAACTTTGCTCGTAGTATTAGTTTGGTTGCTTTGTTTCACTAAGTCTTTTATTAATGAATTGAAGCACGTTTAAGCCACTTAGTCCCGTTAATGGACTAATTTAAGCACATTCAAATAACTAGCACTTTAATTAACCAATATCAAGCATGTCTAGTTAATTTAAATTCTATTATTTTGATTGTTAACCCTTTTCTTACTAAGCCTTTTTAGGCTTACAGTTTACTCGTGGTGTAGGTATCTACATGATAAAATAGCGTGTGAACTCGATACAGTTGAGGAGGGATTTGCACGCGCAAGCTTGTGGTTGGCCAGATTATGTAATGTGAGAGATAGAGATGTGTAATTAAATTTAGTTTTCATTTTCTAAATTGTAATTAAATGTTTAATTTATTTCTTTTAAATTATTACGTTTCCTCAAATGTTTTTAATTCCGAATGTTTTAAGTATTTCTAACGGCCTAGATTGCACTCTGATATGTTTTCTCAAAATTTTACTCATTTTTAAATGTATGAAAATCTGGTTCGTTACAATCATCCTAGTAAACTTAATGTTGTAGCTGATGCCTTGAATTGTTATCCTCAAGGATCTCTTTCCTGTCTTGTTTTGGATGATTGGAAGAGATGTTTGATCATTGGAGATTATGAGCTACACTACTAGGAGGATGGTCATTCAGTTCGAGTTTTTAACTTAACTGCGATCCCTACACTTTTGTAGCGTGTAAAGGACTTGCAAAAGTTTGACAATGAATTAAAAGAAAGATGCTAGAAGATTCAAACTAGTGAGCAGTTGGACGGTTGGAAAATCAGTTATGATGGATTCTATTTCTTCAAGAATCGAGTTGTCGTCTCCAGTGATTTGGATTTGAGGCAGACGATGCTGAGAGCCATAAATCCAGATTTGCCATTCATCCTAGGAGTACAAAAATGTATTATGATATGAAATGTCAGTATTGGTGGGTTGGAATGAAACATGATGTGGCTGAGTATGTTTCGAGGTGTTTGACTTGTCAACAGATTAAGGCTGAACATCAGAAACCAGCTGGGTTGTTGCAGCCTTTGCCTATACCTGTATGGAAATGAGATAAGATCCCCATGGATTTTGTCACCGGTTTGCCTAGAACAATGCAAAAGTTTGATGCAGTTTGGGTTATTGTTGATAGATTGACAAAATCTGCACACTTTATTACAATCGGAATGGATTTCTCTTAACAAAGCTGAGTCAGTTGTATACAGAGGGCATCGTTCGTCTTTACGGTGTTCCCTCGAGTATTGTTTCTGATAGAGATCCACGACTCATGTCAAAATTTTGGAGATCCCTTCAAAAGGCTTTGGGTACGGAGTTAAATTTTAGTACAACACATCATCCTCAGACTGATGGCCAGTCTGAGCGTACGATTCAAATTCTCGAGGATATGTTGAGATGATGTATTCTAGATTTTGGAGATAGTTGGGTGAATCACTTATCTTTAGTAGAATTCATTTATAATAACATCTATAATACCAGTATCGGTGTTTCGCCGTATGAAGCCTTATATGTAAGATCATGCAGATCACCTTATATGGAGCACGTGCCCTTTTGTACAATTTTCTTTAAAAAAATGAAATTATGAAATTTGATTTTAAAATTTATACATGCTTAATAACAATCCTTTTAATCTGAAAATTGTAAATCCTTATTGAGTTTAGTCAACTCATCCCAATGACAAATTTTCAGGAAATTATCAGCCAGACTTCTAGTTGCCAAGTCAGGATTAGATCCGGTAGAGTTATTTAGTTTCTACCATTTTAATAATTTCCCTTGAGAGACTTTTAACGAGGTATACTCATTTATTTGGATAACTGTAATCCTTAAATTCTTGATTTATTTTTCGCACAGTTTTTCTGTTATTTGGATTATATTTCTTTACTATCTGATTTCACTTTTGGACCTATTAAGCCCATTGTATTTTTGGGCCCTGTCTTTAAAAAAATAAATTTTAGTCTTCCGCTACTAAATATTAAATTCAAGTGAAATGGGTCGAATGATTCGGTCCTTTTGGGCCGGTCATTCCCCGTTCTGTCTCGAGTCCTTTGCGGGTCATGACAGTCACATCGTTGTGGCGTCATAAGAAACCGCTGCAGTTTATAGTCACACCACTACAGTTTAATATATGCTTCGTTCAACAATTTTCTAACCTGTGCAGGTTTCACAGATTCAAGCAAAGTGAAATGTTGGCTCGGGAAAATGTTGCTAATTTTACAATTTTGTAATAATCAATTTTCATTTCATCATCAACAACCAAATTATCAATTCCATTATAAACATATTATGTACATGTGCATTACAACTGCAAACCAATTCTATTACAATCATATAATGTGCATGTACTCTATAAATCGGTGTGCTCCAAGAAACTATTGTAGATGATCCTTGCATGTTTGCTCACTCAATTCCATTATATGATATTCCATATTCGATGGACTTGCCATGATGCAAAACCGATGCTCCACTTGCTATCAGAAATGACGACTTTCCATCTTTTTTGAGCAAGTGTGAACGTCATTGTGACACTTTATTTGAAACGTCATTTCACCTAGCATGCATCCCTCAACCTATGCTTCGACGAGTTGACCGCGAACCACGAAGTCATTGGAGAGGCTGGAAGTGGAAGCAATGTTGGAGTAGAGCTCAATGACAATGTTCTGAGGGTCATGGTTTTTGTCTTCGATGTTTTAGGAGGCTAGGTTTCGGCCATTGTCGGTACAGTTACAAAACTCAGAGTGCTCTGAGGTACGCCATTGTATGCGACTGGCTCAGAGCACTCCGAGTCCTATAACTGTACTGACAATGGCCGAAACCTAGCCTCCCAAAACATCGAAAACGAAAATCGTAACCCTCAGAACATCGCTGTTGAGCTTTACTCCAACATTGCTTCCACTTCCAGCCTCTCCGATGATTTTGTAGTTCGCGATGAACTCGCTAGACCTTACATGCGATTCTTATTTACTAGGGTTCTGGAAACGCATAACGAGACACAATAAACCGCTACGGTTTATTGTGACTCGTTTTGCGGTTTATTGTGACCCCGCTACAGTTTATCATCACACTGCAACAGTTTATCATTACACCGCGGTGGTTTCTTATGAAGCCGCCGCAGGCCAACAAGATGTCGTGTGGTTTTTTAAAACTTTGGAGCCGTGGCGGTTTGTAGACGAACCGTCGCAGCTCAACATTATGGCGTTTAACGACAAACGTGACAGCGATGTTGGCGGCGCCATTTTTCCATAGTTCAGTGGTTAATTTGTTAGCAAAATAAGGATAATGGTTGGTTTGTCAACAACAGTAAAGCATGATGGTTGTTTTGTCATTTTTCAAAATAAAATAACTTAGCATTATTGAATAAATGAATAATATATAAACAATATCAAATATATAAAATTGTAGCACACATATAATGTATTTTTGGATAATATTAGTGTTATCACTTTAAGTTTATTGTCTAGAATGAAGATTATATTTCACTAATTAATTGATATAATAATTAAGATGAATTATAAATACTTAAGATAAGACATTAATTGCACTACTAAAGAGCGACATGTTGGATGTAAAATTAGAGTGTCAAATTAAAAGATAAACATGATATTATTTTATATGTTTGACGTTATTTACAAATTAGACATTAAATTATTTTTTCTACAAATAGAATTTTTACTTTTCATATTTAAATAATTTAGACATTACTTTCAATTTATCTATTATAATCTGATTTTGAACTTTGTTGAGAGAGTGTGGAATCGTGATAGAAATCACGAAACAAGATTAAAAATCTAGTTAAAATTCTTTATTAAATAGAAAATATGATTTGCGCATATTGAATTTATCGTAAAATATTAATAATAAAATTCAAATTATTGATAGTAGAAAATTAAATTTTTTGTTTGTTAAAAAATAGTTTAAAATTTGACCATTAAATAATTTCAAATATTTAAGTTTAAATTATAATTTATGTTTTTTTATTTTTTGGTGTAAGAATATAAAAAACTAATTTTACCTAAATATTCCAAATCATAAATATTAGCAAAGAAAAAATAAGAAGAAAAAGACAGGAGATCTAGTCGAATTAGTCCAGGGCTCCGTCATCCGTGGAAGGTTAAGCCAAACTCTTTGGATAGTTCGTTGCGCCCATCGTTTCTTCTATCTTTGCAGTTTCAAATTCACACAACAGTTTTTGATTTTCTTTTCTTCCGTCAAATCATTTTTCAATTCGAGACCTCCCGAGTGTGTAATCATTTCAACCCCAAATCTGAAAACACGAAACTGTAGAAATTAGTTTCTTTTTTTCGCATTTGCAGAGATTTACGTGAACGGAAGTGTTCTGAGACCTAGGGTTCCATAGGGCCCTTGGTTCAGAAAAAAAGGCTCTGTGTTTAATCTGTGGAGGACAACGAAAACATGGTACTCATTGGGAAGCCTGGAACTTGGAGTGGATTGGTGTTGAGGGTTGGGCAATGCGCTTTCGCCGCTTCCTCAATCGGAGTCATGGTCTCTGCTTTGGGTTTCTCTAGCTTCACTGCTTTCTGGTACTGAACCTCGTGATATCCTCAATTTTATTCATCTAATCTATTTTTTGTGGCTCCGTTTTGCTCTATTATGATTGTATCGAATTATAAGTATAATCTTTTCTATTGACTAAGACATGTTGACCAAGAAACTGTTTTGATTCTCATGTTAGTGTTGATGGTGTTACGATCGGACCGAAAAGTGAAAGATTAAACTTGTAAAGAGTGTTTCTATGTGGATATATGAAAATAAGACACAGGAACGGAGAGAATAACTTCGTTGATTTACATTTATCATTTGCTGGTTTATCATCATTGTTTAGAGAATCACGGGGAGATTAGAATACCCAATAAAAAAAAAAAGAAAAAAAACGGAACAGAAAGATCGTCTTTCGATGATGACTATTTTTTTTTTACTAAATGGTCTAAAAACCTAGTCTCTAATTGCAGCCTTAGCAGATGTAGTTTGTTTCGTTCAATGATAGTTCTTTTTTTCTGTCCGGCAGATTTTGTTTTAAGGGCACTGAAATTGTGTTACAGACTGGATGAATTTTGCAAGGCCCTAGTGCATTGTTTTTATCTGTAGAGCTTGGTTTATAGTTCTATAGCATCTCATTCAACGTCATTAAGGAACATGTGTAGTAGTGTTCGTGAAGAATGTATCATGACATTTCCTTTGAAAGTGCAGTTACTTTATTAGAAGGATTTCTTTCTCTTTGAGAAGAATTTGTAATAGACATTGTAATTTTGACAGTTCCATATGTGCCTTGGTTCAGCTATTTGATTGCATCGATGGGCCTTCAAGTGCTTTGGAGCTTTGGACTTGCATGTCTTGATGTTTATGCCTTGAGGAGAAAGAGAAACCTTCAGAATCCAATTCTAGTGAGCCTATTCTTTGTAGGTGACTGGGTATGTCACTATCTCTACTTCTTGTTTACTTTACGTTTTGTCATCAATTCATCTTGTATCGTATGCATTCCTAGTAACTCTGGCGCAGTTGAAATTTGCAAATATGATGAGTTTGCAACATTCTCAAATGATTTCCATCTGTTCATGACTTTGCGATACATAGACGTGGTTACCTCTTTTTTGGACTCAATTGCGAAGTATTGGGAAGTAGATGAAGGGGTAATTCAGGAAATAGCATCAGGGAGAGATAATTATAAAAAAGAAGGGAGGGGTAGTGAAGAAGGTATTATTGAAGACATTTTCTATGTTATAGAATTCTGCATTTCGGAGTGGGAGTTTGAGCTCTTTGGGGAGTTTTCTTGAGCTTGTGGAGTATAGGGTATTTTCTGAGTCCAGCATTGCTGCTCGACTCGTGGGCGACTCATGCTCTTAGTTGATTTACATTTTCATTAAATATTTTGTAATGGGGTTTGATGTTCATTAGGAAGCTGGGTATAAATTGCAGTTAGTGTAGTAATAGATTGAATTTGAAAAATGGTGTTTAACTGTGTAGGTGACGGCTACTTTATCACTCGCGGCCGCTTGCTCGTCGGCGGGGATTATAGTACTCTATGCGAGGGACTTGGGTATTTGCAAGTTTCAGGCTCAACTCCCGTGTGGCAAGTTTAATACCTCCATCGCTTTGGCTTTTGTCACTTGGGCCCTTATTGCTGTATCTTCTCATGTTATGTGTTGGATCTTGTTGGCATCAGCTTAGATGACTTTTGTTTTGCAGTTTCTGTTATTATGTAAATGCCATATTCTTCATACCATACCCTTTTCCAGTAAATTTTGATGGCAATTACCAATTCCATTGAGTTTGAATGTCTCCTCTTTCTCTGGCTCTCCATCTTCTGTAGCATTTTCTGCGTATCTCACCTTTCAGCTCGATTCTTTGGCTACTACAACAGATCCTCATAAACGTCCATAGTTTAGTTTCCGAGTTTTTCGATCCGAGTGAACAGAGTTTGGATCTGAAAGATAACATTTGCAGAAATCGAAAATGGGGAATTGAAGATCATAGCTTTTTCAATGTTAATCTCATTATGATGAGGGGCTCTTTGCGTAAATCATCAAATACAATATCACACTAGAAAGAGAAAGGATTGAAAAATGACCCTTTTGGCCAAATTTCTTAAACCTTGTCTCAATCTTGAACACCATTCCAACATTATTCAATTTCTACACAAAAGTACAACGAGAACAAAAGCAAACCATATGAACCCTTTGGGTTTTCACACGGTTTCAAACACTCAATAACATATTCAATCCCCATCATCTACATGGTGACTTGAGGAGATGTTAAGCGGCACAGTGGAGATCGAAGGCCAGAAGGCACAGCTTCTGAGGCCGGTGAAGAAGTGAAAAAACAATAATCCGATATTTGTAACCGACCCGAGTCGCCAGCAAGTCTTATATACGAAGCCGGAGAGGATTCGAGCCAAGAGCCTTGCTTACCATTCTTGTATTGCACTATGGCTCTGTAAAGAAATGGAATTAGACCCTCCATTGCAGAGAGCAGGAAGAGAGAGGTGTTTTAATGTCTGAGTAGGAGAAGAGTGGTTTAAAAGGGGTGGAAATGGCTGATCTACAAGCTAAGCCACGTCAGACATAAATCCAAATCCAAATCCAAATGGAGTCTATGAAAGGTACGTTGAAACTAGAAACAGATCAATCATATCCCACCCAAATCTCACTCTAATTTTTCTACTACTTGTTTAGCTCCGTTTGGTACCTCTGTTTTAAGCTTTCAAAAGAAGATTGTTCATTTTAAGAACCAAACGAGATATTAGTGGCCATTGTTATCCGAAGATTTAAGCATGTTTCACCAGGCTGCACGCCATATAGCAGCATCATTGTGGGGGAGGCTTGCATTTGGTTTACCAAAGTTTTGAACTTCAATCCAATTTGCTAAAACCGACAGTTTTCCTTGTCTACTACTAGGGTATGGTAATGAACGGGTGGGACCGAAGCTTTGCAAACAGTATCAGACACAAAGTGCGACCAGAAATGTAATCTACAGAAAGGTCGGACACCCAAAAGAAAACATTGAGGCAACCTTTCCTATTGGAAGAGTCGCATATACACAATATTTCAAAAAGGTGGAGGAGCTTCTCTTGACCCAATACAATGCGTTTTAAGATAAACGTCAAAAGAACAAAATCGTTCGGTTCCCATCCAACGCTGACATCATTGGTACCCCAGTATGCTCATGCTTTGTTTGTATCGATTAGAGAAAGCAATATAGAAGAAGAAAGGCTGGAAAAACTGTACTTTCAAAAGCTTGGCTGAAAGTGTAGTTCTGCTGTCACTTTCCTTGTGCATTATAAAAGCGATAGATTCAAAGGAGAGATTGATAAGCCCGGCTCCCAAGGAAAGAGAAGACGATGTTAATGGAGGGAGTTAGGTGACGATAGAACATTTTGGGTTGATGCTGCTCTCACGTTTTCTTGATTTCAACGTGGTATTCTTTTCTCTTGAACTTCATACTCACTCAAGTTCAACATCTACGAGACAGCTTTTTATTTCAGATAAAGAAAAAATTGGGCATATTATTATTCTAGTTGCAGCGTGTAGAACTGAACTAACCTCCCCCAATCCGGTTCAATTCGGTTTGATTTCAAATATTAGAAAAACCAAAATCAGTTCTATTTTTAGGAATCCAAATTTTAGGCTCAGCGTTTGCTTTCCAAAGTCGAGAACCAGATCGTATCCAAAAAATTAGCCCATGCTCTTTAATTTTAAGACCACTAGTTTATTACAATCATAATGTAATATCCCAAATTTTTATAGAGCTAAACGCATGACTTAAGTGATAATTTTGGGATGATAGGAGCTGAATTAGACAATTTAAGATGTTGGTCAAGAGAGACATATTGGAAGAAGTGAATTATGATACCCTATGTTATATTAATATTAAGTCTGAGAGGAAAGATTAAGGTTATTGGAGAGTTGTTTAGTGAAATTGGAAATAGGAATGGATTAGTGATTATAATCAGTGGATTTGGAAGCGATAGATGAATGCTTTTGTTTAAGCTATGGGCAAGAGAAACTATATTTGGATATAATAAGGTTATTTATATTTAAAGATATATTAGACTATACCTTGATTATGGAGGGATAAATTAAGGTTTGGATAATTTGGAAATTGAGGTTTGAATGATTTGGAAAAGTGATCTATTAATATATGTTTATATATATATATATATATAGTGTTGCATCATGACCTTATTATATATATGTAATTGGAGAAATAATAAAATAAGATCGCGATTGATGAAATAAAATGGCGGTCGATCGTCTAAAGAAATCGATCAACCGGCGCAATCGACCGGCGAAATTTGGTGCAACTGATTGATGGATTGGCGGTACATCGTCCGAAGAAGAATCAATCGACCGCCAAACTGAGGAACATTATAGAACTGATAATCAATCTCCAGAAAATGGCAAGCCTTCGACGTTTGACGCTTCAGGGATGCACGTAGTGTCCCTCTTGTCACCTTTTCGCCTTCAGTTGGATGTTGAATAGACAATAGTTATGGTCTATAAATAGGAATCATGATGGAGTGCTGTGTTGTTTTTGGAAAATGGCTGAAAGGGTTCTGTGAATTTTTTTGGGAGAGAACTGCTGGCTGTAAGTTTTAAGAGAGAAAGAGACAGAAGGAAGGAGACCATGAAGGATTAGTGAGAAAGTTAGAAAGAAGGTGGCAGAGAGAGTGATTGTGAAAAACAGTATGTGAGTGAGAGAACCATGACTGAAGTTGAAATCATGGCTGAAGTTTTAAGAGAATAGGTCTCTCTAAGGGAAGAAAGTTGCTGGGTTTACGTATTCCCTGTGTTCGAGAGTCTTCTGGTATGCAAAAACTTGCTTATGTTATTTTTAAATGGTTTTGTCTTTAGTGATTGATGATAGAGTTTGGTTCTGTCTGTTGCATATTGCTTGATAATTGCTATTATTGACGAGTTCTGAAGGTTATTAATGCTTTGGTAAATTGAGAAGAAGATAAGTTATTGATGATATCCTATTATTGATAGAAATGGTTTAATAAACATAAGAATATACTTAACCATATTGCAATTAGAGTCGGTGTAACGCCCCGGGTTAAATTTTCTTACTTTTTCTTTTTTAATAACCGTGTAAAATTTTTCTTTTTATTTATTTAAAACATACGAGAGGAAATAGTTAAAGTGAGTGAGATAAATTGAAATGCATAATTTAAATCAGAGTAAAAGTGGAAACATAATTAAATCCAAAATAAGGTTTGACAATCAAAACGTGAGTTAATAGTTTTACAAAACGTTTATAAATTATTAACCCATTTCAAAATAGCGTTTTTACTTCATGCGAGCCATAATCCTCTCAGGTCGATTCAGCTGGGTAACCCAAATGCTCAACGGAATATAAAATGCCTCTTCCTCCACTCCAGGAACAACTATGTCCTGGCAATCGCCTACACCACAAGCAAATTGTGAGCCTAAGGCCCAGCAAGAAATGAGATATGCAACATGTTGTATGCCTCTAACTCATTATGTCAGAATGGAATCCACCTGTATTGTTCCTTACTCACGGTTACATATATAACAACTCATACATTGAGCTGGGACATTGGAGATTCCGTCGCAAGGAGAGCGGCATCTAACCCCTCGTGATAGACAGGCTCTCGTGACCTGACAAGGGATGGGCATAATCTCGAGTCTACCTGGTTACGAACCGAACCACTTCCCCAACCTCCAATTCCCTTACATTTATTTTCTTTATCATTTTCTTCACACAAATGAATACCAACCCACGCGTGGATTTCTATTAATATGATGCATGTCAATGCGGCATAACAATTACAACAATATTTAACTATCATACAATGGAATATAAAACACTTACAAGTAAAACTGTCCAAGCCAATCAGTAAAGAAAATCACAGTCTATATCACTAAGCAATTTTTAAAGTATATAACGGATGTTGTGAGAGATATTCAAATCCACAAACTAGAGAATTAATTAAAGAAGAACTAATATAATGCGATATCGGGATATTATGCATGCTTGATAATTGAAGGTAATACCGTGAAGTTCAACATCCTAACATGCATATTATTTTGATAGAAAATAACAGCGTTATCATGCTCGATAACTAAAAGGAATATAACGATATTCAATGTTCTAGCATGCTTAGAATTCAACGGAAAAACAGTAGCGAAATCAAATGTTAAATGTGCTCGATAATTGAAGGAGATACAACAGCGATATACTCAAACGTTAGACATGCTTGACGACAATTTAATAGCATAAAACGAACATGGATATGATGAATGAAGACCACATAATAATCCGAAGATATAACAGTAGTACAGGGGATATCAAAACAATATATTTGATAGCGGAAGGCTGAGCGATGAGGCTGTCAATGAACTCGAAAATTAAGCTAAAGACTACAACGAATCTGTTATTTCTAAGGCTTCAGTTTAACAATCAAAGCAGAGTCTACAAGCGTACAACAAACAGAGAATTAACAACCAATTTACTACTTCCAAAACAACAGGGAAAATATGTACATCTAAATGGGAGTTAAGCTAACATCAAGCAACAAGAATCAAACTATCCCAAGCAGCATGTATATTAACAGTTATAACATTTTAAGAACCAGCAGAGTGAGTCCTAAACTAGCAATTAAATGTTGTCATACAATAACACAACATGCTAGAGTTAAACTAACAATGAGAAATCAGAAGTTAACAATGCAAAGGAGCAAATCAAAATCCAAACAGTCATATGATCCAGCAGAAGGTTAAAATCCTAAACTAACAAGTAGATTATGTAGCAGAAAATATGATTGTACAAAGGCTACGAATTTACAGAGAGTAAGGCTAACACTTTCACAAGGTTTAGGCAATGAGTATTATGAACTTTAAGCAAGCAAGGACAACACTCAACAATTCACCGAAAACATATACAGAAATTAACAACCAAGACACTGCTCGTGGTGTAGGACCACCACTAGCCAATGACTCAACTCAATTCCTTACCTCACTGAAGATTTCCAAGCTGTAGAATCCCACACGACAACAAGCTCACGGTTCACCCTCACAATCACACTCAAAAGGATTTTTGTCCAAAACAGAAACACTCTACTCACCACACTCGTCGCAGCACACAGTCAGGGGAATTATATAACCCTAGACTGCACCCATCCTATAACATCTCAGTTATTCTTTCAATTTAAAACTCATAATTTTTGAAAACTTTTTCTTTTAAAATCACAGCGGAAGACTTTGCATTTGAAAATTTTCTTAAACAAGAAATGCATAAATAAAATCCATTTATTACTTAAAGCATATCGTACTGTAAAACTTTAAAACATTGCAATAGTGGAAGACTTGTATTTCTAATATTTAAGGAATTAAATATCATTTGAAAAGCTCCTTAATGTAACGAAATACCATAACAAAAGTTCACTTTTCACACATTACATTTTTTCTTTAAACCTTTTAGCCTAACTAGCCTCCAAGCCCGCAACGCACAAATGCCTCATCAACTGCTACTATCTTTGATCCTTTGCATACCTACATCACAAGAGGAATAATGAGCCTATTGCCCAGTAAGGAATATAATCATGAAATGCAACTGTAACCTCTATGATATCTCTACATGATTAAGCCTGATACATTCGTAAGTTGAGTGAGAGCAACCTCTTCAGTCTCCGAACTCACTACTTGGATTCGCTTTTACATGAGAGCAACCTCTTTAGTCTCCGAACTCACCACTCGTTGAGTAAAATCAACCTCTTCAGTCTCCGAACTTACTCAAACGAGTTGTTTTCTACGTGTGAGCAACCTCTTAAGTCTCCAAACCCACGTAGAAAACACCATTATTATCTTCATTATTAGCCCATGCAATGCATTATGTATAATCCTATAACATGTCTACATGAATGTCACACATAGCTGTTCATATATCGTAAACAATACTACAAACAACTAACAAACAATACTATGCTTCAACTATAACATTAATACTAAACACATTCCTATTATACTATAACGTCATATATCTAATTCTCTATCTTTGACATATTATTTCTAACTTAGTCTTGAACAATATAAGCACTATCCTATGGTATCCATCCCTTGAATATAAATTGAGGACCTATACTAATTAACTATATTATTAATCTAATTTTTTATATATCGTACCATGATTCTAAGCTTTCTATATCCATATTATGTATCCGAACATCAATATTCGTAGTCTAACCTAATTAATTATATTCTCATTTATTTTACTTCCTATTGGGAATATCCACATAAATAAAATATTCATTGATGACTTCTCAATAAAATATCTAACCTATTTCACCTCTAGATTTGGCCCCAAAAATATCAATATAATTTATCGACCAATAATAGGGACATTCCTATGTCTACACCACTGATCTACTAACAGGGAATAACTAAGAAATACTATTGTAAAAACACTACAGAGACCATTATCAGGCAACTCATTTCCTTCCTTATTACTGACCATCATCATAGAAAATTCACTTTCATCCCAACTGTTAGTAAACTAATCGTAGGAAAACAACCTAACCAGATAATCATCATTAAAGGCTAACATAGCAATTTACACAAAAATCCTACTCTTGCAATGTAGGTCATTTCGATCAAAATACAAACATTATTCCTTACCTGGAGTCCTTAGCTTTACGAAGTTAACGCATAAATTGTCCTTCATGAAACTTGAAGTACCACAGACAACATAAATTCCTTCTTCACAGTCTCACATACTTCATAGAATTATCGCACTACATCCATCATCATCCTAACAGAACATCACTCCACCCCAACAACTTCAACCTCTTCAAACCTTCCCAACAGCTTCTCATCATGCCATTTATTCTCAGATTATTCTGCGTCATATATTTCTCTAAAACCTTCTCGGTTTGCACATGAACACAGCAACACCACTTGTACAAAATTCATAGCAATGTGACATCTCTCTCTCTGCTCTTTCAAAACTCTAGAACCATAAATCCTTCAGAACTCTTACTCACGGTTTTAGACTCTCATTCTTTCATCCTCAGACTCTCACTCTAACCCACTACTCAAACTCTCCAGAGTCTCACAACAACAATATTCCTTTGTCTCTCTCTCAAACTATTTTGGCAGAGCTTCTGCATTTCATTTTCTCTCATCCTCAACCTTACTCTCCTCCTCTCTATATATATAGACTACCAACATCGTCTCTCCAGTGACCGCGTGAAGATGGAATGACACAAGACACATATTTATTCATTCAGCCTTTCAGACAGTCAAACGTTTCATCTCTGGACTTTGTTTATCATCAACAGACGACCCTCACAAATAGCCACTCATCAACGTCCCTCCAACAACCTTCTGAAGATGAAGGTGGTGACATTAATATCATTTTATGCATCAGTGAAGCGTCGGTCGAAAGACTCTCAGTTCCAATGACAGTTTAACATCTTCAGATGACGTTTAATATTGGCAGTTGATCGATTTTAATGAAGGACGATCGACCACACATCTGCCAAGCGACCGCCAATTCCTTCAGAAAACTTTCAGTTTTTTTGCCGATCGATTAACGCAGGTCGATCGACACCTCGTCGATCGACCGCCCTGATCAGTCGCAGTTTCCTACTCCTTTTTGCTTAAATTCTTCAGACTATTCATATCCTCCATATCATTTCGCCTTCTCCAAACCTTTATGCACCAAAACCCTATATATATATGACCATTTATATCATCTACCTCCACATTTCCATACCCAATTATATCCAAACTTCCAATCCTTATAGTATCCTTACAATATCCAAATACGTCCAATTACGTTCATATATATTTTCTCTTTGGTCAATACTTGAATTATCCAACTATCCATAAATTTATCCCCTAATACTCAAAGTATATAATCCATAACTCTTCTTCCACCTTATTCTTTTATTAAGTCCAATATACTCCAAAATATTATAGACCTTATAACTTCAACCTTATTATATCCAAGTGTATTTTTTCTTACTAATCCCTTGACTGTCAATCACTAACTCAGTCATAATATCATCTTTTCTAAATCCAAGTATCATCACCCATTCTCTAATAACTCTAATCCTTTTCTTAAGCTAATTATGAACATAATAGGGGTATCAATTCACTTATTCCAAATACGTTTCTCTTGACCAATATCTTCAAATCATCCAATTCAAAATAATCACATAAGCCTTGTGCTTAGCTCAACGAAAATTCAAGATATTACACGTCCGTCCCTTCAAGCAGAGAAGCTGCCAACAGACGTGAGAGGTTGATGGACAATTGACCATATCAAGGGAGGAGGTCCACTCTAAGACCGCCACGTGGAAAGGCACGCTATTGCCTCGGGAGAAAAGGAAAATTATGGGAGAAGATACAGAAAATGGCTTCAACTAAAGCTGTGTTCGCATTAAAACCGGACTTTTCAGTCAAGGAAGTTGACTAAACTGTCGACCGCACAAGGACTGAAAACCTAATTTTGCCACAGTTTTACGTTTTCGGTCGCACCATGCGACCGCATCCCGATTGATGATTCGATCGCAAAATCGATGAATTTGATAGATTCGAAACCCGCAGTTTTTTGGTCGAACACCACGTCCGCGTCTTCGACCACAGTGCGACCAAAAACCTAAAATGCAGCTAGTAATGTATTTTTGGACGAGAAGCCCGACCATGACCCGGACCACCCGGCAACCGAAAACCCAAAATGCACATTTTTCCTTAAAAATTTATACTTTAATCATTCCACAATATCTTCCATATATTTACACGATATTATTCGACAAATACTGCCCCGCAATATAATATATTAATTTTCTCAAAATTCGTCACATTATATAAACGGGGAAATTATCGAGGTATTACAGTCGAATCACATGAAAAGGTTAAGGTTGGGTTTTTAATAATTGAAGAAAATGTAAAACTAATTTTTGTAGTGTACTATAGCGTAACCCTGAAGAGATAAGTTCTATGAATATTATGCTCCTGTTATTGATAATAGTTGTTGAAGCTATATTATACTGCTGGGTTGTTGGTTGAAATGTTAATTTATTGAATTGTTGTATTGAGAAGATAAGTTGCCGTATTGAGGAAATACTTAATTGGATGAGTTGTTATTAAACGTTGAGTTGAACTGTGGATAAGGTGGTTATGGAAATTGTTATGACCTTGGTGGCATAAAATGTAACGGGTTATACCAATAGGACTAATATTATTATAGTTGGGTTTTATATTACGGAATTGTGGTGAGTAAAATGATGTCATGTTAAGTAGTGGTTGGGAATAATACTTCTTGAGATGTTAGGGATATATAACCTGTTGATAAAGATAGTTTTTGGAAAATTACTATTAATAAGTAAATATTTATTTTATTGTGAATAGGTTTTGGTGAAGAATAATTCTAAGTGCTAACTCTCTAAAGCTAAGAACTCCAGGTAAGTGGTACTGCATGTGTTTTGTCTGAAAGGGCCTACATCACGGAAATTAGGGGGTGTTTATTGTTTGTTTAATTGGTTGTTATGATTTGTATGTTTATTAGGTTTAGGTTCAGTTCTTCGTTATGAATAGATCACGTTTTGAGGATACGATCAAGGAACACGTTAGATAGGATTGTATGTGTACAACAACGTTAAGACTTGGAATCCTAAAGTATATGAAAGTGAATAAACATAAATAGGTGGTTAGGGATGTGAGTTTTTGAGTTGGTCGCTTAGGTGTATGCCACGGGATGGCCGCTTGGGTAATGTATTAGGTGTGTGCCACGGGATGGCCGCCTTGTGTATAAACTGCTCTACCTTGTCAAGTTGACATCTCTAACACTTAGATGGGTAACCGGAACTAAATGAAAATGG
This sequence comes from Begonia loranthoides, assembly GCA_022433065.1. NCBI lineage: Eukaryota > Viridiplantae > Streptophyta > Magnoliopsida > Cucurbitales > Begoniaceae > Begonia > Begonia loranthoides. Next base: position 10,867,523 of record CM039476.1, on the reverse strand, counting down.
AATAGTAACAGAATTAAATGGAATATACGTAAATAGTGGTTTTTGTGGTCCGGTTGGATATGCCAGTTGTAGAAACAAAAAAATAATAGTGAAAGATAGGAATAATAACAGATAAGCAAAACAAAAAACTTAGTATAAACTTTAAGAGTTATATGTGTATTACATGTTTTACGTTTATACCACTTACTGAGCTTTAGGCTTATAGTTAGATCTTGTGATGTAGGTAAGGAGCCGATGATTGGATAAAGCTGCTAAAGGACGTAGCTGATGGAGTATTGCCAAGTTGGGTGTTTGTGTAGTTGGCGACATTGATCTTGGGAGTTATGGTTCACAGAAATGGAATAAACTTGTTTAATTGTTTTAAGTGATTCAAAATACTTTCAAGTGTTATTGGCTTTAAGTGGTTTTAAATAAATGTTTTAGCGTTGCTTGTTTAAATAGTTTTTTTAAACTACTGGTTTGTGGTATTTATATGGTTAAGACTTCCGCTGTATGTTTACTTTGATTTCCTTTCACGAGTGTTTTAAAGGAAAGAAAATTTTTATACGGTAAAAAGTTATGGAATTTTATTTTCTAACTATTTTATTTTACGAATTGTTCATACAAAACTAGTAACTTAGCAATTGATCGCTCGTCAAAGAAATATATCAAAATATTTTTATTTAATTTAAGTAAGAAAAATTAAAACTGTAGCCTATAGTTTGGGATCAATGACAAGTCAAACCCTGAAGAAATTTTGCTAACAACTAAAACCCTGAACTATGGAAAATTCTCTCAGGTGACCTCGCAGTCACGTTTCCCATCCAAATCTGTCGACGTTAACGCCTTTGTTTCGTTGATGCCAAGGACCGTCGAATGGAGACAAAATACGTCAATTGTCGGCGGTTGAGAGACGTCCCTCTTGCCAGTTATTGGGCGTTGGAACAATTATCGGGCGATGGCGACGATTATCAATGGCCGTTGGATCGAGGAAAGATGTCCCCCACTCAGAATTGACGGCCAGAATTAAATTGGTTAATTTTCAAAGGTGATGGCGGACAATCGTCCATGGCCGTTGGATCGAGAGAGGGACGACCCTTATAGGGATTGACGGCCAAGATTGAATCTGCCATTTTCCAAAGCCAACGGCGGTCAGCTCCATGGCCGTTGGATCAAGCGAGAGATGTCCTTAGATTGGAATGGACGGTTAGGATGAACTCCAAATTCTTTAACGTTGAAGGGTCATGTGCAAGACACACGCATTTTTAAAACACACAAATTCCGTTAATTAAGACAGACATCCCTCTTCCAAAACGGAAGACACTTGACTTATTTTAGACATCTCTCATCTATAACGGATGTCCCTCGCCCCAAGACAACGTTGTTCTGCCAATTATGGACGTCGCTAGCCTCACAATGATGTCTCTCGTCTTAAGACGACATCGTTCAAGCTATAATGGACGTCCTTCTTAATACGAGGGACGTTTGTTTTAGACAGAAGGTCTTTCTCTGAATGCTAAACGATAGCGTTTCTCGTCTCGTCAGATGCAAATATGCCTATATAATCGCGTAGGACGTCCTTTGCCCTAGCTATTATTGAGAGAAATTTTGACTTCCTCCGACCAATTCAAACTTCCAATATATATCCGCACATTTGTTGAAACAAAAAATGGCATTGAAGGCCGTTCAAGTGTTGAAGAAGCGTAAAGTGACTCCCTCTAAGGCCAAAGGTCGAGCATGCGTGTCTGCAGAGGCATAACGTGTGGTGTTTAGCTTAGTGTCCTCTAAATAATGGTACGATAATGACATTATATCCAGTGGCATAATTATATCTAGGAGGGTAGATTTCAATGGGTTTGCTGACTTTGGATTAAAGGAAATGTTTGAATGCATTGGTCTGTATGGATTGTGCACGATGGGGGCTATTATTATGAGAAGGTTGTGAAATTATTTTATGCAAATTTGGAGCTGGACAGCCCTACTGAGCTAAGGACATTTCTGTAAGGGAAAAAAATTAGGCTAACTTTTAAGGAGTTAAATGAGCTTATTGGATGCTCCACGGAGGAGCCGACGAAGGAGTATTTCCATGTATCCAAGGACCCAGACTTTGTAAAACAAGGAGAAGGTCTGACATTGCTGAAGTAATTGGCTCACAATCTTAAAGCCGTTGAATCTTTCTCCCTGCCCAAATCAAAGGACCTAAATGCTAAAGCAAGAGTCATCCATCACATGATCACCCATACAGTTTTGCCTCGTGATGGACATAGAGACCATGTCAGCTTCATGGATCTCTATGTTATGGAAAAACTCTACAATGGTAAGAGGTTAAACATTGCCTATGTCATTATTAATCAAATGAAGGCAATCCTGAAGAGTCCAAGAAAGAATCTCTCCTATAATTGGCTCATTCAGCATATCGTTGACAGCAGTGGGTTGGCTGTCCCTCCCAAGGAGCGACAAATCAATGAAAAGACACTTGACATGTACAATCAAGTGACATTGGCTCGGATGGGGCTGCACAAAGTAGGAGGGGAGTGGGTATTCAAAAGAGCTGACACTCCCTCCACTCAACTTGCACATCCTCCTTCCACGTCGGCTGCACCTCCTCCATCAAATTCAACTTCACAATTGCCTTCAACGTCAACTGCTCCTCCTCCTTCGATGTCCACTGCACTAATTTTGTGGATGTCAGATGCACAACTATCAGATCACGTAGAGGTGGAGAATGATTTTGTTCATCCTACGATGGATGATGCACCTCCCCCTCCTCAGTCCTCATCCTACGTACTGATCAGTGAGGAGAGGTGGCAGTGGCTTGTCACCAAGTTGGAGAGATAGGAGAGGCAACGTGAGGAGATTCAAACCACTATACTTCAAATGAAAGAAGCCTAATCAGCTCCTCTGGCAGCTCCAGCTAGCTCCTCCATCAGCGTCTCTTGCATCTTCGGATGCCGGTCTGGACGGATGCTAGTATGTCTTTTAGGTTACATGCATTTTCCATATATGGATTAGTACTGTTGATTAATAATGTGTTACAATTGTGCATGTCTCCTATCATCAGGCAACTGTCCCCTCCTCCAACCCTTGCTAAAGTTCAGAAGGTTTTGGCAATGGGTCCTCCAAGGCTTGATTCATTGCTAAAAGTGTAAGTGGTATGTCTTCAATTTGATTTTCTACAATGTGTTGAATTTACACTGATTTTTCATTGCAACCTTTAAAGTTGATGGACAAGTTCATGAGACTGGCACAGGCAAATACGAAGAACAATAAGGAGACGTGTGGTATACTTTGCGGCTCCAAGGTAAGAAACAATATGATTTAAAAGTTATTCTCAGTTTTGATTGTATGCTGATGACATTGTGCGGCGTGTTGTCTTTTTTCAGAGTAAAGATGACTATTTAATAACAACCCTCCTCATTCTAAAGTAATCGGGAAGGTTGGGCTGGGTAAGAATTTTAACCACTGTACAAGATGCTGTTATTGAAAATAAATAAATAAATATCTCGCATTCTTAACATGCAGTGCATGACATTGAATGATGATGAGATATTTGAGGTTCAAATGAAGGAGGGAGTGCTGACTCTTGGTTGAAGGCAGTTGTATTCATTCATGCAATATTTTTTCCTCATATAATATATGGATTTTATTTCAGACACACCGAAATCAGTCATGTTTCATGCCATCGATTAACTTGCACACACAGTATGGGTATAAAGTGATGTTGCCTGAGGTAATTGCAATTTTCATAGCACCGACAGATAAAAAATGGTATATTTTCTCACCCTGCGCTTTGAAAGAAGTGACAAACTAATTTTGCCTCCCAATTGCAGCCCACATGACATATTTTAAGTCTCTCGTCGTTTAGGGGAGTCAGTGATTGCTTAGTGTCCACATCAAGGCTTCCACCTTCACGATCCGCAAAAACCAGAGGACCTTTTCAAGACAACCACTCATGTCGAGATGAGCCATGACTTGTAGTTCAAGGTCGTTAATATTTGAGGTATTATTGAAAAAACTACAAAAAAGGCAAAAATCACAAAAAATGCAAAAACCTCAAAAAATGTAAAAACTTTAAAAAAGTGGCTCAATTAATAATTGTTAAATTACATTTGTGGAATTGAGATTTTGTCTCTTTGTTTGTTGGTTTTGGTTTTGGTTGTTGTATCTCTGTTTGTTGGTTGTTGGTTTTAGTTTTGGTTGTTGTATCTCTATTTTTTGGTTTTGTTTGTTACATGTTGTTTTTTATGGTGAGGGATGTCCCCTATAGGCCAAGGGCTGTCCATTTTACGGCGAGGGACATCCATTATAGGGATAGGGACGTTTGTTATACCGAGGGGTTCATCAATTGTTGAAGGAAAATAAAACAGATTCCAACGCTTGAAATAAGAGGGATGTCCTTTCTTCGATTTTCATCATCCGTTATATCGAGGGGCTCATCAATCGCAGAAGGAAAATAAGACAGATTCCAACGTCTGAAATAAGAGGGACATCTGTTCTTCGATTTCCATCATCCGTTGTCTTGGTCCATCTTTGGAAGCCTATAATTCCCTGTTTTATAGCTTTGAATCTAAAATTTAGAACATGCCTTCTTTGATGAAAGAAGAAAGAACTCATTCAAGAAGAATGGAAAGAACCTCCACGGATTAGAAAATATGCTTGACAGAACTTGAGTGGTCAGAAAATGGTGAAGCATTTGTTAGAGGCAATTATTACCCCTACAGACTTGCTCTCATAATTCAATGAATTATATCTGCAAGTCTTTAGAGGTAACAAAAGGCTCCAGTAGATGCTACAACAATAAAACTCCATTGCCTTCAGCTGCCCCTACTCTGACCACTTATATAGTTGAGGAGACCTACTCTTACTCTCCCTCAACATTCACGGGCCTCCCTCAGAATTCACGGACATTCATCTTCTAGTATTGAAGGCACATCCCTTAACATTCATAGATTGTACCTCGACTAAAACAAACATTCATCTTTTAGTACTGAGGGACCCCTCAACATTCATGGACATGCCTTGACATTCACAAACATTCATCTTGTAGTACTCATCTTTTGTGTTGAGGGATGTCTGTTATGGGATGAGGGACGTCCATCGTAATGGGATGAGGCGCTTCATTTGGGCCGAGGGGCATTTGTTTCACCCATTACTCACCAACAATCTATATAGACAGTCGTTTACCAACATAATATTCTTAATTTACACCACATATCACAATTTCAACACATTCAACTCACTAAATATTGAAATGATAAAATCTTAATTTATACTCATCACGAATAAATTTGGGGTATTACCTATGTACAATTAGGATACTAACAAATACATAAACAATTAAAATAGCACCCATAAAAGCCACATGATTAAGGGTGCGGGTGTGGGGTGACAGATTCCTGCAAAACACAAAAATAATACTATGTCATACAAAAACGCACATAGGTATAACAACATATGAAAGCACAACAATCTATGCACCTGTGTATCAACAACAATGGTAAAGCCCATGAAAGTGTCTTGTGAGCGTCCTACTTTGCCACTACCACTTGCCACGCCAGCGGCTGTGCCTCAACCTTGACAAGAGCCGACATTGTGGCCCACACCATGACAACGGCTGCAAGTCATGGGTACATGTCTCTTGCTGACTACCGTGCGGCTACGAGGCTCGTCCGCCTCCCGCACTCTTCGTTTTCAATGCCGATCTGGAAGTCTCTTAACTGGCAATGGCAGAATTGGATCCTGGTTCATTTTAGGCCACATGTGGTGGCCACTGACAGGTTGGGCAAAGTGGGAGTACATCCTCATAAATGTGTCCCGATGATACCATACATGCACATAATTCTTAGCTGAAGTTCTCATAAAATTCATGCACGCATGGGATTTCAGTCATCTCCCACCGGTAATAGTTACATGTGCGCATGTCCAAATCGATTACGTACCATTCATGACCATCACTGACCTAAAATTGATTAGTTCCGACAGGTGTTAGACACCAATTCTGAGCCACATGTTGTAGCTTGACAAGCTTCTTTGTGGTCCTAGGACATAATAAGTTCGTTGACTGGGCCATCTTGTCATGTTTCTTAACGATCCTACAAATGATGCCCATTCTAATCATCTCAAACATAGTGAGGATCAGTTTGTCTCGGGCAGGCAAGAGGCAGGCGTTGTAGCACTCGCTTAAATTATTGAGGCCCATGTTTCACTTTGGGACGAAAGAGAAAGCATTTTTTGACCAACACCTTGGGTTTATTTTTTGCAAATATGCGTTTGCTGTCTGGTCGACCACAAGTAGTTTATTCATCTCTTTCTGAAATTACAATGATGTTTTGGCCCTAGCTACCTTTCACATGATATCTTTGTATAAATTGCCTGGAAATTATTTTTTTAAATTGGCATACAAGTGTCTGAGGCAGAAGCGATGCTCAGCTGCTGGTGCATATTGTTTGATAGCAGGCACCAACCCCTTCCGTCAGTCAAAAATAAATGTCCATCACCTACTCATGTCACTGTCTAAGACCAAAAGCAACCAATACAAAAAACCAGGTCCAAGAGTCTCTGGATTCTGATTCAACAAGTGCCACAACAACTGGATAAATTCCATCATTGGAGTCAATGCTAACGACTGTGAGCAACTGGCCTGGGCACGACCCCTTTAGGTGACTGGCATCCAGGCAAATGACGAGTCTACCAAACTCCCTCAGACCTCTCTTGTACGCATTCAAACACATGTACATCCTTTTAAATATTGGACTTGGACGGGCCATCAGATCGGGCACATCTACCACCACCAACAATGTGCTGCTGGGATTGGATATTTGAATCTCTTCTACGTACAACCAAAGTCGTGTATTGTTCGTTACCATCTCCTTCGTTTAGTTTCAGGGCTAAATTCATAGCCCTTCTGGCAAGACTCGAGGTAATATTGACATTAAAGTCTTTCCTGACAGTCTCAATAATGGAATGAATGTTCCACGTGGGCTGATTTTTGAATTGATTCTTTGTTTGTTTTAAGGGAAATCCAGAGTGTTGAAGAAAGAGTTACATAGTCAGACTTCATTAAATACTCCAGGTAAGAGATGTTTTGCTTGTGTTTGGCCTTTGACTGCATCACAAAGTGCTAGGGTAAGCTAGTATATTTTGATGACTTGTTATAATGCCTACAGACTGTGTTTTGAGGATGTGATTTATTGACTATTATTATGAATTCTTTATTAGAAACATGTGATGTTAGGATAAAAGGTGATGACTTTGGAGATGTCTAAACTGTTTTCATACATGTTTGATATACTGTTGGATAATATGTTACGTCTCATTGATTCGAGGATATGTCTACTGTTGTTATGCTATATGATTATCTAATACCCTGAATTCTTATCGTATCAAGCATAAGGTTAAACAACGATGATATTTGATGATTATTGGAATTGTATTGAATAATTTTAGTGTTGACGTGATTGATTGTGGTTTATGGTCTTTGGAGATTAAGAATTTTTCATGTAATTGAGAGTTGGCAGGGTGTGGTCGACCAGCAATGTTGGTAGATCGATCGTATTGTGGATAGTGAAAAATGGGGGCTCTCGAGTAAATTTATGGTCGACCAGATATAGAGTTTTCGTCGACCAGGTTTGTGACATATTAGAATCTTTTAGCCTCGAATTGATTTGAGGTCGACCGGAAGTGAATTTGTGGTCTACCAGATATGTGAAAAATTTCCGACTTTAGATGATATGTCACGATTTAAGTAAAGAAAGGAGTTAATGACTCAACATTTCTTTGTTGAAGAGGTGCCACTTTCTGCTTGGATGGCTGAGGAGGGAGAATAAGGGTTATTTCTTTTGGATTAAAGGAGAGAAAAATGTGGGAGAGAAATAGGAGAAGAAAAGGAAATTCTAGAGGAGAGAAGGAAAGAGAAAAGAAGGCTTAAGCTTGAAAGGATAAGTATTTGGAGAGGAAGAAACCCTAAGAAGTTTGTAATCTCTCAATTTCTTCAAGGAAATTTAAGGTAAGAATTGACTGTATGCATTTGCCTTCTGGCTACATCACAAGAATTAGGGTTTTATGATTTAGAGATATGTTATTTTGAGGATTTAATGCTGATGTCATGTTTCATAGAGGTTAAGTTCTAGTAATTATGTACATAAACATGTTCTTTTGAGGATTTGTTGCTTGAATATAATGCTAATTGTTGTGCTTAATTGTGATATTGGTGATAAGAATCATGTACAGAATGTGCTTAGGATTAAAGTGTTGATGATATGCTACAATATGGGTTGATGAATGCATACATGTTCATGCATCGTGTTTTTTATGAAAAGTAAGAAAAGGTTTTTATACATACATGTTTTCATATGAAAATAGAAATGGAAATGAATGCAACTAAAGAAGGATTTGAGTTGGCCAATGTTCACCACTTAATCCCTAAATGGTAAAAAGGAAGAGTAACGACTAAAGTTCACTGTTATGCCCAAAGTTTACCATTGATCGAAGTTCATCGCTCGTCCTTAAATAAAAGAATATTAAGAAAAGAAAAGGTAGGAAACTAAAATGGAAATGTTTTATGTAAAAGGCATCTCATGTTCATAGTGAATCTCATTTCTTACCAAGCATTAAGCTTATAGATTATGTCTTGTGATGTAGGTAAGCATAGGTATGAAGAAATGAGTAGCTAATGGAGGATTTACATGTTGTGGATCTTGTGCTAGCTAGGTTAAATGGAAAAAGGGAAATGCAATGTATATATCAAATGTGTAAGAAATGTATTTGTAAAAATGTAAATGTACATGGTTTTTAATTTATGACATGTTTTGTAAAAGTATAAGGATTTAAAGAATGAATTTTATTTATGGTATCCCATTTTATTTATTCTCAAATATTTTTATTAAGAAAAGTCTTCCGTTATGCATTTTATAAAAGAAAAAGTGTTCTAGTCTTAACGTTTTAAGTAAAGGAAAAATGTGTCATTACAGATTATGCATGCTAGACTATTATTATATATCATGTATGTTCTATGTATCATGTTTTTCAAGAAAATAAGTAAAACAGTTTACATGCATATGTTTTTATGTAAGAAAGACAGAAATAGAATTTAAGATACGTAAGAAAGAATACACAAGGTTGAGGAAAGACTATCCCAAAGGTTGGTCCTATGGGGGATAAGCCTGTTTGTCCGGTTATGCCAGGGCTTGCCCGAAGTTCACTAGGTAGTTGTGCATTGAGTGTACAACACTAACGGAGGTCCCGGTAAGGGCGACTGTCTCGCCAAAGTTCACAAGACTTAGTGGTGTGTTTCCCATAGTCATGCTTACTCTTCCTATAAGGATCTCGACAAAGGTTGTATTTCATACTCATTACATCTCTTACTGAGCGTTACGCTCATAGTTTGAACTTTGTGATATAGGTAATGATTAAATTATTGAGAAACATGATGATATGATCAATTGATAGCGCGGTTGAAGAGGAATTTTCATTGGTGAAACCAAAGCATTGTCGAAGGGAAGACCCATGGGTGAGAATTTGAAGAAACAGAAGAAAAAGAAAGACTTTCTATTTTAATCAGTTGGATTTCAGTTTGAATTATTTTATTATTAGTTATATTTATTTTACAATGGGTTTTGCCACGATGGATTATAAAAGAGATTTATTTTAAAGATTTCCACTATATATGATTTTAAATATAATATTTTTATGTATGGTGTATTTAAAAAAAAAAAACAAGAAAAGAGTTTTAATGTCAGGGGGCATTATAATGAAAGTGTAATATCAGAAATTTCATGATTAATTATAATACGACGATTTAGAATTTAATAGATTTATTATTGTCACAATTTATGAATTTTAATAAAAGATTAAAAGTATTAGAATTATTAAATAATTATGGAGTTAGGAAAGATTAAATAAAAAATTTTATTTAATAGGTAATAAAATAAAATAGGAAATACGAAGGAATTAGGAAAACTAAATATAGTAGAATTAGTAAAGAATATTGTGTAATAATCATGGTTAAGGAAAATATTTAATTGATAGTTTAATAAATTGTATCATGGAAATTTAAGAAATATTGTGTGGGTTGATTTGATGTTTTAGGAGCCATTGGAAGAGGTTTAGGAACGGCTGAGATCATTTAGAATGGAGAAAGATGATTTGTGTAAGTGTTTGATGCGGGAGGACGTTGAACCGTTCGATTGAATTAGTGGAAGGAATGTGGATAATTGAATTTAAGAAAAAGATGCTTCCGCTGGAGCGTGATGCGTTTGAGTGCGGGAGAGTTTTGGACTGTAGAATTAGATTAGTTGAAGGAGCGGAAACCGTTAAATTTAAGAAAGATTCTTCTGTGGGAGCGTTGGATGTCGCTTGGACCCGAAAGGAAGTTGAGCCGTTAGATCTAGTTTTGTAGAAAAAGTGTGAGCCATTGAATTAGGAAAAGATTCTTCTGCAGAACGGAAAGATGTCAATCGGGAGCGATAAGTAACTTTGAAACATCAGCGTTTTAGGTTATAGTGTGTTTTTGCGGCTGCGTTTGTGTTTTATGTGTTAGAAACGTCATTGTTAGATTTAATGAGTTTGCAGTCTACGAGAGCGTTGGCGTTCACAGATGAGTTTTAATGATAGAATAATATAAAGGCAAATGGTGAATCTTCAGATCTTTCGCAGAAGTGTTCACGTCTACGGTTGCTTTGGCGACCGCGAATGTGAGTTTTAGGGCTGACGTGTATGTTGGCCATTGGTTGAACGAGTTATTGTGGACATCCGTTGCGGCTGTTTGCATCTCCATTATAGCTCGGGCAAGTTTAAATTAAGGTAGTTTTCCAAAAACTTGCGAGCAACGATTCAACCTTTAGACTGTTTAGGAAAAAATAAGGTTTAGACGCGATTTTCTGGGATTTTATTCCGCGAAACTTTCTTGTTTTAGCTCTATAAATAGAAGTGTTCGAGCGGATACTCTAATCAACCGAGAATCCCAAAACGTAGGAGTTTCTCTCTAGCTCTCGGATGAATTTCTTCTCCTAGGTTTTGAAGGTAAGCTGCTACTGTAGAGGTTCGTCACTGTTTCTTAGACTACATAATGTTCAAGCTATTCTTTTTGTTAATCTGCTCTTGATTTATTTTAAGGAAAAATCCGTGTGTGGAAGATAGAGAATAGTCCAACCTTCATAAGAAATCCAGGCAAGATATGTTGCATGTGTTTGGCCTTTGGCCTGGATCACAAAGATGCTAGGGTATTTTATGTTATGATAATTGTTCTTTCTATATTGCCTACGGACTATGATCAAGGGTATGATGACTTGATTGTTTTTATGATTATTTATATGTGACAATGATTGACTATTTTCATGCTAGTGTGATCCTTCGTTTGAAATATGCGATGATAACTTGATTATTTCTATGCATGATGATGCTGTTGAGAATTTGTTTACTATTATCTTTATGCATGGTAGTTTATTATCACGTATCATGTATGTTGCATGCATCATATTTTTCAAGAAAAGAACGAAAATAGTTGACATGCATAAGTTTTCCATGTAAGAAAACACAAAAACGTAACTTAAGATACAAAGGGTTGAGGAAAGACTGTCCCAAAGGTTGGTCCTATGGGGGATAAACCCGTTAGCCCGGTAAGATCGAGGCTTGGTCGAAGTTTACCAAGTGGTTGTGTATTAAGTGCCCAACACTAACAAAGGTCCTAGTAAGGGGGACTGTCTCACCGAAGTTCATGAGACTCAGGGGTGTGTTTGTCATAGTCGTGCCTACTCTTCCCGCAAGATTCCTGACAAAAATTGTGAGATAGTTAAAAGAAAAGAAAGAAAGAAAGAACAAAAAGACATGTTTTTTTATGAAATTGCATTGCATAGTCATGTTTTATGTTATACATCTCTTACTGAGCGTTAGATTTATAGTTTGAACTTTGTGATGTAGGTAATGATGAATTTACTAAGGAATATAATAATGGAATTAATGGATAGATCAGTTGAAGAGGAGTTCTCATAGGCAAAGTCAAAGCATTGTTGAAGTGAAGTTGACCCGTGGGTGAAGATTTGAAAAAATCAGAAAAAAAGACTTTATTTTAATTTTGTTTTTTAGTTGGATTTCAGAAATAAATATTTATATTTATTTTTATGATGAATTTTTGTTAGGTTGAGCTTAAAAAGAGATTTATTTTAAGGACTTTCTAAGATTTTAAAAGAAAGATTTTACTACATGATATATTTTTTTAAAAAAATAATAGCAAAAAAGAGAGTTTAACCTTCTGGGCATTAAAGAAAGTGGTTGGTCAATTAAGAAATAAAGAAACAACTCTTCCACTAATTCATCTTTAATTTTAAGTCATTGACACAATAAATTGATTGGTAGGTAAAACCTACCATATTTATTTATGTACTGCACATGGGATTGCACTTGATTGTGGATTGCACAGGATTAACACAATCAAGTCACCCATTCCCCTCCAACCAAGTGGAGTAGACCACCTGCCTATTTTACCAAAATTAAAGATTAAAAAATAAACAATAATGCAAGTCTAATATTTTCCATTTTTTTAGATGTTTGGGTTCAAGATTTGCCATTAGGGAAAAGCATGCGTAGTTATTGCCCTCTTTAAGGGAAAACTCTTTTGAACTTTCTCAATTCCACATTTGAATTATCCATGGGGTCTCCTTTTTCTTTATTTCCCATCGCAAAATTTGACTGTTATTGGGTGTTAAGACTTCTTTTGATGTGATTGGTAGCACATACAAACTATATTGAGTGTTGGGCATGGATCCTCATTTTATTTTTCACACCAGTTAAAATCTTGCCTACATCATAACAGTTTATTTAGGATACATAACAAAATTAATGAGAAAATAATAAGTAATTATGATCTAAGACAATAGCACAGACTTGGAATAGGAGAAACTCTTTTATTGCAAACAAACGAGGGTGCATTTTTTTTTTTTACCAAAAAGGAGTCATTGTTGGGAAAAACGCGGATAATATGGAAAATTGAATGAAATATAGATAGTACTGATGAGGATAATTCTCAGAAAAAAAATGCTCTTGGTAATCTTCTTAAACAAAATTTTCTTTCCAAGTAAGTTCCCAGGAAAGGCTGGAGGGGTTACAAACGGTCCCACTTAATACCCAGTCTCCTAGACAGAGCTTACTTACATAGTACAATTACACCACTAACCGGTACAAAAAACGATAGCAGATGTGATCCCAAAATATCAAGAAGTAAGAGAAATACCAGCGAAAATAGATACCGAGAATTTTACGTGGAAACCCAAATCGGGAAAAAAACCATGGGGACCGAGTCGAGAAAGATCTCACTAAGAAAAATAGGATTTACAATATTTTTCTAGAAACCGAATATTCTAGAAAATATTCACTAAGAGAAAAACACAACTCTTAGATTTTCCGTGCACAAATGCACTTCACCTATTATTCCCTCACGCTTTCTTTTCTCTCCCTCAAAAAATCTCTCTATTTTCTCTCATTCTTTCTCCTTCTCTCCCTCTTCTTCTTTTCCTACGCTGGATGCTACTTTGGGATGGTTTGTAGAATTGGAGGAACTCTCTATTTATAGAGAGAGTTCCTAGAAGGGGACAGAAGAGAAGAACCTAACAATTAGGTTCTTCTCATTTACTTGAAGAAGATGAACTCTTCTTCTTCATAAGCATGACAAGTGTCATGCTCAGTTGGGGATGCTGCAGTTGGTACTTCATTGTGAACATCTTACCAGATTATGACATATGTGTCTAGGGCATATGAGTGAAAATGAGATGAATGAGCTAAGCACAAGAGGACTTTTGAATGGTCAGAGCATAAGTAAATTTCAATTTTGTGAGCATTGTGTTTTTAGGAAACAAAAGAGAGTTAGATTCACTCCGGCCACTCACAGTACGAAAAAAACACTAGATTATATCCACTCAGATCTTTGGGGTCCAGTACCGTTGCCTTCCAAGGGAGAGGCACATTATATGGTGACTATGATTGATGATTTTTCTAGAAAAGTTTAGGTGTTCTTTCTAAAGAAGAAAAGTGATGTATTCTATACTTTCAAGGAGTGGAAAACTTTAATTGAAAAGTAGACAAGAAAGCAGGTAAAACATTTACGCACTGATAATGGGTTAGAGTTTTGTTCGAAAGAGTTCAACTCTTTCTGCAGGTCAGAAGGAATCATGAGGCATCTGACAATCCCGGGTACTCCACAGCAAAATGGAGTGGCAGAACGAATGAATAAAACTTTAATGGAAAATGTTCGGTGTATGTTTTCAAATTTTGGTTTACCTAACTCATTTTGGGTTGAAGCTGCTGCTACTGCTAGTTATATTGTGAATCGTTCTTTGTCAAATGCTCTTGATAAGAAAGTTGTTGAAGAAGTTTCATCTGGTACTCCTGTTGATTATTTAGTTTTGAGAGTGTTTGGTTGCCCTACATATGCTCATGTTGATAAAGATAAGTTAGAACCCAGATCATTGAAGTGTATATTCCTTGGATACAAGTTTGGTGTCAAGGGATATAAATTATGGCGTCCTGAATCCAAGAAAGTCAGATTTAGCAGAGATGTGGTATTTGATGAAGCTAATATGCTTGGTAATTCATCTTCTAAAGGCTTGACAGATAAGACTAATCATCTATCTAGTAGCAAGGTTAAAGTTGAAATTGGATCAGGGTCGACATTAGAGTCTTTACATCAGACCAGCTCAAATAATCAGGGTGATATCGTTTCCACACAATCACCAGTATTAGCTTCTCCACAGTATTCCATTGTTAAGAATAGACCAAGAAGACAGATTAAACATCCACAAAAATATGATGAGGCAGATTTAGTTGCTTATGCTTTGAGTGTACCTGAAAGCAAAGATTCTAGTGAAGAATCGTCTACTTATTTAGAGGTAGTGATTTCATAAAATTCAAGGAAATGAATGATTGCCATGTAGGAAGAGATGGAATCTCTTCAGAAGAATGACATATGAGACTTAGTTAAATTGACAAAAGAAAAGAAAGTTGTTTGTTACAAATGGGTGTTCAAGAAAAAGGAAATTACACCAGATGTTGAAGAAGATAGGTACAAAGCACGTTTGGTTGCTAAGGGGTATAGTCAGATTCCAGGTGTAGACTTCACTGATGTGTTTTCTCTAGTGGTTAATCATAGTTCGATTTAAGCTTTGCTAGATGTTGTGGCTATGCACGACTTTGAGCTTGAACACTTAGATGTGAAAACTGCATTTTCACATGGAGAATTTGAGGAGGACATCTATATGCAACAACCTGAGGTTTATTGTCTCATAAAAAGAAAACTATGTTTGTTCTTTGAAGAAGTCTCTTTATGGTCTAAAGTTGCCTAGACAATGGTATAAGAGGTTCAATTCATTCATGCTTACTCAATATTTCAAAATGAGCAATTATGACAGTTGTGTCTACATAAAGAATAGTAAGAATGGGTCAATTGTTTATCTACTCTTATACATTAACGATATGTTAATAGCAGCTAAAGATATAGGAGAAATCAAATGGGTCAAAGCACAGCTGAGTAAAAAATTTGAGATGAAAGATTTGAGAGTAGCCAAAAAGAAAATTGGTATGGACATACAGAGAGATAGAAAAGCAGGGAAATTGTACCTAAGTCAAATGAGATACATTCAGAAAGTTCTTTGTAGGTTTAACATGAATAAGTCTAAACCAGTTAGTACTCCTTTAGCAGCTCATTTCAAGTTTTCATCTAACTTATGTTTGCAATCAGATGATGAAATTAATTATATGTCATGAGTTCCGTATTCTAGTGCAGTGAGATCTCTCATGTATGCTATGGTTTGCACGCATCCAGACTTATCTTACGCAGCCAGTGCAGTTAGTAGGTACATGGAAAATCTGGTAAAGGAACACTGGAAAGCTGTCTAGTGGATTCTTACGTATCTACGTGGAACTAGAGATGTTTGTCTTCAATTTGGAAGAACTAAAGATCTTGTTATTAGATATGTTGATTTTGATTATGTTGGGGACCTTAATAAGATGAGATCTCTTATAGGATATGTTTTTATAGTTGGTGGTTGCACTATTAGTTGGAGAGCTACCTTACTGGATACCATTGTGTTGTCTACTACAGAGGCATAATATATGGCTATTACAAAGGCTTGTAAAGAAGCTATATGGTTAAAAGATTTGTTTGGTGAGCTCAGGGAAGACTTGCAGATTGCCACAGTGTTTTGTGACAGTCAGAGTGCTATCTTTCTCACTAAAGATCAGATGTTTTATGAGAGGACGAAGCACATCAATATTCATTATCATTTTGTTCGTGAAGTGGTTCCTCGTGGTGATTTTGATATAAATAAAATCAGTACTCATGATAATCTTGCTGATATGATGACCAAGACTTTGCCCACACCTAAGTTCAAACATTGTTTGAGCTTGGTTGGTATTAGCTGCTGATTTGGCCCTAAGGGGCATTTGTGAAAGTGGAGGTTTTCTGAAGTTTTGAAGATATATTTATAGAGTGAAATTCATGTCAAGTGGAGATTGTTAGGGTTTGGTGTGACTCAGATTTTAATTGGGCAAGGCCAGTTTGGGCCCACGTTAGCGGTTTCCTATTTCCAGTGTGATTAGAGTTTCCTATTTCAGTATGACTATAATTTCTAGTTTATGCTATAAATATAAGCTTGGGTCGCAAAACTCATCGTACCGATTTCATTAGTGATTTTTCTCCTGTGCCGTAGTTTTTTACTCGTCTTGAGATTTTCACGTAAATCTCGGTGTCTATTATTTTTCTCTTTCTCTTTTCAAATCTTGTTCGTATTTTCAACAATTCTCTTCGTGTCACTCACTAAAACTCCATTGTTTTTCACATGCATTATGCTTTTTTTTTTTTAAACATATGTAATAAAATTGTTATTCAATCATTTATCACTCCTTTGATTGGGAGCGTTTAGGTGGAAATTTTATGTCAACTTTTGACAATCTAAGCAATCTCAACTAGATGATAAACTCAAAGAGCACACTAATTATTTGTATAATAAATAC
This sequence comes from Begonia loranthoides, assembly GCA_022433065.1. NCBI lineage: Eukaryota > Viridiplantae > Streptophyta > Magnoliopsida > Cucurbitales > Begoniaceae > Begonia > Begonia loranthoides. The sequence goes on along the minus strand of CM039476.1, from coordinate 10,850,546 downwards.
AATGACTAATTATAAGATGTAGTTGCTTGTATGATAGTAAAAAATATAGATGTTATGTTTTTGGGAGACCAATATGTTAAGACTAATAAAATAGAAATTTCAACCAATTACAAAATTTCTTACAAGTTAAACTAGTAACTTAAATAATTAATTAAATAAGTTCTTTGATATACTATTGATATTGAAAAATTAAAAATAAAAGTCAAAAGGCAATTTAAAATTTAAAATTATAATTTACAAATCAAAACTTTTCAAGTATATAGCAACAAAGATTGAAGTTAAGGACGAGGAAGAAAAGTCTCTTAAAATTTTCTCCTATGTGACATTTATCATAATGGGTGAGCATGCTTTGATACTTAAAAAAACATTTTATTAGGATTATTAATGATTTTTTTAAACTTTTCAAGTATGGAGCACCAAGATTGAAGTTACGGTTGATGATGAAATGTCTCTTAAACTTTTCAGTGACGAGTGTGCTTTTTTGACAGGTTGAGAAGAACATCTAACGAAGTATGATTTTTCTTTTAGGGGAGATGACACAGACATGGTTTTTTTCTGGGTCCAAATCTCCTCCACTATTTTTTTATGTACCATGTTCTTTTTTGGGTTTCTTTTTTATTTCCCCTCTTTGGAAGAAATTATGCATTTTCTATGTTAGATTGGTGGCGGTTCCATTCTGATTCCAATGAAGGCATTAAAAACATGTTTATCAAACTACAATGCATCTCGTGAGAAGAATTTCAGCGCTACTTTTTCTCTTCTCTTCTCTTCGATATTTGAAGAGATCTCTTTAGCCTACTTGCTTGAAATCACTTGTTTGATGCTAATTCACATAAAGGTTTTTTAACACCCAAAAATTTCAACGTAGCACTATTTACTTTAAGTATTAAAAAAATTATATATATGTTAGAATGACCTGAAGATATGATGATAATGTTACCAAGATTGTGAAAATTCGAAGGTTAAGTGGTTGAATGATGTGTAGGTATCCACAGACGTGTTGGTGTCTATGAAAGTGTAGGTGTCCATGGAATGATGTCCATAAAATGAAGTGTATCCGTGGTTGTGTTGGTGTCTGCAGAAATGTTGGTATCTACGGATACGTTGGTGTTCGCAAAATGATGTGTAGGTATCTGCAAACGTGTTGGTGCCCGCGGGATGACGTGTAAGTGTCTGTGCAATGAAGTGTATATACAAATGTGTTGGTATCTGTGGAAGTGTTTACTTCTATGAAAACAATGGTGTTTGCAGAAGCATAAGTGTCCGCAAAAGCGTGGGTATTTGCGGATAATGTGAGATGTATCTGCGAAATGATGTGTGGTATCTGATGATGACGTGTGTTCGCAGAATTATATGTGTCTGCATCGGATATCTAGGATTTTAAATGTTTCTGAAGAGCAGACATCCAGACTTATATTTTAAACTTAAGAAATGTCTTGCGGTCGTTCACAAGTTACATGCGGACGTTGGAATTATGAGTCTGTGGAGTAAATTTGTTTGTTAGCAAGACAAAAAGTTAGTGACTTCTCAGCTGAAGGGGTGAGAATAACACTCAGAAACCGTTAGAGCATGTATTAGGACATGTCCTATGAATGTTGAGAAGCTATGACTCTTCATTTAAGTTATTAACTCCACTCAATTTAATGGGAGACCTCAAAAGTCTCTTCCAATCCATTTTGATATAAGACTCTTTTGGCTGCAAGTAGTCATTTTTGGATGACTAAGGAAGTTCAAGAAGAGATCAATTTTCTTTCTATTTTTAGAAGGATCTTTGTCTCGAGGAGTTAATTAGATAAATTGCTGGTATTTGTGCTTAGACCCAGAGGTAAATAATATTTGCATGTGTTTGGTTTTCGAGCCTATATCACAAGATGCTAGGGAGATTTTAATTAGTAGCATGTATGGATATGTAGAATAATATTGATCAATGTTATGCTGAGTTAGTCATGATAGTGATAGACAAGGATTTATTGTAATGTTTGCATGTCTTGATGTAGATATATTGGTGTAGATGATAATGGAGGATGTGCTGTAATGTTTAAAAAAATATTACTAGAGAACATGTTATAGACTATTGATATGTGGAGATATTTGTGACATGATATAGTCTGTTGATATCTTTGTTATGATTGTCATGAGCATGTTACATGCATCATCAAAAATGTTTTTATAAGAAAGAATAGAAAAGATTTTGATGCATTTGTTTTTAGACTGAAAGACTGATAGATTGAATAAAAGATATGTAATGGTTGTGGTGGGACGTGGTTTCGAGCTAACTATCCTTAATGAAGTGAACCAAATGGTGTCATTCTCTTATATATTGAATTACCCCTAGCAACTGAACTATATATGGAAGAAAAGAAGGAAAGAATGAAGGAGGAAAACTGCGTGTTTTACATTATATTCATGTCATTTGTACATTATTTACTAAGTATTAGACTTATAGATAAATCTTCTGATGTAGGTGAGGAGTTAACTGATGATATGCATGATGATAGAACAAAATGAAAGATGTAGTTTAATAGGTATTTCATGGTGATCACTTGATGTTGTTACGATGAATCAAACCCCTGGGATAAAGTTCAAGGAAAGACTTATGAGATTTAAAGATTTGAATTTCAAATAAATGCTTTAAGAACCTTGTTTTATGTTAAGAATCTTTTGTGGATTTGCTTAACTTTGTATTAATGCGATGAAATCTTTTTTACTTTAAAAAAGTTTTCCATTATACAAATTATGAATGTGATGAATTTTATTTACTTAAAGCAAAGTCTTTTGCTGTATAAACTATTTTTGAAAGTACTTCTTATCACATTTTCTTTTACAGAAAAAATCGTTTATAAATTTGGGATGTGACAATTATGATATTAGAGCCACCGAGATCTAAAATCGTTGCCATAGACTGCCTAACGACTCAAGCCTCAACGTGGAAATGTTTCATCAACTGTAAGTACATTATTAGATTTTTTTATTTTATTTTATTTTGTGTCTTACTTTGTGTATATAAATCATTTAGGAAATAATATGGTGAGAGAACAAAGGAGAGTTATGGATGATAGAGATGAAGCCATTGGTCGGCTAATGGACCTAGTGGAACGTCAATTCCAGTATATAGAGAGATTTATGGGGAGGGAGGAACAAGGGAATACGAGAATAGTCATGCAAGCGAATATGAGTTTTAAGAGGTTTCGAAGATTAGGACCACCTCATTTTGATGGAAATGTTACCGCACCGACCGGGGGAGAGGAATGGATCCGAACCATGAAGGACGTGTTTGAGTATGCTAAGATTGAAGAAGGGGAGAAGATAACTTGTGCTAGGTACATGCTCGTTAAGGATGCAAGATTCTGGTGAGACTCCATAAAGACCACACATGACATGAAGAAGATGACTTGGGAGAAATTCAAGGAAATTTTCTATGATAAGTATTTCAATCATACTACAAGGATGAACAAGTTGGTGGAATTTGTTCAGTTGTGGCAAATCAGAACAATTGTAGATTATGTGTGCAAAAATTTAGTTGCTATCTCGTTGTGCTTCACACTTGCTGAGCAATAATGAGCATAAGGTGCATCAACTTGTGCAAGACCTCAAAGTAGAAGTATATCATGGTGGGAAGATATTTGGCATTCAAGATATGCCATATTCAAAAGTAGTGGCTAAGGTGATAGAGGTGGAAGAAGCTGAACTACAAGTTGCTAAGCAGATGGAGTCCAAAATGAGGTACTTTAAGGAAGTTTAGCTTCACCTAAGAAAAGGGTGCGATTAAGATGCAGGGGCTAAAAAAGGCCTATGGAAGATGGAAAACAACAAGGGAGGGAGAAGCGCACAGGAGAACTATTTCATACAAAGATGAATGTTAAGACATCACAAGCTCCTTAGTGTCCTAAATGCGAGAGGAAATACTTTGGCGACTGCAAAGCTGGTACGAAACAGTGTTTAAAATGCAAGGAGCTTGGACACATTGCCAAAAATTTCCCAACACTGACTTGGGAGGAGAAGAAGGTTACCTTGAGAGTTTTTGCTCTTATTGAAGCTGAAGGAGAAGGACAGCCTGACGGGTATCAGGTACAATTTATATTTACGATGTTACTGCATATACTTTGATAGATTCAGGAGCTACACATTTATTCGCATCCTATGCATTTTGTGCTAAGTTAAATTGGTTGTCTAAGTTGTCTGAGCATGCATATGACATAATGTTACCATTTGGTAATGTTTACACTTAGTGTGCATTTTAAAGGGATGCATGGTCTATGTGATTGATAAGCAATTGCCTCCTAATTTGATTATAATTGACATGATGGGGAACAAAGCTATATTGGGCATGGATTGTCTGTTTCAGCATTCTGCAACCATAGACTATAGGAGAAGAAGAGTTTGTTTTCGACCACCTTGTGGTGAGGAGTATATCTTTCATGGGACGAAGGACAAAAGCCAGCTACCTATCATTTCTGCGACTAAGGCCCAATGATTGTTGAGCAGTGGTTTTATAGCTTTCTTAGCTAGTAGGATTGATATATGCATAAAGTTCGATGTGAGACTTGAAGAAATTCCAATTGCCCATAAATTTCTTGAAATTTTTCTAGATGATTTGCTAGGATTACCACCTGACGGAGAAATAGAATTTGGTATTGTTGTTTATCTCGGTATGTCACCCATATCTGAAATTCATATAGAATGGCTCTAGTGGAACTAAAGGAGTTAAAGTCTCAAATTGAAGAGCTACTAAACAAGGGTTATCTTTGCATAAGTTTTTCACCTTAGGGAGCTTTCGTTTCATTTGTTAAGAAGAAATATTAGTTTATGTGTATGTGTACTGACCGTAGGGAGTCGAATAAGGTAACTATCAAGAACACGTATCCCTTACCAAGGATCGACGACTTATTTGATCAACTTCAAGGTGTGGCAGTACTCTCCAAAATTGATTTGAGTTCTGGGTATTCCCAACTAAAAGTTAGAACCAAAGATATTTTATAGACGACTTTTTAGACCAGATACGACCATTATGAATTCTTGATTATGTCTTTTGGGCTAACAAACATGGCAACGACATTTATAGACTTAATAAATCATATCTTTAAAGATTATCTAGATAGGTTTATAATTATTTTCATTGATGATATTTTAGTATATTTCCATTTGAAGGAGGAACATATAGAGCACCTGAAGGTCACATTATCAATTATGAAGGCACATTAGTTTTATGAAAAATTCTCTAAGTTCGAATTTTGGCTTGAAAATGTTAACTTCTTGGGTCATGGCATTTCTCAAAAAGACATGGTGGTGGACCCAACCAAGATACAAGTAAATCTAGAATGGCCACATTTTAAGAATTTTAGTGAAGTACACAATTTCCTCGACATGGGAAGATATTACTGAATGTTTATAAAGGGTTTCTCAAACATTACCATACTACTAACATATTTAATTAGGAAGAATGTAAAACTTTGGTGGTCAAGTGAAGGTGAGGATAACTTTCAGGAGTTGAAGTAGAGGTTAACCACCACACCAATCTTAACACTCTCATCTAAGACCGGTAGATATAGTATTTATCATGATGCAACAATGAGTAGATTAGGATGCGTGTTAGTGCAAGAAGGAAAAGTAGTTGCCTATGCTTCTAGACAATTGAAAAGCTATGAACAGAATTATCTGACACATGACTTGGAATTGGCTACGTTGGTGTTTGCACTTAAGATGTAGAGACATTACCTTTATGGGCAGCAATGTGAGATATTCACTGACCACAAAAGCCTAAAGTACATATTTACTAAGAAGGAGTTAAACATGAAAGAACTACGAGGGTTGGATTTCATTAAGGACTACATCTATGAGATTAAGTGTCACTTTGGAAAAGCAATCGTGATTGCCGATGAGTTGAATAGGAAGTCGATTGCAATGCATTGTATGTGGTAAGAGATGCCCTTAACGCTATAAATAGAAATTCAGAAGTTTGGATTGAAAGTAGTTACTACACAAATGACATCCATATTGTCAACTATGACTTTGAAGCCTACACTATTAAAGAGGGTTAAGGAAGCTCAAAGAGAGGATCCAAAGTGCTTAAGCCTCAAGGTGGATGACATGTTGGATATGCAATCAGATTTAATAACTCTCTCTCGAGATGGCATCATGAAATTTAAGAATAGATGGTATATTCCCAAGGATAAGAAGCACAACTCGAGATATTATCTAAGGTGCACTCCTCTACCACCTTTGTACACCCTGGCTGCACTAAGATTTACAGGGATTTGAAACAACATTATTGGTGGCCGAATCTTAAGAAGGATGCTGCTAAACATGTTGAGACATGTCTGATTTTTCAGTAAGTCAAAGCAGAACATCAAAGGCTAGTGATGTGTCACGGATCCCGCCCTAGTTTTTAATATTATTTTAATTTTAATTTTATAATTTGGAACTTTGATATATTTACATTTTTGCCATTATATTGGCTATTTAGTTTAGGGTTAGGGCTTTTATGTTTAGTTGTTGAATTTGGATTATTGAATTAAGAAATTAGAGGTTTCTTTTCAGTGGCTTCTTGAGGGTTGTCTCTTAGAATCATTTACCTTATCATTCAAGAGTGGTGAGCTTGAGTGTGGCAGTTTAATGGAATCTCCATCTAACCTGTTTCGTGTTAGAACGAGTGCGAGTTTTCACAAATCACAATTGTTCTTTTTTCTATTTCATTGGTTTTTCACATTTGAACGTGGATCAGACTTACTGGGAAGTTGAGGAATCTTCCAATTTATCAAGTTGGGGACTTTTCTACGTGGGAGATCACCTTGGAATAGAAAGTCGAAGTTTTTCGCAGTTTCTGATTGACCTGCACTATTTTGGCCATATCTTGGTCGTCCCTTGAAATGTGCCCAGAAATTTTAAGGGTTACTTTATAACTCATCCCTTGAGATTGTGTCAAAATATCATGCTAAAATTCGTTGATTAGGGTTGTTTTTTGTTGCAGTTGAAGTTTTTCTAGAAAATCTACGAAACTTCGAATTGTGGGCTTTCACATCGTTTCTGAAACCCTATCGTCGCACATCATTTGGTATTAGCGCTTCCATTTTTGAGTCAGCTAGCAAGAAATTTACAATCCATGCTAATATGGGAATGGAAGTGAGTGCAAATTGTGGTGGACTTTGTAGTGGGTTTGCCAAGGACGACGAGAGAGCATGATGTCATTTGGAGAGCATGATGTCATTTGGGTGATTGTGGACAGATTGACTAAGTCATTACACTTCTTACCAATGAAGATGACTTATACAATAAATCAATATGCAGAACTACATATTCAATAAATAGTTCAGTTATATGGAATACCTATATATCAATTGTATCAGACCATGATCACATATTTACCTCAAACTTTTGGAGGAGTTTACGTAAGGCGTTGGGTACAAATTTAACATTCAACATGACTTTTCACCCTCAAACGGATGGATTAACCAAAAAGACAATTCAAATATTGGAAGATATGTTGCACGCTTTTGTATTGAAATTTCAAGTTAGTTGGAGTAGTAATTCATCATTAGTTGAGTTTGCATATAACAATAACTATTAGTCTACTATTGGTATGTTACCGTATGAGGTCCTATATGGAAGGAACTATAGATCTTCGTTATGCTAGGATGAAGTTGGCAAAGCAAAACTGCTCGCTTTGAGAAATATTGCAGTAAATTGTGGACATGATAAAGATTATTTAACAAAGGATGCCAACTACTTGTAATGTCCCTAGTCCCCTCAATATAATATTGTCTGCTTTGGGACAAATCCTGCACAATTTTTTTCTTGAAGTTAGTTCAAAAGGCATTGTACTAGGTAGGGAAGAAAACTCTACTTATAAACCATGTGTTTTCCACTCTCTTAAGCAGTGTGAGATTGTGCACCCCTACTTGTATGAGCCAGACCTTTACTTGGCCCATCCTTGCATTCTCAAGGTGGGCTGCCACAACCTTTCCCCCTTGGAGGCCCAATGTCCTCGTTGGCCACCCTTCCAATTGAGTTTTGACTCTGATACCATTTGTAACATCACCAGTTCCCCTAGCACAATACTGTCTGCTTTGGGCTGAAGCCTGCATAATTTTATTCTTAAGGTTAGACCAAAATGCATTGTACTAGGTAGAGAGAAGAACTCTACTTATAAATCATGCGTTTTCCACTCTCCCAAGCAATGTGGGATTGTGTACCTCCACTGGTATCGGCTAGACCCTCTCCTAGGCCATCCTTGCCTCCACAAGGCGGACTACCACACCTCTCAAAATAGACAAAAAAAATTATGTGGATCATAGATGGAGAGAGTTGCAATTCGAGGAAGGTGATATGATATTTTTGAAGATTTCACCATTTAAGGGAGTAATGAAGTTTGGTAAAAGGGAAAGCTTAGTCGAAGGTTTATTGGACTTTATCTTATTAATCAAAAGATAGGAAAGACAACATACAAACTCAACTTACTGACTTAAATGGAAGGGATCCATAATGTCTTTCATGTGTCAATGTTAAAAATGTGTGCAAGATTCCTCTAAGGTGTTAGAATCTGAGAAGATTGAGGTTCAACTAACACTGAGCTATGTAGAACGACGGGCACAAATTCTAGATAAGAATTCAAGTAAATCAGGAACAAGCGAGTCACGCTAGTAAAAGTGTTTTGGCAGAATCATACCACTGAGGAAGTAGCTTGGGAGTGAGAGAAGAACATGAAGAACAAGTATTCATAATTATTTGGTAAGAAAATTTTGAGAATAAAATTTTAAATAATGATGGTGGATTGTCACACCTGAAATTTCAACACAGCACTATTAGCATTAAGTATTAAAGAATTTATATACATGTTAGAATGGTCTTGAGATATGATGATGATGTTACGAGGATTGTTTAAATTGAAGGTTAAGTGGCTGATTGATGTGTAGGTATTTTTTTTTTCTTTTCTTCTACGTCCACAAAATTTTTTATTAAATTTCTATTCTGGTTTTGGACCCCACCTTCTAGTCTTCCACCTCTCCATTCTTTCATCCATCAATCCATCTTCTCTCTCTCTCTCTATAAATATATGTTGTTAACTCAGTTAAAATTTTTAATGAGGGATTCTCACATTTACATGTAGTATGTTGGTAGCAGGCCGAGCTAACCCCATTAGTTGGCCTCGAAAGCCCGCCCGTGTAACGCCCCTTTTCGTAAATCTTTTTTCCATATAAATTCCTTTTTTCAAATCACCACAATTAAAACTTGTCACTTAATTACCATTTGAAATAAAACCATACTTTAAACCAACTACTAAACCATGCACTGATAAAATCATTGCAGCGAAAGACTTTGATCAATTTAAAACATAATTCTTGGAAAACCCAAGTTGAATAGTTCCTTACAATATTTATATAAAATTCACCACTTAACAAATAGTCAAATAGTAGTCCATAAAAACATTTCAAAAGTTGGTTGTCGAACCTCAACCCATAATCCATGGTCAATAGATCCAACAACACCAAGTCTTCATCATGGGCAAGCTTTCCCAACATAAAACTCATGAGTGATCGTTTCATCTGAACCTTCCTTGCCCACACGCAAGGTGCATCTATAAGTTTAACACTTAGCAAGTAATGCATGAGACCGTGAGCACAACATTTCATGACATTAATTCATTTTTCTTCTTTCTTCATTGACTTTCTTTCTTTCTCTTTCACTTTCAGGTGTGAGTAGGCTCAACAGTGGGTCACACACTACTTTTATCCACCCTTTTGGGAGATTCTCTGGCCCTTATGAAGAAAAACTCCATCCTTTTTGGGAGTCTTCCATTAGCTACTATGCAATTTAATGCACGGTGACATAGCAGCTCTTATGCCAACCCTTCTCGTAGCTCGCCTCCTCTTCCGAAGTTCCTGCCTTCATGCAAGAGCTTTAGACAAGCTCTTTGTTGTTGACATCCATAAAATAGCGTGGCTCCTCATAAATGCTCCTTTTATACTGTGGTGTATGGCGTGGACATGAGCTCTTTAGTCCCAGATGATGCCGTCCTTTATTCTTACAGATGTGTTGCCTGCCGCAGAGGCCCATGCTTTTGGGTTGAGCTCCTTCCTTTGCTAGATACTAACCTAAACGATCACATTTCAAATGTTTCATGATAATGTTCTCTTCTATTGATAGATACGCTTCCACGCCGCTCACCTTTCCTCTGTGACCCATAACCCAAATGGCATTGTTTCCATGATTTGCAAATGCATTTTTCTTTTCGGGCACCTACGCTCCCATGACTGGCATTTTTCTTAGTGGATCATCCCTCCAAAATGATGACGTTTCATGCATTTCCACTATTCACTGTGGGCACATTCGCTACCATGGACGACTATGCTCCCGCACCTTCCACTGTTCAACGCACACCTTTATCCAAAACTACAACTTTTACCTTACTCAACACTTCCATGTGACATCCATCCTTGATCTCAACCTTTCATTGTCTACATTTAGTGGTCTCTTCTCTTCCCACAAGGGAATCTTTTCTTTCAACAAAAGCATATTTTCTTAATCTATCTATCCAGGATTTGTCCTCCAATTTAATCCAAAGGTCATTCTCTCCTGCAGGAGCATCTTTTCCTTCTGCCTTCTGATTCGACGGACCATGTCTCGTCTGCCATTTCCATCCAACAGCTATTGTTTTATCAGTTCTTATCAATCATTTCCATAGACGTATTCCCTTATGTGGTCTCCATCTGATGGCCAATGCTTCATCTACTCCTCCCATCCAACGAGCAAGTTTTTTTCTACTCCTTTCACCAACTCCACAGACAAGTTTTCTCCTATGGCCTTCATCCAATGATAAGTTTTTCCCTTGTCCCTATGATCAAATGGCCAATAATTTGTTTGTCCCTTCCAATCTTCCCACGACACTCTCTTCCCACTAATCAATCCGCCCAATAAAACTTTTCTCCTTCACTGTGGACAACCAAGACTTGACTCGCTACTCAACTACACATTTTTTACATATTTAACTCCTTAATTTTGTCACTTATGGGGTCAACTTAATATTTACAACTTTAAAATCTCCAACAATCATATATCAAATTAGACCCCCAAGCATACCCAATTTCCTCTTAACCTTTAAATAATTAGACTTCCATCATTAATGGGGAAAAATCTTGGACATTACAATATTCTCTACTTTTACAAACTTTGTTAACAAAATTTACTTGATTCATTGTTCCTGGCATTGCTATCCCTTTAAGAGTCACACTCCCTCATACTTCTTATATTATGAATATAAGAGCATCATTCTACAATCAACAACATACACCATGATCACTTCAACCAACTATGAGATATCCTAAACCATCATCTAAATTTTATAGGTCGTGAAACCTTAAATCATTATTTTAATCTAATAAACCATGAAGCCATATATCTCACCAATAATTGATGGATATAATTCATTGTATCATATGACGTACTTAATATTTAAAAATCTATCCAATAGAAATTATGGTCACTACATATGGGACCAAGTCAGGCGAGTGGGCACGCCGTCCCGCTTGGGAGGTAGGTCAAGTTAGGCCTGCTGAGCCAGCCAATATATAAATATATATTCTTTTCTTCTGTGTGGGGCCCACAAAACTTTTATTGAATTTCTACCCTGACTCTAGACCCCACCTTCCAGTCTTCCATCTCTCTTCCATGAACTCATCTTCTCTTTATATATGTTGTTTCCAACTCACTTAAAAGTTTGATGTGGGATTCTCACATTCACATAACATAAAATTCGTAATTTTTTTAGATTTTATATTTCTATGAGTAAATTTTTTCCTTCGGTCTAGGTCGAATTGTTTTATGTTGATCAAGGCCTTGTCACGTGTTGCAGGTCATTGGCTACGTGTGAAAGGTTCAGTCAATGGTTAACTGGTTCATTTCATGTACTCTTGCAGCCCAAAGCTATGGGATTATGTTCGATAAATTTGTGGTACCATAGATTGAGTTCTGAGTTTCGTCGAGTTTTATTGGATTATGATTTATGAATTTTATTTAATATTTATAATATATTAATTTATATTATATTTATTAAATAAAATAATTAAATTTTAATTAAAATTTTCATTTTCTTAAAAAGGAAATCTCATTCCTTTTCTTTTTATTCTTCATTGTCGCTGCAGGTGAGAGAGCGAGGGTGAGAGGTGATGGATTCAGTTGGCCTGTAGAGGGCTGAAATGACCGTGATAGACCGAAGGAGG